>JBAMAX010001974.1:0-320210 GCA_037043745.1 Chymomyza amoena
AAGGGTAATTTCTTCTGGAGCTTCTGAGGTCTTAATTAATTCTTAAACCATTTTTTCGCAACTTGTTTCTATTGATTCTCACTAGTAGGATCTTCTATGCAAAAGTTGCTTGGACTTGTGCCCTCAGTTCTAAATTAAATCTTAAACGGTTTGTCGCAACTTGTTTGTATAGATTCTCGCAATTCCAAATAGATTTACACGAAATTTCCCAGAGGGGAACTTTTTTAAGCTTCTATGCAAATGTTACTTGAACTTGTGCCCTCAGTTCCAAAATAATTCTTAAACGGTTTCTCGCAACATATTTGTATTGATTTTCGCAATTTCAAACAGATTTGCATGATATTTCCCAGAGGGGATTTTTTTGAAGCTCTATGCAAAAGTTACTTGAACTTGTGCCCTCGGTTCAAAACAAATTTTTAAACGGTTTCTCGCAGCAGTTTTGTATTAATTTTCGCTATTTCAAACAGATTTGCATGATATTTCCCAGAGGGGACTTTTTTTTAAAGTTCTATGCAAAAGTTACTTGAACTTGAGCCCTCAGTTCTAAACTAATTTTTAAACGGTTTCTCGCAGCAGTTTTGTATTGATTTTCGCAATTTCAAACAGATTTGCATGAAACTTCCCATTTCCAAAGGGAATTTTTTTGAGTTTCTATCAGAAGTTTCTTGAACTTGTGCCCTCAGTTCCAAATTAATTCTTAAACGGTTTCTCGCAACATATTTGTATTGATTTTCGCTATTTCAAACAGATTTGCATGATATTTCCCAGAGGGGACTTTTTTTTAAAGTTCTATGCAAAAGTTACTTGAACTTGTGCCCTCAGTTCTAAACTAATTTTTAAACGGTTTCTCGCAGCAGTTTTGTATTGATTTTCGCAATTTCAAACAGATTTGCATGAAACTTCCCATTTCCAAAGGGGAATTTTTTTGAGCTTCTATCAGAAGTTTCTTGAACTTGTGACCTCAGTTCTAAATTAATTTTTAAACGGTTTCTCGCAACATATTTGTACTGATTTTCGCAATTTTAAACAGATTTTCATGAAATTTCCCAGGGAGGAATTTTTTTGAGGTTCTATGCAAAAGTAACTCGAACTTGAGCTCTCAGTTCTGAATTAATTCTTTAACGGTTTTTCGCAACATTTGTGTATTGATTCTTGCAATTTCAAACAGATTTTCCATGAAACTTTCCGGAGGATAATTTTTTGGAGGTTCTATGCAAAAGTAACTCTCAGCCAAAACAAAAAATTATCTATACGAGTATATGCACTAAAAAAATGCAAAATTTCCCTTCAACTACAAAGATTCAAATTGTTTTCCTTTGGCAATTTCACAGAGAGCTTTCTCAAAAAGGGAAATGTAATAATACTTACCCTTTAAATTTGTTTTCCCAAATTTACCAACACTTAGGTCGGCTCATATTAACCCAAACCCAACCCAAAGATAATATTTTTTTATTTAATTTTTAGTAAAATTTTGCAAAATTTTATTCTTTTGTGTTGTTTTTTTTTAATTTTTTGTTGTATTTTTTTTTTGTATCTCAAATTCTTGTTTTTTGTTTTCTTAGTTTGCTTATTATGCTGACTATATCACGTGGTCTTACAAATAAATCTTTATGTATTTATAAATATACTTTTTTTAAGCTTTTAGTTGTACAATTAAATAAACTTAAAAAAAAGAGAGATAGAGTGAAACCCTAAGCGGCTTATAATAACTATACAAAAACTATCTTTATATAAATGAAGTTATAAATTTAATTTGTTAAAAAAACAAACTTTTTTTTATGTTTAAACTTTTTCTCAAAAAGTTGCGCTTTGTGCTTGGCTCAGCTTTTGTATCTTTTTTTTTAGTTTTTTTTTTTAACATTTGCACAAAGTTTGGGAAGACTTTTTTGATTTCATTGTTGTTGTTGTGTTTTACTTTTTTTTTAATACGCATTTTTAAAATTATGTAAGCTGTTAAGACAAATGAGCTTTGACTGAACTTTTGTAAAAAACAAAAGTTTTAAACATTTTTTTATGTTTGTTTTTTAATACATGATTCATGAGGCAATTCAACACCAAGTACTTGGACTGAGGTAGTTTTATATGCTTGTGTAGAATACCTTTAAGTTAATTAATGTATTAAGTAATATATATAGAAATAAATAATTTACAACATGTTGCAACATAATTGCTCTCTCTTACACACTCTCCTCCTGGTGTATATATGTATGAGTGTTGCCACTTCGCAGCAAAGCTTCAGCGGAGGCGAAGCCAAGACGAAGCAACCAACAATGATAATGATAATACGCATGTGTGTGTGTGGTGTGTGTGAGTGGGTGGGGGTGGGGCAAGTTGTGGCACTTCATGCAACATTTCCAGCCCAATGTGAAATGTGTGAAATGAGTTGATTCTATGCGTGACCCAGTTGTGAACTACTTTTGGGTCAATCTACGCCCAAGCGCCTGCGCATCCGTGTGTGTGTATGTGTGTGTGTCCATCAGTCTTAAAGCCGCCTTGGCGGTCTCTGGCAGCGCCCGCCTGCGCGAGATTCTCTACAACAGCTGCCCTCAAGGCAGACTCTACTAGCAAGCAGCAAGCGCTTACCAAGGGCGCCAAGGCTGCTCCTCCTCCTTAATCTGTTTTTTGATGACCAGCGACAGTGGCTGCTGCTCCGGCTGTGGCACACGCTGTATCACCGAAGGCTTGCAATCCATGGCCTCGTATGAGTTGGCAGGACTGGGCGGTGCGTAGTGATGCATGCTGCTGCTGCTGGGCGCTGACTCATAGCCCGTCGAACTGTGCGATGAGGCTGAGCCGGTGGAGGCAGTGCGTGTGGGTATGGGCACTAGCATGGGTGTTTGTTGTTGTGCGGCGGCAACGGCGGCGGCGGCTGTGGCACGTGCCAATGCAGCGTTTTGTAGCTGCTGCTGTTGTTGCACCAATTGTTGCTGCTGCTGCTGGGTCAGATTATGTGGCAAGACGAGCGCAATGTTGCCATTGGACAGCTTTGTGGGTATCACCTGCATGCCATTGGGCAAAAAGTAGCCATTGGCATTCTGTTGTATCTGGCTGGCAAACAGAAAAGACTGTTGTTGTTGTTGCTGTTGCTGCTGTTGGAGATGATCCTGCTCCGGTGAGCTGGGCGGTGAGGGTAGCATTTGTGCGTGCAATTGTTGTGCTTGTGCAGCGGCAGTCTGACGCTGTTGATGATGCAGCTCAGTCTTAACGCCATTGATGCAGTTGCTCAGATGTTGCAACAAACGACGACGCTGTGCGGGCTCCAGACCAGGAAAACGGCTGACCTCATTGGCGCAATCGGCAAAACCGGCTTTGAATTTGTTAATAATTTTGGGATCGGCGGCCTGTTGCATGGCGGCCTGTTGACGTTGCAGCTCCTGCAAGTGCTTGACTGTTTTCTCGAGTATGTCGGCTTTTTCGAGCTTGGAGTGGCGCGCGGGCTGAAGAGAGAAGAGAAAAAAGAAGAAAATGCTAAGTTAGTTGTGTGTTTGGAAAGGAGTACAAAGAGTTGCTATCAGAAGTGCACCCAAGTTTGTCCCTAAAGTGCCCACGACAGTTCTTAAGATTAAAGCTTGGTTTGGCCAAGATACTTACGTCTTTTTTGGTCGCATCCAGTATTAAAGTCTTCAGCTCGTTCAGGCAATTGTTAATGCGAGCGCGTCGGCGTTTCTCCATAATTGGCTTATTGGACTGTAAATAAACAAGAGAAGGCACAAAATTAGTCACAAAGTTAAGGTGGCAACAAATCTTAGGGTACATGTGCACTGCGCCAACTGCGGCTGACCTCATGCAGCGGCCAAAAATAGAGGAAGCTGTGCGTGTGGCACCGACGACGCTCTTTAATTGGACACAAGTGCTGGCGTTTGGTAGTCTAACTCACTCACTCACTCATTCAGTGGCAATTATGGCAGGGGGCCAAATGCTATTGAGTTGAGCATGGGATTGGCCGTCGGGCCGTGCGCGTGCTTTATTTATAAGATCTTGTGCACTTGCATGACACTAAAAATAGTTTGGCGGCTGCTTTGGCCATATCTTTGAAATTACACTGGCAACGAGTTACCCCTCTCTGCGGCTAAACCGCCAACGCACAGAAATAGTACCAGAATAAAAACAACATTTTTGTGGCTAAAAATAAGCACAAAAATACACACAGGTATTTTAGCCAACAACCACAACAATAACAACAACAAGGTCGTCGTGGGAAATTCGAAGACGCAAAAATTTATTGCGCTCAACATTTGCATAAAATGTATGTGTGTGTGAGTGTGTGTTGGCCAGCCAAATTTGGCCAAGCAGCTAACTGACTGACTAACTGAATGACTGACTGACTAAATCTCAGGCGGATGAAGTCAGCCAGCTGCTGTTGGCCCAAAAACAAGCTCTGCGCGTGTGTGTGTGTGTGTGTGTGTACGTTGACCGACAATTGTAACCACGCGCCAAGAGCAGTGCCTGGAAATGTAGAAAAATGTTGGCGTTACCAACTGTTTTTGGCCGCTTAAGTGGCACAAACCGACTGAGCGTCGGCAGCAGCACGCTCACACACTCGCCCAATTTGGGTGGCACTTATGAATGGATTCGACTTGACTTGACTTGGCCAACAGACTAACTGACTGAGTGACTGACTGCGGGAATGAGTGAATGAATGAGCCAGCGTTTGGCAAGCGTAGTAAATGGATGCCGCCGACGTAAAATGCGCTGCTGCCGCCGCAGCGTGTTGGCGACGACGCGTTATATGGTCTGCCATGTGGGAGCTAATTTTTTGCCAAAAAGGAAATGCATTTTGTATTGCGTGTGCGCGAAAAAAAAAAGCCGTGGGCGACTGACCAAAACGGCGGCGCACTCAACTGAACAGTTTTGACAAAAAATACAAAAAATCGAAGTCAATTTTTGGACATATAATTTATAAGAAAGATTCTGCGCAGAAGTTTTGATTTTTGCGTTGGAAGAGGAGCTACAGTTCATTAGTTCCGTTGGTAATGGAAGTTACTTGGTTTTTATGTCAAAAAATATATCTTTAGTAATTAAAAGAAAAATTCTTGTAATTGAATCGCTATTTTCTTTAAATTTTTTTGGTGTCACATAATTTTTTTAAGAATTTAAAATTTTTCAAAAAATCCAAATTTTCTGAAGTTATTTTGCTCTACAAAAAATTTCTATCTACACGACTTAGCCTATCCTAACTCTAATAATCCAAGTGGTGGTTGGCTTAATCTAAACCCTTGTTAGACACTTACCCGACGATCGCTTTTAAGCGGCGTCTCCTTAATTTGTGTGGCCACCACAGCGGTGCCCAATACATTGGCGGTCATGTTGCTGGCGGTCACACCGGTAACCATTTTTAACTCAGTTTTAAACACTTAGTTTTTGTTTTTAATTTTTGTATCTTTCACTTAAAACAGCAAATATAAAATTTGCCGTAACACTTTTGTTCAACAGTTTAGAATTGCTCTGCTTTAATAGGCTTGGTTTAATTTATGCACTTATTTTTGCAGTTTTAATTTCTTTCAAAGTTCACTTTTTTTTCTCTGTTTAGTTCAGTAATAATTCTTTCACTTTCAACCGCTACGAATTACGCGAATAATTTCAACTTTACGAATTTTTAGCGCTGCTTCCGTTTTAATATATTTTGTAGTCTCTTTAGCTAGAGAACCGCACGCTACGATGTTCGGTTAGCGAATGGCTGCTTGGTTCTGACTGCAGCGCGATTAAAAGACCAAAAACCGAACGAACGAAACGAAGCGCGACGGCAATACGAGATCGTTGTGTGTATGCGTGTGTGTGAGAGCGTGTGTGCGCTGACGCTGGCAGCTCTGTTGGCGGGTATTTTTGTGCGCGGGCAGACTACCTTATCGCTGGGCAGACGACTGACGATTGATCGACAGGTTTGTTGTTGGGCCAAATCGCAGCGACGCGAAGCAAAGAGAGCGGGCCAGCCACACGACCGTTGCACACACAGCCAAACACAAACACGCACACGACGGCGGCTACCTAGCGGCCAGGCGACAAGCAGACAGACGACAGTCAGATACTTTCACACCAACAGCAGCAGCACTGCTATGTATTGGTTTACACACACACACTCAACAACGGCCTTTGCGCGAGAGCGACAGTGAGCAGCCGGCAATGTAGTTACTCATACGCCCCCTTAGCTAAAAAAAAAAAAAAGCACACACACAGTGTGGGTCTTTCTTCCTTTTCGGAAATATCAAAACCCCGTTTAAGCCGAGCTCCGTCAGCGACGGGATTCACAGAGAGAGAGAGAGAGTGCCAGTTTTGTGAGCGCAAGCTGAGCTGAGCAACTTTGCTGATTCATGCGGTGAACGTGACGGAGCACAGCGTCAACAGCGACGTCGGCGCAGCGCACTTTGTCTTTTGAGTCGACCATAGAAGGTGAAAATAGCAGCAATAACAACAGCAAAAAAAAAGCACAAAGCGATATGACGCCACCCCACCTCAAGCACGCAGACAGTCACACAGATATGCGAGCGTTTTGTAGCTGTGTCTGTGTGTGTGTGTGTGTATCGTGGGGTCGCTAAACAGTAAACAAGATCACAAGGTTGTCGGCGCGCACGCCAAACGGAAGCATGCAGTGTTGATAAAGGGGGGAGGCAGCTAGTTGTGTATGTGTGGGGGGAGCTAGCTACCCATCAGCGCTGTATTTCACATGCGTCATAATGCGCTTTGGTATGTGTGTGCTCCGCTTACTCCCCTGCTGCTGTTTTGTGGTGGCGTGTGGCGCTTCTTATCAGCGCGTCCGGTAGTCAAAGACTTATGGCTTTGGTTGATGTCGTTGTTCCAATTTTGGATCTTGACACCTGCACAAGATAAGGTAACCCAACCAACAGACGATACACATGTGACGCGCTCGCTGACGCTTTACAATGGCGTCTATTGTACATAGTAATTAACTGTGATTCGTTGCACGTACTAGCCATTTCCATGCCAGTTGTTGTCGGCTTAATTAAGTGAAGGTCACTTGGTTTACATGGACAAAAATATATATCTAATGTATTGCTCAGTTTAATCGATCGATGGATGTGCATTTGACCGTGTTGTATAACACGTGATTTTTTTTTTGAAAATTTTGTACGCATTGAGAGGGTTAATTTGAATTTTAAATGGGGGGTATGGTATTGGAATGTAAAATTTTCGTCGTCTTGAACAAAAGAATTAGCGTATTCTTAGGTATTGTATAATTTACTCAAAATGGACAATGTCAATGCCAAGGCACTAAATATAGTTTTTTTTAGAAGAAATTTGTAGTATTGATTATTTTTTAATGCCGGTGCCGATGTTCAGCGCATTACAAAATTGGGCATATGAAGACGGGTTAGATGATCTACATCCAATCTGACATCGATTTAGCTATTTCCTTCTGTTCGTACGAACGTGTCCACTTTCGGAGATCGTCAACTTGACGTGGTGAGGCGGCTTAGTAGCTGCAATGACTCTAAGAGCAACGCCGGCGGTAGCAAAGCTACTGGTAAGACCATCCTAGCCGGTAAGGTCTTCAAGGAGCAGTGAGGCAAAGACCGATCCACCACGTAGCATCTTTACTCAGAATGAGCCGCTGCAAAAGGCGTCTGTCCTCCAGGTTATGGGCAACTTATTTAAAAGTGACCCGTCACTGCGAACAGAGTTGCCAGGACTGACTTTGAGCTTTTAAATTACTGTCAGAACTCTGTTCCTCACATATTTCTTTATGAACATGTGAGTAAACCCGAGGAATATTCATTGTCCTAGTGGTATCCGTGTTCCTGCGGCTAATCCACCTGCTTCGGTAGCATGGACGACGGATTTGGAGGGGGAACCCCATGTTTTAGAAATATCAATATAACGGAAGCCATCACGAATAATTTCGATGGCCGTATGCTCCACTTGGAGTAACAGGACATAAGAAGAAGTACGAAAGTGTATATTTCGGAAATCATAAAAAGCTCCAGATTAGGGCTACCATGTGTCCGCTTTTAAGCAAACGTTCAGTTGTTCGCTTTTTTAAGAAAGATTCGCTTTTGACGCTGGATTTGAACGATCAAATTTTGTCATATATTTTTCCATATCTTTTACCAAGTATTATTTCCACAAAAGTGGTTCAGAGTTTGAGCAAAATCCGTAGTTGAGCACAGTTTGAATTTTTTTTTTATGTTTAAGATCATATTTTCTGTTGAGGAGGCTCTTCTTAAAATCATAATAAAAGTCTCTCTAAGCGATTTTTGTGAATGTTTTTCGGTACCGATAATATCAAATATTATTTCTACAAAAGTGGATCATAGTTTGGAAAAAAAACCCGTAGTTCAGCGACTTTGAAATTTTTTTAAGGTTTAAGATCATATTTTCTGTCCAGGAGGTTCTACTTAAAATCTTAAAAAAAAATGTCATTATGTGAATGTCTTTCGGTTGTATCCATCTGGTAACCCTACTCCAAATCATTAAAAGTAACACATTTGTTTTTGAACTCGATGTACATCTTTCTCCCTTTTGATGAATTTTTTTAGGGTTGTACTAAATTAATGTAATTAGACTTTGAAAAATTTTACGAAAATACCTTTATTCCTATCATGCACAAAACTCCATTTCCCTTTAAAATACATGTTTATATATATAAAAATGAAATTCTGTACGTTTATAATCGCATAACTCTGAAACGGCTGGACGAATTTGCCAAATTTTTATGTTGTTTGATTTAGTGTGTTGAAGGTTTATAGCACAAAAAGTTTTGAATAATTTGTAATGAGGGGATTGCCAAGTAGAAGGTTTATAGTACAAAAAGTTTTGAGTAATTTGTAAAGAGGGGATTGCCACCCCTAACATTTTTTTTTTTAATTTTTCGAAAAATTATTACAATTTTTTTTTTGTGTGGCACTGTATACATTTTCAAATTAACTAATGTTAATGTTTTACGTGTTACGGGTGTTCTCATGAACGCGTTGAAGAATTTCAAATATGATTTTTGCCTGTGTTAGAAGTTGTCAATACAGAGGTTTTAAGCCTATTGCGATGTGATTGTGTGTATTGGTTCGTGAGATATACCCATTTTTGTGAATATCGTGAATATAGCATAATACAATAGAAAATGGACATTAAGAGCAGACAGAAGCATAGTCGCAAAGGGGTTGAAATGTAGTTCCTGTGGGGCATGCATTTATTAGATATGCGAGCTTTCTTAAGAATACTTAAGTTCGTCCATAAGGCTTTTTAGAGTCATGAAAGTCAACTAATCCAAAAATCTTATGATTGTCTAGATAAGCTAACTAGAGAATCTTGCGATGTTTATACACTTTAACAGTATTTAAAAAGTTTGGGCAGAACGAGACGTCGCAGACGTACCGGGCTCACTAGTTTTGATATAAAAACTATAGCTATATAGCTATAGCTTTATCAAATCATCAAATCTCTTAGAAATTCTTTCTATACTTTATTTTTGTTTTGACTTTTTCACTTTTTAATAATTATACGTATTTTTATGAATTAAGAAAAATTGATAGTGGCCCGGATCCGAGATTTCCCACGGAGCCCGGATATTCTCTCTGCGGCCCTGAATACATAGCCGTATAGTTGACCGAATTGTCGTCAGTTTATCTATCAAATTTGGTTCAGACTAGTTAGCTGGGCTAAGAGAATTGGGTCAAGTACCCCGAAAACGAATTTAAGAGTTTTTCTTATGACTTAGGTTGCATTTGTGACGTCACTATAACACCAGCTCTTAATATAAATGCGACAAATGTATTTTCAACAAATTATTCTCGATCATGCGAACTAAGAGAATTGGGCCAAGAACCCCGAAAGCAAAGTTAAGAGTATTTCTTATAAATTAGGTGGCATTTGTGACGTCACTATAACAGCAACTCTTAATAAAAATTCGACAAACATTGTTTTTTTTAATTATTCTCGTTCATGTGAACCCTGCTTTATAAAACAAACCTGTTCCAACACATATTTTATTCAGTTATTATTGTCGTAATTATTTTAAGGTAAAACGGTACAGCACATATATATCCATATAAGCCGACATATATACCCAAAGTTAAGAACTTCAAATCCAGCCATATAAATATAGAGCTCTATTTGTATTTCAAAAGCGTATATAAAACATGAAAAAATCATGGGAGGTAAAATATTTTTTACCATATATCATGCAATACCTTTTGTGCGTCTCTGGAAGGGTAAGCCTATGTTTTTTTTTTGTTTTTGATGGGAACTACGTGCAATGTTGGACTTTCACGTTCTGACTTAATGTGCTGGCTGAAGGTTAGACATGTAATACAGTTGATGGCTTATTAAGAAGGTTGGGCCAAGTGACCGACCGACCAAGCTAGAATCAAGCAAACAAATCATGGTCGACGGCAGCGACGACGACAACACCTTCGCGTTCCAATTACAATTTGGCTGTGGATCAAACGTAGCCGCTTGCGGCAGAAGCTGCCATGTTGTTTGCTGCTGCTTGCAGGCAGCAAGTTTCTGGCGAGGATCACGACGAAGGCGGCACTTGTGCATGCCAATTTAATTGCACAAACAAACAAGCACACACATAAAAACGGAGACTTTGTTGATGTATATGTTAACGTTTACATGAACGTTGGCGTTGGCGTCGGCCGCCGACAAATGGCCCGTTGTATCACATGTGCGTTGGCAATTTTAAGCGTTTACATCACGTTGAGCCAAAAACAAAAAAAAAAATCAACAAAAAGCAGCGCGGCGACGCTGACGCTGACAATGTACGGCGGAGGTGTATCTCACAGATACAAATGTATATTAGGCTGTGTATATGTTTCGCTTGTTTACGGCCAATTTGCCGCGCGCCGCATTTGATTTTGGCGGCGCAAAAAAATGCCAGCCCATCACATGCAACGCCTAAAATAAGCCATGGCAAAAAGGCAGCAATTTATGGCCCAAACGACTTACAAGAACGAATGTAAATGATTTGAGAAAACTGTTTGCGTTGCTAATTGCATCTAATATTAGCCGCAAGCAATTTGTATTTAGTCGTAAATGTGGCAAAGTTTTGGGGCATGTTTGGTTTTATTTGCTTTTGTGGGTGGCAGGCATAACAACAACGACGTCAGCAGCACAACACCCACGCGCCACAGGGCTGGCAACAACTAAAAATAAAAGCAAAAATCTAAACTGAGAGCGTAACAGATACCGAGAGCGAAAAACATTGACCGGCCGTGCTTTAAATATATATTTGATTTTTTTTTACATTTTGCGCGATTAAAACGCCATAAAAATCGCGTTCCAATGCCGTCGCGCTGTTTTAAACGCGCGCGCGCACGCTTTGCCGCTGCTTAAACCACTCTTGCCCCGCGTCTGACTGGCGTGCCATTTTGTTGTTGCACTTAATGGCGCTGTACTTTTTGGCAGCACTCCCCATGCACACATACATATGCACTTACTATATACATATTTAATTTAGTTTATTGTTTTTGTTTCTTTCGATTTGCTTGTTTTTGTTGTTCAGTATTTTATTACTCATTAACGTAACGACGCATTTCTTTTTTTTTTCCGTTTTTGGGCCAAGAGGCTTCAGAGTTCATTTTGTGGGGGTTGGTCTTGACGGCGAAAACGTCAGAGGCGGCCTTTTCTGTATTTTTGGCACAAGCGTCAGCAAAAACAGTCTAAGGATTTTATATTTAGATACAGGTAAAAGCTAAAAATGAGTTAAAGCAGATGACTTTATACCAATGCAGCTTTATATGCCCGGCATGGATATTAGGCGAGTAGTTGCCAAGATGAGCAATGGGAGGGATTTGGGGTCTTTGTTGATAGGCGTAGAAATTAATTGTGCGCTGATATATGTAGAATCTCTGTGTGTTGACAGCTTGATAGATTAGGCTAAATTAAGGATTTTCTTCATCCCCTAATCTTCCAGTTCAAAAAGTTTTGATACGCTAAAATTTATTTGAAATATACTATTGAATATTATTGCATTAAGAACGACTATAAAAGTAGAAATCAATGCAGTATCGGATAGTCTGAGGTAGAGATAACCCAGATCATGGAATTTATTTTACTTGCCATGTGCCTTAAGCATAATTAAAAGCAGGGGTTCTAACATTCCACGTAAGGATGGTTGTTGCACAGAGACTCTGATTTTGGCCACTCCAAAGCATCAGCCGAAAGGTCCTCGTTTGTGCCCCTATGGTAAGGGGCAAGGTGTATCTGTCACTTCTGCTTTTTGGCTAGCAACAAACAACCCGGTTGAAAGGCAACACTATGCCGAGCCAAGGTGCCTCTACCTGCGGTTTGGGGGTCAACCACAGCCAAGACACTCCCCTAAGGGGAGCTCCCACAGCTGGGATCCAACATCATTAGCTGGTCCACGAGTCAAATTATTAACACCAGCAAAAAACAGAGAAAGAAGATCTTATATTTTTAAAACCTTTTTGACATGGTTCATGGCACAAACCAATCAGAAGGGTCGGTTTTTGGAAATCGACAGCAAGAATAGAACTTCTTTATTTTTTGTTTTTTTTTAGTCCACCAACTGGGAAAATTCTTTTGTAATCTGAGCTCCAAATGTAAAGCAATAGCTAGTCAAAGGAGATTATTTCGTGGCTGCTTTGAAACAGAATTTGGCTTTTTAGGGGGGAGACTCAACACTTTTTAAGAATGCCCTGCCTTTTTGAATACCCCAACCCTCACTTCCTTGCTTCTTTTTTATCTCTTAGGCAACGCTGTATTCCTTACAGTCTCCGGGTGATCTCTGTTTATCTAATGAGCGATAAGTTAGGATAGATTTGGTTGAATTTGTTCTATAATCCCAGTCGAGCTTAGGGCCTTGACCAGCCTCTTGTAGCGAGCTTTATTACGGCATTCACGGCAGATATCATTCCATGAGTAGCTGGCGGCTTGTAATTAATGATCTATAGATCTTCTCCATGTTTTTGCTAGCGCACCAACGCGATGTCCTCTCCCTTGGGGGTTCCAACGAAGTGCCTGTCGAGCCAAGTTCTCGTTGGATCTCCGAAGGGATTGGGCATACCCATCGCCCCTACCGCTCGCATACTTCAACATTACTAATACGGTTGGGCAGTAAAAGTTTTGTTTGCCGGAGCTGCATCTTCCCTCGTCATGACCTGACTAAAACAGCAAAGAAAGGAACTAAATATTCCAACCCAAACTTATTCTACGCCGTTAGTGATCGTACTAAGATTCGAGGGTTTAATGTAGTAATGAAGTAGTACTGTAAACAGGATTCCCAAAATAATTTATTCTTTTGGAACATCTTTTGCATTTATGTATCGATATCGTTTCAAGTGAAAACTTCTGCAACTTTCCAGCTTTGGACAGACTGCCACAGACTCGGTTTATCTAATGAGCGATGAGTTAGGATAGATTTGGTTGAATTTGTTCTTCGGAAGACCTCGGTTTCTCGCTCATTTGATAAACCGAGACCACTCGTAGACCATAGGGTCTATTGTGTCAATTCAGAGCAAATTCAACCTGGCCGATCATGACTTATTAAAAGAGCTCTGTCCTATTAAAACATCAAGGTTGCATTGTCAACGACAATAAGCTAGCATTTATGCGATTCTCTTCTTAATATTTAAGGCAGTTTCGAATGAGGAATCCGATTCTAACTATTCAATATGCCAGATGAGATTGCGAATCGAAACTCATAAAAGGCAGGATTGCGACAGTTTTTTGATCGAAAATCTTAAGAATTTTGCTGAATAGAAAGCGACTCTCATCACCGAAACATTTCACTTGATAGCCGTTTCAGTTTTTCTCAATTGTTCCTGTCTAAAGTTTTTTTTTAGATGGCCCTATACTCTACTAGGAGTAACATGACATGAGATGAAGAAAGTTTGATTTGAAGACCTCTTAAATCCACTTTATTGCTTATAAAAAAATATTAATTTTTGCTGCATACGTTGAGGTAACCTCAAGGCCGTAGAGAAAAAATCCGGTCCCCGGGGTGAAATTGGATGCTACTCTACTACTTGAATCATGACAGTAAGAGAGTAATTACATCAGACCTTTGAGAAAGCTCCCGGATCCGGATCCGGGAGATTCCACCGCTTTCCTCCTTCCATCTCCGCAGACCCGGGTATCCTTATAACTACGACTAAGTTGACCATCCATAGAACTCCACTCTGCATTGGTTTCTATCAGCATCTTAAGCATTCCTGAATTGATGTTTACTAACGCAACCAACTTCAATATTTAGCTTATGCCCAATACTTATTTTTTCTATTCGATCTTTATCAATTCCATGCCGTTTGAAGCGATTCCTCTCTGAAACTCAAGCTAACCTCAATTTCAGAACTTGACTTTTCGACTCGGCTACTTTAATTTTCGGTGGGGTGTGTTCAAATCCGCTTTGAAAGTCAGTTCTAATAAAGTCAACACTAAATTTGACTTGTTCCGGCCAAATAGCAGTAGCAAGTAAATGCAAATCCTTTCATTGGAAGTCAACCCGTTCATTGTGTAGACAATAGAGACTCGTAGATCGGTAGCACAGTAGCTGCTTGGCTTTTAGCAGCACCCACGCCCCTGCATGGCTTTAAGCTGACTACAGATACGGCTTAGTTTAAACCGCGTTAATTAAATCGCTTTGGACACGCTGTCAACGCTACCGACCAATGATGGGAAAAGGGTTTACCGTTAAAGGATTAAACGTGCAACCGGACAACAACTAACAACAACAACTGGACATAGGGTCTCAGCACTTTCTATTAACAGGATGATCATGCACATCAAAGGGCTAAAACCACACACCCATAAAACGGTGCGTGCAACAATGGCCAAAGCGTGTGTCGCAGAGAGCGCAACCCGCATCCTTTAACCCGCAGCCCGTTCATCAACTCTTCTGCTTAACACTTTATTACCCTTTTCGTGCTGCTTTTTACCTAGCCGCCGATAGAGATAGAGATCGTCGTCAGCCGTGACGTGTTTGTTTATTTGTCATAAAAGGATTAGAAGCGCACAGGTAAAGGCTACAAAACTTAGCTAACCGGCTAGGTGAGTGTGTATTTGTGTGTGTCTGAGGAAAGGGTAAACCACTAGGGTTTGTCGCACGCCCACGCAAAATTAACCCGTTTCCGCAGGATTCTAGACAGAACTAAGCAGTTTCATAGAGTTCCTTAGACACTTTTTTAATTTTTGCTGCGCGTTTGTCCTTGGTAGTGTTTTAAGACTAAAAAAGTCAATTCGCTGTCATAAAAAACACGCGCATCTTACGTGGAGTTACGTAAAAAACGATACGCCAAAAAAATTTTGCAAACATTTTTTCCAACTAAAATCGCAAAATTGCCCAAGTCGCTTGTAAAATTATTGACAGCAAATTGCATAAAAAATTCAGCTTCACTCGTAACTTTACGAGTTCCTTAAAAAAAAACAGCATAAAAAACGCATCTAATACTGGTTAGGGCCGCATGTTGGCCAGCCCAAGGTCCGTAGCAGCCTTTTGGATCAAACAAAAGCGCAACATGCAGAAGGATTTTATGGTTTTATTTAGGGTTATTTACAAGCCCAAAACTCAGCAGCTTCAATGTCAAATCAATTGGCGTGCAAACGTCAACATGGTTGAGTCTCTACCAGACAGGTAAGGATCACAACTCAATGTGAAGGAGTGAAGAAAGAGTTCTACCTAGAGTTAGTGTGCTGAGCGAGACTCGCGCCGAAAGAGGTTGCCGCTAAGGTGATAGGGTAGCCATAGGTTAAGGGTATGATGCAGCAAAACCTTTCCACGGATTAGCTTAGGGTCATAAAAGCAGCCGCTGCCAAGCGCACGCTAATGTGCCTGATGTCCTTGATGGTTGGCTGGCCGGCTTGTTTGGTTGGCTGTTCAGACTTATTCGCAAAAGAGTTTTTAGTATACGGCATTAAATCCTTGCCAATTTCCGGGAATATTATTTGCCAACACACACACGCAGTCCATGCCGCTAGCTAACGCCAGAGGGCGCTGCGCATAAATTTGCTTAATAGCTTTTGGCGCATCAAAAGCCGGCAGATCACAGGCAAGGAACACTAAATATTGCGTGCTTGGTTTTTTTAGACAGATCGTTGGGCTAATTTTGTGCTGTGTTTAGACTAATTTGGGTGAGCCACAACTTAAGCACCGTTAGATGGGCAGCTGTCTGGAACATTGTTGCCTTAATTTACATAAATATTTTGTGGAGTATGCGCTAATGACAGGATGTGTTTGTTTTTGTATCGAGTTGCGCGGCTCGAAACTTTCCCACACCATACATCCATCCACTAAGCAGTAACTCTGACTGACCATTAAAGGCATCGCTGAGTGGGCGTCACTGAATGGTAGCCGATGCAGCTTTATGTAGTATATGAATCTGTTGCACCTTGGTCCAAAGCAGACGTCTTGAAGTGTTAAAAATGTTTTACGATTTTCAACAAATCGTGACCAGACGGACATGACTATCCCGACCGCACTACCAATGCATCCAAAGGAAAAAAGAAAAAAATAAAACTGAAGGTGTTGAGCGCATATAAAAACATTTTTAACTGCCTGCCAAGAACAACAATAACAAGAGAAACAAACCAGAAAAAAAAGATTGTTTTTAGGGCGGTAAAGTTTGGATACACTTACGAGTTAGGGTTGCATAATATATTTAAGTTGCGAATGGAATGGATGGAGCAGTTAAAACAAGTTTGAGATGGGCAGCCCGTACTATTCCTGATCTTGATCCTTGAGTCCCTTAAATAAATTAAAGGTTTGTAACTCTTTTATTTACAGAGCATACAAGATATGGTATCTCTAGAAGATACATAAGGGATCCTCCATAAATTGCGTGACGATGATTTTTCGCAAAATAGACCCGCCCCCCTCCAACCAATTATTCAAGGGTTGATCGATCTAGTCGTGGACTGCGGATGTTAACCATCACTCATGTACGAGTAAAAGGAATTCTTACTTATCCCAAACCATTCCTGAATTTCATCCAACTAAATTCTGGAAAGACCATCTGTTCACTATCTCCAACCACCATGGTATTTTGGGCGTTAGACTAAGTCCGGCATTACCTTAGTCCCAAGCCAAGGAGTGAAACTTTCTATATTAAAATTTCTGCTTTACATATTATTCATGCGGGTTTTAGAATCGAGCTTAGTTCGGACTCCCCGTACTTGGTCTCTGTATTCGATGACCGTTTTTTTAGAATGTTCCTCACGACGTGCCTTAGGCAGCGAAATGCAGAGCTAAATAAACTTCAGGGTAGGTACCTCCTTGTTCTTTTTTTTCTGTCACCCTCGACTCCCAGTGGAGCTTAGACCCTTGACCATTCTCTTGTAGACAACTCTATTGCGGAATTCACGACAGATATCATTCCATGAGTAGCTGGTGATTTGTCATTCATGATCAATATACCTTCTCCACGATTTTGCTAGTACCCCAACGCCACCCTCTCCCTTGAGTGTTCCAACGAAGTGCTTGTCGAAAGATGGTATCATTGGATCTCCGAAGGCTATGCCCAAACCATTGCCACTTACGCTCGCACTTTGTAACGTTCCAAAGGTCCACAATGGTAATATGGTTAAGCCACCATATCTTTAAAACCTTTTTGCCGGAACTGCATCTTCTATCCTCACGATGTAACTAAGGCAGCGAAATACAGAATTAGCTATTAGTCATGGTACGACCCAAACAGCTTGTGGTTTATTTTATTACGCTGTTCCTTGCCGTGTCCCTATCGGCCGATATCGATCGATAGGCTATTGCCGTGTTCCTTTAGAATTCTCATCATAGATTGCAACTAAGGTTCAGGACTTTGAAGTATTAATAAAGCAGTACTGTAGAAGGGATTAGTTGAAACACTCTTAAAATAATTTATTCTTTTGGAATATCTTTTGAATTCATGTATCTAAAGTGCAAGCTCCTCCAACTTTCCAGCTTTGGACTGACTGCCATAGACCCTCTGTAAGTGTACATTATCGCGTGCAGCGACTACAACGACACGACGACAATCGAAAGGCAGCCAAAGGAATCGCAGTCGAAGCATCGATCATAAATGCGATGTGAATGTGGATGGTGGTCGTCGTCTCCAACGTCGTCTCCATCGTCGCCGTCGCCATCAGCGTCTGGCCCTTTACCGGCCGACTGCATTGCATGCACTATTGAACTTTTTTGCGATGAGCGCATGAATGAGAATGAAACCGACAGTCTGGGTTTTGGGTCGGGGCCCCCATTGGGGCTTCCAAGCTTAAAAGGAAAGGAAAAACGAAGCACAGCAAACATGACAAGTCAGGCGTTTGTGAGAAAACAGCGTAGCTTGTAATTTACACTCACGTATCCGCAGCCAACAACGACTGGGGTGGCGGCTTTTTGCCTCTATGGCCTTACCATGCCATTATGGCCCAAAGCCAAGTTGTGTTGCAGCAGAAGCAGCAACATCAGCATCACCAGCACCAGCTCGGCAATGGGCCAATGCAACGACACAGCAGGCAACAGGCCATAGTAGATTTGCAACTGGTCAAACAAAATGAACGCTTCTGCTCTTCACTTGGTTAGCTACACTGAGAAAAACAAATAACGAGCTAAGAAAAAATTTCTTTGGATTTTTTGGATTTTAAAATTTTAAGGTGGTCTTTGGTTTTACAGTATGAGCTTGTAATTACAGCTCATATATTATATTAAATCCTGTCACTGCCAAGGGCCACAACAATTGATTCCGTCTCCATCTGTCTGATGCTAGTCATTCATTCCAACTCTTTCGTGTAGGTTCGATATCTTTGATGAACTGTCTTCTCTATGTCCGCTTCTAAGAGACCTTTGAGGGTTCTAGCCATTCGAAGCTAACAGCCCATTACGAATTGTGAAATATATCAGCCCTCCAAATATATTGTTGAACCGATTTTTAGCCCAAAACCTATTCAGCGTTTTGATAAAAACTTCTTTAAAAGATTAGAAGATTCCTTATCATAATATTTTAAGAACTTAAATGTATCGCGGAACCGGTTTTAAACCAAAAGGTAATTCTACGATTGCCAAAAACCTCTCGAGGAGAATGATAAGTAAAGCTATGAGCAATTAAAATAAAAGGATTCTTATAGGAATTTTTTTCAAATTCTCCTACCTGCTACATATTTCTTTAAGAAACAAATATCACACTCTTCGGGTCCGATTGATTGGCATTTCGACTAATTGAAATCAAAATCCGGAACAAGGCAATTGTATTATATCTAAAAATTTGAATTCAAGTGCTGATCGGTATTTTATCATACTCAATTATCTTTCAAGAATGTTTTATATCTTACTAAATATTTCGAATAGCTCAGTTTCAAGCGCTTATCGACTTAAGTATTGAACTCTATAAGCCACAGTTTTGAGTCAGAATTCTAAAATTACTTTCAATAAAATGTTTATCAAAATTTGTTTGAAATAGTAAGGAGGAAATGGACAAATAATTGGGAATATGTATTTTTCGAGTGCTCTAAACGTATATACGGATTGAGAAAATGAATTAGTAGTCACGTGTGGTATAAGGTTGAGTTCACAATATCCCTAAACTTTAATACACGCTTAGAAAAAAATTGGAAACCTAGGAATCCATATTCGGCCTAAAATTCTTGTTCTTTCTTTTTCTTTTAATCCCAACATTCGAATTGTTTTTGTCTTTGTCGGAAATACGAGTTTCGTTCTTGATAAATTTCCTGACACGCAAATTACTCACATTTTTTTTCAGTGTATTCATGTCACGATGCTAGTTGCTGCTGCGGTGGTGGCGTTGGCAAGAAGATCATACCCAGCGATTACCTAAACGCAGCCAGCAGTACATACAGACAAATCCTTGAGCTGCGGCGCTGCATAAATTATAATGTGAGCCAAAAGCGGCGTGGGCCAACACTGACCGGTTGGGTTCTGTTGTTGTTGTTGTTGTTGCTGCAGTTGCAGTTGGAGTTGGAGTTGGTGTGGCAGCCACCGCAGCGGCGCATGCCAGCAGCAGCTTGAGGCGCTGTCGATGCTGCTGACTGGCAACTGCCAAACGCCGCCTGCTGCAGTATCTGGAACCGATGCTGCTGCTGCTTCTGCTGCTGGCACACTTATTGCGCAAAATCGCAAGCACTGCGCGCTTCGCGAAGCATGGCCAGATCCGGCCGTCCTCGACGCCGCCGTCATCATCATCATCATCATCATCATAGTCATCGTCGTCGACGTCGTCATCGTCGCTGTCTTCTTCAACGTCGTCGTCTTGGTCGTCGTCGCATTGTTTTCATTTTATGGAGATTAACATTCTGTTCGTCTGAGGCTGACTGCCTCTTGGTTTGGCTGCCTGATATCAGCATCTTTTGGCGCGACTGACAAGCATCCGCTGCAATAAGTTTAAGCTGCAGTCTGTTTCTGTAAAAGATTTTTGTTTCATTTCGTAGCTGTTGTTTTTGAATCTTACTTGTTTTTCATTTCGGCAAGTCACGACCCGCGTAATGAGCTGGCTGGGCTGCCTGGGTTGACTTGCTGACTGGCTGACTGGTTGGTCGCCCGCAACACCAGCGGCATTCCTCTTGTTGTTGTTGCTGGTTGCTTTTGCTCTTACTTGGCTTATGATCTTCTTTTTATGCTCTATACCCTAAGGGTAGGGGTTACATTGAGTTGATGCAACATTTGGAGTGATTTGAGCAAGATTTAATGAAAAATATTCTATATGGTCATAAGACGATTAACGATGTCTGTCTGTTGTGGATTCTAAATTCTGAAAGCTTTAAGAAGATATGCTCAAAAGATTGCTTTAAAAACTAAAATGGCTTTAAACCAAAGTAATCCTTTAGATTCCTATAAGTTCTTTTTATGTGACCTTAATTCTAAAATTGGATCATAGATCGATGAGCACTTCAAAACCATTAATAACAGTATATGCGATGCCACCACTGCTCTCCTCCCTACTTATCACGTAGTCCTAGCAACTGTAAAATAAGCTCGAAAAATTTAAAAATTTTTGGAACCAATAAGTAAAAAATTTTCATTATTTTTGGAAAGAAAAGTTATTTCCCCACCCAATATGATTGACTACGTGACATAAACGTAGACATCCCCCGGTTGCGTGACCAAGCGTAGTATTTTCAAGACCTCCCCTATCTCTAAGCAGGTCACGTAACTTGGATACGGTCCTTAACCGCCTTGGCTTCTGTTTCCACAGTCTTACTCAAAAAATGATTGTCCAAAACTACTACTTGAAAAAAGTTAATTTAAAAAAAATTAGAGAGAAGCTTTATAAAGTTCGGTAAATACAAGAGAAATTAAAAATTGACATTGTTTTTTTATTGATCAAATAGAAACTACGGTGCATATTATCTAGGACTCCCACGTTCCAAAAAAAAAAAAAAATAATCTAATTGGAGTTCGATATTGCTAAAAGTGAAATTGTTTCAGTATAATAGAAATTTTTCGTTTCATGTTTCTCTAAATTTAAGAATAAAATACTCTCAATCTACGACAGAAAACTCTTATTTATTTACCATCTTGATAAAAAAAGTTCTCGGAATTTATTCGTAAAATCCAAATTACAAGATTAGTCATAAAAATCGAAATTTTACCCTTCAAAGTATTCCCCATCAATTGCAACTCCAGCCAATGCCAGCACTAGATCCAATGCTTGAAACATTTATTATAATCGGTTTGCATTCTGGCCATCAGAGCCATCCTTCATTTTTCCATGACCTCGTCTGAGGTTCTGTCACGCGTTCCACGGAGCGGTATTTTGAACCGAACTGAATACGAAAATCTGGCACGGAAGTAACATTAGAGTGAATTCGGTAGTTGCTGGATGGCATTCATTCCGTTCTTCTTCAAATATGTTATATATTATTTTCAAATTAGAATCTTACGATACTTAAAATTGCAGTTGAAAATCATTTCTTGCATGATTTAACAATGCAAAGGTGAGGCAATATCTCTCTAAAAAGAGTCCAAAGGGTCAGTTCGTATATAGTAATCTTTATAAAAGACTAAGGCGATTGAGACCGAACTTATGTCAGCAGTCTTTTGTTTTAGACTTAACATTTTTGTGTAGTTTGATCGAAATTTGAACAATATTTTATATAGCTGTCATGCAAAAATGGAACCAGTATATAAAAGAGCACAGCAATTGAGACCAAACTTATGTTAGCAGTGTTTTATTTTAGACTTAACATTTTTGTGTAGTTTGATCGAAACATGAACATTATTTTATATAGCTGTTATATAAAAATTGAGCCATTTTATAAAAGATTAAAACGATTGAGTCCAAAGTTATAGCAGCAGTAATTTATTTAAGACTACACATTTTTGTGTAGTTTGATCAAAATTGGAACATTATTTTATATAGTTGTCATACAAAAATTTAACCAGTTTGCTTGATTTCTTAATTTTTTTTCGGCAGTTCAACCCTTTTTGTTTTATATTAATAAAGTGCATATTTTAGTCGACTCTTGCCAGTATCTTCAGCATCTTATTTATCTTAATTTTTTTTTGTTTTAGTGTCGGTTTTGTTTGTGGTTGGTCTGTGGCAAAGGAAGTCGCACTAACTGACTGCCTGACTGGCACTATTGCCAGTTGATCCATAAAACAGCCCAGCGAGAAGGAGTCACCGAGAGGTAACGGAGGGGTTCACCTAAAAATGTTAATTTTTTCTTATTAAGCAATGCGCCGATAATTAACCTCGTTAGTGTTACTGTGGTTGTTGTTGTTGTTATAACTACCACTGACCGGCATGAAAATGTTGTTTATTTTTATGCTGCTGTAATTTTCGGTAGTTGAAAATTGAATTTTAATTTTGGAATGTGGTAAGAGAACTGGAAGTCATGAAATCGTGTTGAATTATGTGTGGACTTGCAGCAAATCGAAATGGATGCAAAAGTTGTGGTATAAAAAATCAGGTTGAAGTGGTTAGTGGGCAGTGTGATTATAGTGCGGAATACTTGCTAAGATGCACAATTAAATGTTTAGATTCTTTTTTGAAAGGAAACTAAATTTGTAGGAAATTAAAGAAGTCGCAGAAAATGAAAGTAAATCTTTCAAGCTGAATTTTTAAAATTATTGTAATTGATGCTTGGACTCAAATTTGGAGCATTAAAAAGAGATAGAATTAAAATCATTTTTATTTTTGGGAAACTAAAGAAGAATTGGAAAGAAAGTACAATTCTAATGAATCAGTTCGAAATAATCTATTATTGTACTGCAATAGAGTAGATTCAGCTACGTGAACTTAATAGTAAAATAATCGTATAACCAGATCTCTTCGATCCTCAATTTTTCACTTTCAACTCTTACCTTTCACTTTGCCTTTTAGATTCCTCTAGATAATGAGCAATTTTACCTTTACTAATGACAACTGGCCATGGTTAAGTCCTTGACGCACCCGGTGGTGTCAGCAGGGTTAAAATTCACTTACTACTTCAGCCAAAACCGTCAACACTTTCGCTGAACCATAAATATCCAAGCGAGCGATGGTTGACACTAAACTCATATTTTGCCTACGTTCCGGAGATGTTACAATTAAAATGTTAAACTGGAGTAAATATAATAAAAATATGAAACCTAGTATAAACAAATTCCTAGTACACCAGAGTACTACGAAAAAAGTTGCCTCAAACTAAAGCGAAAAACAAAAAAGAAAAGAACCCTTTTTTTTCTTGAGTTCCAGGAAAAATACGCTGCACGCGGGTTAGGGTTAGGACACCCGAACTAGATCACTAGAGCGTCGGAGACAAAAAACGCACAAAGCGGAGTCATAAAAAAATCGGAGCGTGCAACAGAAACAAACCAGATCGCACAGTGGTGGGTCTAAAGGGTTTAATGCCCAGTTCTTGTTTTTTTTGGAAACTCTATGAAAAGTGTAACAAAAAATTGTAGCAATTAAAAAGGTTAGGGTTATATGAACATAGATTTACATAGAACTGACCTTGGACCAAAAACGTTTTGACAAACATTTAACTTTTGATTTGGCAACTTAGCGTAGGGAAAAATCTCTGAGATACCAGAACTAAATGGCTTTACAACTTGTTGTCTCTAATTATGGTTAAATTCAATGACAAAATGGGCTGTAATCCTTTGCTAAATGCAGCAAAACAGAACGCCTAGAAGAACTAGTTCCGAGGAATTTGACGTGCCGCGCTTGTCGTCATGCTTAAATGCGCTTAATCCTTCCAGACATAAGCCCTTCTCTTACTCTGAGCTCGTTTCGGCTCAGCGCATTGTGGGCGTATTGTTTAGTTTCGAAATCAAAATATTGGCAAATTCCATTGCTGGAAATGGCAAGGATTACGCACAATGGCAGAGTGCAGCAAAATCCTTTCGCAACCTTCAACCTTTCGCAGACTCGCGCGCGCTATTTTATGATGGTCTACATTGTGCAGTGCAGGAAGGAAGGATTCCAAGCAAACATGAGACAATGCTTTGCAAAAGTCAATACGATGAGTTTGCCAAAATGCTCAAATCCTGATGACGGCCACATGCCGCATCCAATCCCATCCATAGTAATAATGTGCAATGCGCGCGTTGCCTTTGTCTTCCCCTTTGCCTGCTTTGAGTTCTGTTCTGGATTGACTTTCGTTTTTTAACCCGCGCCGTGTCCTTGCAGCAAGCCTTTTTTTTACTGTGACACTTCTCTAGTTTTTTTTTGCTTCCCTGCAGCGGCTCACTTTTTGTTGCGGTAATTCTTTTAGGGTTATGTTTATTGTCTGCAGTCCTTTTTTGTTGTCTTATCCTTTTTTTTAGTAGCTCATTTTTTAAGCCTTTTTGCTCTGCACTCAACTCTTTTTGCTCGCGGAAAAAGGACTATGCTTTTTTGCGCTTTTCGTGGAATTTTCCATATGACAGTTGTAAACTGTTTTAGATTTTTTACCATTTTCCAGGAACTCAACTAAATTTGTAGTTCTCTTTTTAGTGCCTTAATTTTTTAGCAAGGGGTTAAGCGGAAATTTGATTTAACGCTTCCCGGAATCCGTGCAATTTCCAGTGCAATTTTTTAGGAAAGGCTTAAAAAACTCAAATCCACAACCTTGGTCAAGCGTAAAAAATTAGGGTTTTTAATGAGCGGGTTATGGTATCTATTTTTTTAAGCCAAAACGTGCGTTTTTAAGTCGAAAAGCCAAAAAGTCAAATGTTCCCTAAATGTTCTTTGATTGGAACAAAGAGGTTAAGACCACGCTGGGAAGAGATTTGTGGAAAAATTGTGGCTTATCTGAGTGTGAAAAAAGGATGCTTCTAATAAAGAAGTTATTTTGGACGAAGAAAAAAAGGAGGCAAAGTAATTGCAATATTTTAAACTGCAAAAATATTTATCTTTAACCTTGAAGATATGTGCAAATTCGACCATATTTGAAAATATATTTTTTAAATAAGTAACGATTGTTGACAATTACAATTTTTCAATTATTAACAGTAATTCATTTTAGCAGTAACTCTAATTAAAATTTTTTTTTAATAGTTTAATAATTTTTTTATTTAAAAACTTTTAACGGCATTGGTACAAATTATTTTAGGTATTCTTAATAATTAAGAAAAGTGCTTGGGTCTCATGAACTAAATATAAATGACCATACGATGTGTGAGCGGGCTCTTTAGATTTGACTTAACCTTTTAGCCTTAAAGCATTCTTTCTCAAAAATCAATGTGGTACCAATAGTGTTCGTATGCGTGAACGTATTGGGATGAAACTTACATTATGGAACATATCCTACTCGTATCATCCATATGCACTATATAAGTAGTTACTCGATCTGATGAAATAAATGTTATCATGACTGACTCATATGAAGAATCCAATGTATCCTAAAAGGGGGAATAGTAATGTATTTCAAGGTCAAGGTGATCAGAAAGTATCAAGCTCAGTACAAAGTGTTCTTTTGGGGATGCTCCGATGAGTTTTTCTAGATGTTAGCACAGCATTTATACAAATTAAAGTATATCAATCCTTTAAAATCAGAGTAGTACAAAAAAAATTACCTTATCCTTTACAGCAAATATATTATAAATTTTGTATTATGTGATAGGTTCTTTTTTTAAATAATATTACCCAAGTATAAGTATTAGCAGCTGAAAACCTTGGTTGAAAAAAGCATACGATAGAATTAAATGAATCTTGAATAGGGGGACATAGGCAATGGATACTTTAGAGATCGAACATATCCTACTGTATCATGCAAGGTAGACTATTCTCGATCTGATAAAATAAACGTTATCTGATATCGGATCATATGAAGAATCCAATTTTCAAGGTCTAGGTGTTCAGAAAGACAGTCAGTCAAAGTTTCTTTTGGGGATCTCCGATGTTTTTTCTATATATGTATTTATTTATCTTTTTCATTTCATACCCTGTACCGTATGGTATAAAGGGTATATTAAGTTTGTGCAAGCCGAAAATGTATGTAACATATAGAAGGAGTCGTCGGAGACTACCCAAAATTACCTAAAATGTGATCAAGGTGACTAAAGAAGTCGATATACCCATGTCCGTTGAACGCCTAGATGTCAGAGATGGTAAGAGCTAGAGCAACCAAACTTTCACAATAGATCCCATATTATTCCATAGGAGACAAGTTTCTTTTATTTTTTTGATATCGGAGTTAAATTATATAGCTTTCATAGGGGTGTTTCAGACGACCTCGAAAAAAAGTTTTAGATGGATAATTCGATTGTTTATGAAAATATCGTAACCGTATACCGGATTTTATTGCAAGCTAGTTGTACACATATTTTGAGCCACTTTTCGAATTTGGGATTAGAGAAATGCCAAATTATTCCAGACTAAGTAAAAAATATCCTCGCCAAATGCGCTTGACTCAGACGACCCTTTCAGGACAATTAACAATTGCAATGGAGGGCTTACTAATTTAAGGGCTGCGATTGGACTCTTTGGAAATACAAACCTACCTATCAAATTTCATAAGGTATTGAGTATACAATACAAGAACTACCTAAGGGCTTAGAAATGTTTCTACTCTTTATCATTTTAATAGGATGTGTTGTGTCCGGTGCTAATCTTGATTTGAAGATCAGGTCTGTCAGCTCCGACCTTTGTCTGTGATTTTTTGACATCTACGTTAAGATGTTTAGACAGCGGCTTAACCGCATCTGTGGGTAGTCTTTGTCAAATTTTCCTTAGATTCCTAGGTATTTGCTACCTACTCGAAAACTAAACAAAAAAAACGTTTTCAAAACAAAAAACCACAAAAATTGCAACAATTATTAGACGAAATTGGGTCGCACCACGTTCAACAAAATTATCACAGCATGTTCGAAAAAATCCAAAACAAATCCAAAACAATGTCAAACAAAGTAAAAAACCAATATGTGGTCGAAAAAAAAACAAAGAAAAAACCAAGTCAGGTCAAAAAGTGTGGCCAGCCGCAAAGAAGTGCGACAATTTTTCCGGACTGCACTCATAAAAAATAATTAGAACAAAAAATGCAAATACTGACGACAGATTTATTTGATGGCGATGTGCAAAAATTTTGCATACCTCAAACTTTGGCCAGCGGCCAGTTCGACGCAAATCTGTCGAAAAATTCCTCTTAAAAATGCATAAAAATGTTGGACGAAAAATGCATTTGGCAGGTCAAACATTTTTTTGTCACGTGCTGTGTGTTGGGATCTGCTGCCTAGGCCAGCTTCGAGGTCCTTAGAACAATAAATTATGCGAAATTATGTCATGTTGTCTGTAGGCACGGTTCCACTAAAAATGGAACGAGAGCAGAACATCGAGATCGCGTTTTCATTCTTGTCGAGCGCGCAGCAAGCCAAAAAAAAAAAAGAAAAAAGAAAATATATTTATGAGTCCGCTCGTAAAAATGTCGCACGGCTTTGTCTGCTTACGTAAGAATTTTGGTTTGAGAATTTTTCTTTTTAGCATAATTACCTTGAGAAATTTTTCGCAAAAATCTAAGTACGCTGACGTTGTTGTTTGACAAAATTTTGAAATAGTTTTTGCTGACTTTTTTTGTTTGATTTTATTTGGGCTCATTAGGATTTTTGTACTTTTTGCTTGACCGGGTCTGTGCTCAAGGACGCAGGCATAGAGCGCTATAATTTAATTTTTATATAATAAAAGAAGTGAGCTGCATTAATTATGCTGCCACTGGGGACCGTGTCTCTTTTATGGAAGAGATCTTTTTTTTTTTTTCGAAAAAGCCAAATCGTTTTGCACAGAAACAACTTTATCAGTCAGCAAAAAGCGATTAAGTTGGTAACATTAACTGGCGACAGCTTGAACAGCGATGTTGCAACCACATCCCGGACTTGGTCCGGAGCAGGCCATGCTGAGTCTGTGTCAATTAATCAAGGTCTTGATGCAGGTACCAACTGAGCCCAACATCAGGTGATAAAAAGTTTAATATATATTTTTTTTAGTATCTTCTCTTGAAGTCTTACAAAAAATTTGTTTCAAAACAAACTTCTTCTTTCTTTCTTTTATTCCTTTAACTCCTTGAGGAGCATAGGGGCTCTGTGAAGTATCTAAATCGTACCACTTCAATTCACTCCACGAATGATGATCTGCAACCGAACTGCGGACGCTCCAGGTGAGGGCGGTCGTGTCTAGCGTCACGAGACACAAAAATATTCCGTTACTGTGTCACGCACGGATGATCCCTTTAAAGTTCTGAAACACTTCTTCGATTCTTTATTCTTTAAACTCTTTGAAGAGCATAAGTCCTCTGTAAAGTATATACATTTTATCACTTCACTCCAGGAACGTTCTGACTCATCAGCTTCTTTCAAGACAGTTCGGCGCCATGTTCTTTTGGGTCTCCAACACAATAAACTTAACATAACACGATAGAAATATAAATTTTTTTTAGAAAGTCTTAAATAAATTTGTTCCGAAGCCCTTAAAAGTTCTAACACGCTTCTTCTTTCTCTTATTCCTTTAACTTCTTGAGGAGCATCTCAATCGTATCACTTCATTTCACTTCGCTCCAGAAACCTTCTGACTCTTCAGCTTCTTCCAAAAAAGACCTGCGCCATTTTGTTCTGGGTCTCCAACCAACTGAACCCAAAGTATTACGATGAAAAGTTTCATGTATTTTTGTACCTTTAAGAAAATCTTACAATAAATTTGTTACAAAACCCTTAAAAGTTCCGACACGCTTCTTCTTTCTTTTATTCCTTTAACTCCTTGAGAAGCATCTAAACCGTATCACTTCATATCACTTCACTCCAAGAACGTCCTGATTCTTTAGCTGGGTCTTCCACCAACTGAATATTTTTTTGAATACCTTTAAGAACATCTTGTAATACATTTGTTCCAAAACCCGTTAAAGTTAAGACATGCCTTTTTTTCTTTTATTCCTTTAACTCCATTTAAATCGTATCACTTTACTACGCCCCTGGAACGTCCTGGTGCTTCAGCTTCTTTTACCACGACATTTTGTTCTGGGTCTCCCTCGTCTTTTCTCTTCGAATCAAGGGCCTAACGACAAACTTCATGTGGTAGCCTCCACAAAGTATTTCTAATCCAACCCCATTTGCGACCAGCTTAGAGAGAAGTTTTTAGAACAACCAAAATAAGATTTGAAGTCTCACGAAAGATTCTCCCTATTAAAACTCAGCTGGAATACACTTAAGAAACATCTCAAGTACTTGGAACAACATTTTTTCTTTAAATTGAGATTTCTCACAAAAGAGGGTGGCTTTACGATTTGAAGGTCTGTCCGTAACTTCAAATTCTTAATCTTTGTAAGCCCAGAAATAATTCCCTCACTTGTATGTATTATATCAGTCTCTAAATCAAATACAACCTACAAAAAAACCTCACAAGTGCCAAGATCCGCTCCACAGCTGTAATTAAATTTCGTAGCGAATTGCAGCACATTACTCATTAGCTTCATCGAGTGCGGCATCTGCCCCCTTTGTCTGGAACTTGCCACACTGCCAACCCAACAATTGTCATCAATTAACATATATTTTGTTTTGTATTGCCAATTCGATGCACTGCCTCAATTCGATCTTAACAGCAACGTGGCAGTTGAAAGGCCACATTAATCAGTCAGGAATCAAGTTGCATAAATCGAGGCACATCGATTATATAGATGTATTTTATTTTTTTGTCAATCTTTCAACATATGCTGATCGGTTTCAAGGTCCCCCATACCGAGCATACCTAGTATATGTGATCAATTTATTATTGTTTCAATGGCTTGACAGACAAGGAGCTAATGACAAGCCACAAGCCACAAGTCAGCAAGTCGGAAAGTCACCAGAGTCAGATACTCCGCCATGTCAGCGGTTCTAGTAGTCACAGGTGGAGGGCGTGCGTCATATTGGAATCGTTCGTACAGCCAAGCTCCAATTAAGCGATCAGCATTGATGACACGCTTATTGCAAATGACAATTGCATGTTTTTTTCCATCAAGCGCCTGATTTCAAAGCGAATATGACTAATAATAAAGAGTATATTTATATTGTCAGTCAGTTTGCAGTCTATGAGATGTGTCATGTAAACTTAATCTCTAAAAAAGACTCAAAAAAGGTGGAAAGTTGGGATATAAGTCTAAAAGATTAGAAGGCGATTTTTTAGCTTAGCTCATAATGCATCCAAAATATACGGAATAGTTTCCACTTTGGTCTTTTACTTGCCTTTTAGTAAGTACAAAATTTGGAAATGTTCATCATGGGGAAGCTTTAACTTCTTGGTTCCGCCGCTGTCATGATCGTTCGGACTAGGACTAAGGAGTAATAAGTAAAGTGCAGCGTAGGGCCTCTAGAGGAATCGGAGCATCATAGGCAGTTGCTTTTTACTCTTTGGTTAGGCCTTAGCTTAGCTAATTTATTTTACAACTAAAGGGAGACGCATAAGTTTTCTTTCTAGCCGGATACGTTACCCAAAACTGTCCCCAAACATTTTTAGAAACCAAATGCTCATGGGTACAAAAATATGTTTCGCTATGGTTTCACTTTTTAAACTTAACTTGGCAAAACAAAATATTCGACCGTGATCCGGAGCACAATCTATTCGGATTCGATTGAAAGCTAACGTTAGCTGCTCCCAATATAGCCAAAACGAATTTTTTTTGTGAACTGCCACCGAATGTTTTGTTGCAAGAGCAATAAAAACGAATCGACAAAATATATAAAACAAAGTTCGAATTTACTACCTACTGAAAAATTGTTTTAAATATTTTTTGATATTCTTCATTATATTTATCGTCTATAAAACGGATCAAAAAGAAAAATTTTCGTTTTGGGGTTTCGATTTCCGGAGCACATCTTTTGCAAAAGACATGAAAAATTATTGTAAATTTTTGTGCTCCATTATTTTGTAATAGAAGACAGGTTTTAGTTTTATTAAAAAAAGATTTATTGTATATTATTTAGACAAATTTAAAATCAGCATTGCTAAAAGAGTTGTTTGCTAATTATTTGTGGAAAAATTAAAAAATATTCAGTGAGTTTTTTTTTTTAAATAAGTTTTTCAAATAAGTTATTTGTTCAACTTGGAATCGATTTGGTACCTTTTTCAACTAAATCCTTGACATATTGAAATAAACCGAATTTAAACCTATTTTCGTCTTATATATTTTCAATAAGAGTATCTAGATGTCATCTATTGGAATTATAATAGACATGCCATTTTGCCAAGTAGCCAATTTAAAAAAAAGAATTATTACTTCCAATATAGGAAAATTTCGGAGTGCTTAGAAAGGACTTAATAACATTTTCGGGAACGAAGTCGCTCAAAAATTGGCGAGGAATGGTGCCAGGAATCTGCAGGAATGTTCAAGAAAATGTACGAACGCGGTAAAAATTCCCTTAGGATACGTAAGGTGCAAAAGATTGTCATTGCTTCAAGAAAATCTACCAACTAAGAATTTCCTAAATAATAATTGGGCTATTTACGTGCCTCATAGAAAACCTAAGTAAGTTGGGCATTACGAGCAACTGTTAGTTCTACGATATTAAATGAGAATCCTCACAAGACATGCTTTTTCCAAAAGAAACACATCCTTCTAGATGCATCCTATCTCCCGACTAGAACTATCCCAGCTAAATAAATTTATCTCGTAAATTTTCCTAACTGGACAGCTATAGGGCTACCGAGGAGCATAATATATCTTTAAGGTTCCAATGCAGCCTTTTCTATGGTATCGTCAAGATCGGATTTAAACTTCAAGAGGCTTAAGCAACCCAACTAACACTGAGTTACAGCAATGAAGTTTCATATTGTGGAAGAATTGGTTTAGATACATACATATTTATTTATTTTTTATAAACATTGAGTCGGGTTATAGTCCGACTAATCGTCATTATTTTATTTTGCAACTGTGAATATCCAATAACTTAAATTTCTCTGAAAGAGTATCAAAACCGTGCCCTATTTTAAAAATTAAATTTCCACTTTAGTTTCAGTTTTAATTTCAATGTCATCATCGACGTCGTCGTTTGCTTATCAATCCCTATTTACTTGGTTACTCAGCAGAAGTACATTTGCTGATGAAATAACCCTAAAACGCGCATTTCGGCACGTACTATTCCGAAAGTAATTTGCTATTGGTTTCGTTTTTGTTCTCGAGCTACTTTTACCACAAATGGAACAATCCCAAAAGAGTTGGCCATTAACAAACAGTTGTGATTTTCACCACAAACATTAAATTCCCCCAAAAAAAAAACGATAACCACTAAAAATAGTCTTGTGTCCTTGAGAAAATCTGTGCTGCACTTGGTTCGTCGGTACGACCACAAGCCGAGATTCCAACCAAAAATTAGATATGCCTGAGCTGCGGCTGGACGGCCAAAGAGGAAGTACTGAACCCAAGTGCTAAAAAGGGTCTCAGCCGGCAGCAGCTGTTTGCAGGCCGTAATTGACGCATTTTCGACGTAATTGGTGGTGATTTTTTATGCTCAACGCATAAATTAACACCAGCCAGAAAGATACAACAACTGTGGATGCGAAGATTTGTGTAATTGCATTGCAGCAGATCCCGCGTCTTGTTGAAACTTGGTCTGCCATGTAATCTGACTGTTTTCAGAGTTTTTTTCAGATTTGTCCTAAAACATAAAACCCGCTGATTATAAGACTCTTGTTCCAAACTGGCAACTGGTAATTTGGTTTTTGGTATTTGGCTCATCTGACTGTTTATATGTTAATTTCGCAGAGTTTGGAAACGTTTTGTACCTCATTAGAGCGGCGAAAGCGCTTTTACAAGTGTTAAATTGGCCAAATTGTCGGTTGTTAACAGGATATAAACAAAAAGCAGTAATATGGCAGGCAGTACGGCTATAACCAAAAGTAAAAGTGTGTACCCTATAAAGTGCAGGTCTGTGCGTAGCTTGGAACAGGTGGCTACCGCCACAGCGCCAATCTTAATGGCCAGCCAATTCAATTAGCTACAGAGCAAATTGTAGCCCAAGGTTTTTTTCTGCTTCGTTTTTACTTGTTGTTTGTGTACATATACCCTTGCCAGACTTATGCATGCAGAAATGCAAATTTACTACAAATGCTAATTTCCGCGACGTCGACGACCAGGATGGCTCTAACTCCGTCTTTGACAGCACCACGGCCAATGTCCACAGACAGTTCATCACAATTGCTTTTTCAAATCAATGACGCGCGTTGCGCATGCGCAGTACCCAAAGGCTACAAAAATACCTTAGTACTGCTCAGTTCATTCATATGCAAATCCCGTGACCACAAAACCAACTGAAATACCAACACGAACCAAGACAACTCGACTTTACAGCACAACTTATTCTATTCTGCAGACTAAAGTTTACACTGAGAGCAAAAATTATTCGAAAACCTCTAAGATGCTCTGAGACTTTACAGTACCAACATGATCTGAATTGATACAACTCTGAAGCAGCCATTCTATTCTGTCCCTAAAAATAAACAGAGAGACCAGAAATTATTCGAGCATCTTAAGTTTTTTTAATTATTGCTTAAAAATGTACTATATAATTTTAATTTTTAAAAATGCAATCTTTTCATTCATTCCATGAATCTCTTTAGATTCAATCCCCGAATGTTTATGTTAGATTGGTGCAGTATGTGGGGCTTTGTGTTCAAGGACAATGAATTGGCCCGTTGTGATACCGCTGGGTGAACCTTACACTCTCTTTCCCCCGGTCTGGAGGTCACCTATATGCGAGGGCCCTTCTTTGCTGGCTAGCTGTCTGAGTATATACAGATGTCCACCCTACATGCAGTTTTTCCCTCCTAGATTGCCATGACTTAGGCCGCTGTTGCCCGGAAAACGGAAAGATGTTCTTAAATTGAGTTCCTCAATATAGACGCCACCGCCTACATTGTTATCCAGCTCGGAACCATGTATATTTTGATTGAGCCAACTGGGCCTAATATTCCCATATTTTATTCCTTCCTGGTTGGAATGTGGGTTTTGAAGTTGGTTATACATCTATACTCTCTGAAATAAAAGGGGTTCTCTGGGGGTTCCGTGGGTGACCGAAATCGTCAGAGTCGCATATTATTTTCCAATTTATTTCAGAGGAGCCTCGAAGGTTTAGAAAACAAGGTTTTTAACAATTGGAATGCTCATTTTGACGAGAAACTTTTCTACTCTCTCTTGACGAATCAGTCAGCAAAATGATACAATTTTGTGGTAATGAAATAATAAAGCAATGAATTTTAAAATTTTAAGGTGACCGAAAACTTTTTGTACCCACTGCATACTTCAACAGTCAGTCATAAAGTCATGCAGTCAGTCAACCAAAAGCCCGGGCACATAAATGCAAAGAGAGCATCGAATTGCAAATTACTCTGTGACGGCGGGTGACAACGCGTTGCGCCTGAATAATTCTGTGGACTGTTAGACAATCACATCGCATCCCAAATAATTTATATTTGTAATCGGAAGATTCGAACTATGAGATACTCTTTATGTGTAGCTCACTTTTGTGAATAACTTGTAAAGTTGTTGTCAAAATGGTGTTATTTAATGTGAAGTGATGGAATTGCAGGATTAGGTGGAGTGACATACCTACGGCCAGGACCGTAGAGAGAAAATCCGGGCACGGGGGAGAAATGTACCCAACCCCTCCGTTACACCTTTAGCTTGGATAACGACATTACGATTACATTAATTACTCAGGGCCCCTGAGAACTGTGTAAGCCCCGCGGAATTCCCTCCGTTTCTCCCGCCTATCTTTGGGGTTGCCACAGCTTAACATTAACACTAAGGACTTGCACTGCCTTTGGCCTGGCGTGCAGTGGTGTGATCCTGTTTATTGTAGGGAAGGTGCGTGTCGATCTTTTGATCAAAAGAGCTCTGAAACTGACGAACTACCGACATTTTAGAGGGATTGAGAAGAAAAGACGATCATGCGAACAAAAAGCACACTCCGAAGACAATGTGATGAACCCCAATTTAGTCAATGGCTCAGAACACGCAATTCAATGGTCGTCGGAACTTCGTGTCGTATCAAATTTTAATTACTCAAAAAGATATCCAAGGGCAAGAGAGAGGTCGGATACGTCAAGACAGATAAAATTGACATATACTGACTCACAATGACTGACATACTGTCAGGGAGTTAAACATACAAAGACAGCTTCAAACAGCCAGTCATATATCGTTTTATTTCCTTAATCCCTTCAAGAATGTTCTGCGTCATTCTTGAAAATTCTTTCAAATCTACAAAGTTGCAAACCTTCACAATAACCTCATATACCCTCCATAACCTCTGGGTACAGTGTATAAGCATTGGACTAACACATGGCACGCAAAAGCGCGTGCCCCAACTTCCGCTGCCAAGTGTTTGCCATGCGTAACTTTTTGACTAGGCATGACTGGTCAGAGTCAGAGCCTCCGGCCCGAGCTTTGAAACTAATGCTAAATGCAAGAGCTGCTCTGCTGCTGCTGTGCTTTTGTGATTTCCAGGAATCTGTTGACTTGACTGGTTGGTGACAAAGTCAGCGGGCTACATTAGCATAACATAGCATGGAAAACTCTGTACGAGTAGTCGTAGTAGTCGTTGTAGTCGCATATAGGGGCCAGACCCAACCAAACCAAGGCCTGGCGGATGTACGCTTGATTATGTTGTTTGCTCAATGCTTCTTCAGTCTGGCGCGGGTGCTCTGCCGGTTTCGGTAGCTGATATTTATTTGGTAGCTGCTCAACAAAGATGAGAGTCAACCTCAGCGTCAGAGAGTCAGCGGAGTCAGAAGAGTCGTCTCTGTCCGTGCATGACATTAATCACTTTTCTGTTTAAATTTAAGCAAACAAAGCGCGACTGACGCCAGTCAGCAATGCCGCCGACTTAACCAACGGATGCTGGACGACGGTAAGAACACCACCGACTGCCGTACCCAAACCGAATCCAATGAACGGTGGCTATCAAAATAGTTTTGTACACGTACCAGCCCACCCAAATGGACAATGTCGTGCCTATGACTGACTACTGTGTGTACACTGAAAAAAATTAGGAGTCGGAGAATAACCATAGCAGGGATAGGTTTGCATGAGCTGAACAAATAACTGTCAGAATGAATGTGATCTAATATTTAGTATTAATTTTTTAGCAGTTTAAATAAAGGTTCTAGAAATTGACCTGAAGTATCGAAGTCGATGTTTTTACACTATTTTTTAAAGGAATTTTTATTTATACCTGATTTATGTCAAGATACTTATCTTTAAAATGCAAATGCATTACCGTGATCTTAGATTATAATATAAAAAGAAATTTAGTCATCAAGAATTTATTCGTTGCATTGAACATCCCACATGGAAATATGAAAAATCTCTACATAATAAATTTCCAACGCACATGTAAGTGGAATGAATAAGAATGAAAATGCGGGCTTTTTTCTATTTAGATTTTGTGAATTTTAAAGATTTTCTCATATACAAATATACAAATATATAAAGATTTTCACCCTCTTAAAATTCTATGCTAAGCTCCGATTATTTATGAAGCTATCCAAGCTACATGTCCCATTAGTGAATAAAATTATATGTATTTTATAAGAAACTTAAAATTTTGACCACCATCGAAAGTTTGATGAAAAATTTGTATACTCATTTTATTTAATCCCAAAATTTTTTAATAATTTTTATTCTCAAAATGAAATAATGTTTTAATCGTTTTTTGTGAAAGCCTCAAAAAGTTTTTATAATCATTTTTTTTTTAGTCCCAAAGTGTTAAAAACATTTTTATTCTCAAAACAAGCGGTTTTAATAATTTTTTTGAAAATTTGAATCTTTTTATTCATAAAATGCAATCATCTTTTAATAACTTTTTGTGAAAGGCCAAAATAAAAACAACACTGTAAGGATATGAAATAAGTATTTAGTTAGTAAATATAAAAATTATTTTTTTCTAACATTTACTACGAAATAGTATTGTAACTGGGTCTTGAGATATTCGGGGGTGACACAAAAAGCTATTTTTTCAAATTTTTTTCGATTTTGAGATATTTAAGGTTATGTACCCAAAAAATAACATAACCTCAAATATCTCAAAATCCTGACGTGAGGAGCCAGTTCTTACGCCGGATTCGGATTCTACGCACCAAATTACTTTGGAAATGACTCTTAACTTTCCAACAACTGAACCATGTTGACCTGTGTTATTTACTTATTTTTATAAATTTTCAATTATTTTTTGTATGTAATTTTTAGCGCATAAATATTCCTCTTTAAAGATTATATAAAATATTGTCCTTTAAAAAAAAGATATTCGTATCTTAAATGAATCTTAGTTATTTATAAAATTTTTTAATATTTTTTTCTATTTTTTATGATTTTAAAATCGATTCAAACTCATCAATACAGTAAGTTCTTGCTCATTTATTTCTGCCAGTGTAATCATCCCTCTGTCGCATCTTAAACTTTGTGTTTTTTTGTAATGATCATGCGCTTGGCTGCCGCTTTGTCCTAATGCCGTGCCTTGTCCAAATGTTTATACAAGCGATCCTAAGTAGCCAAAAGGATTTCCAATGTACATTCGTTCGTCGCTTCTGTTAATGTGCTCGCAAACAAGCGTGATATGGCAATTGTCTAGGGAATCATATTGGTAGGGCTTGCTTCTTGGACCTTAGCCTTAGCCTAACCAAATGCCTTTGCGCATTTAAGTAGTAGCTACTGTGCCTAGGGATCAGGCCCATTAGCTGTTGTCTGTGCAACAAGTGTTTGATCTGTTCATTTCCAGTTATAGAATTCTCAACGTCTGCCCCATATTTGGTCACGTTTCTGGCAACACAGAAAGATACAAACAGCAGCTACCAAAACAACAACTACTAAACATATTCATGTATTCCAAGAAACATGCCTCAGAGACCCCCTAAAAAATTTTTTCCTTTGACGTCAAAGATGTTTGTATGCGTAGCTAATTTACTAGCTGGTAATGCGGAGCACATTAGTACTAACCCGTACTAGTCCCCAGATATATATAGTAGGGAACCATTGATTAAGAAAACTTGGGGAAATTTGCTGAATGAACAAAAACAAATGAATGAAGTGTGGATGAGTGTGTGTGGATGTTGTGCGTATGTATCCCATGCTGATACGAGTACTCTTGAATCTTTCGGAATTTTTAGTCACATGAGCATGACAAACGCATTAGAGGGTGGTTTTTTAAGCATTTGATATTCTAGACTATTTTTGTGATTGGCACACGCTACGGAAATGCGCCTTAAGTTTATCGAAATCGGAATTTTTAGTCACATGAGCATGACGAGCTCGTAATAGGGTGTTTTTTTTAAACATTTGAAATTGTATACATTTTTTGTGATAGGCATAAGTCTGTGTTACGATAATGCGCCTTAAGTAAATCGGAATAGGAATTTTTAGTCACATGAGCATGACAAACTCATTATATAGGGTGTTTTTTCTAAACATTTGAAATTTTATACATTTTTTGTGATTGGCATAAGTCTGTGTTACGATAATGCGCTTAAGCAAATCGGAAAAGTCGAGTACATTAAGCCTTTCGGAATTTTTCGTCACTTGAGCATGACATATTCATTAAAGGGTGCTTTTTTTAACATTTCATATTTTATACAATTTTTGGAAATGCGCCTTAAGTATATCGAGATTGTCGACTACTCTTGAATCTTTCGGAATTTTTAGTTACTTGAGCATGACAAACTCATTATAGGGTGTTTTTTCTTAGCATTTGTTATTTTATACTATTTTCGTATGCATTACGCAAAACGCGCCTTAAGTAACTAGACGTTCCATCGAAATTGTCGCTGACATTTATTTAAAGACCCGCTTAATATTATTTACTATATGCTCGAATTGTTTCAAAATACTCAAAATCCGCTAATTGCATTTATGCACGAATTGTCGTTTAGCCTTCACTCTGGATTATCTGCAGCTTAACAGTAGTTAAGCGATCGTTTAAAAGCCCTTTTTTGGGAAACCAGACATTGTCGTGCAACAAGTTTAAATCCCCGCACTGTGCTGTGTGACCAACTTAAACCGGCAATTGGTAATTTTTCAACAACAGCGGACAGCGCTTAAAATGTGATCAGTGCTGCCAGATAATGCTTCCAATAATCTCCGCCATTGGGGACTTAAGCTTAATGGCGCAGGCGCAACGATATGGCACAGCCACAGCTTTTGAACGGCGGGGTGCATACAGACATTGGGCACCTGTGTTTGCGCGCTGAGCAGATGAATTGGCCAGATAAAGGAGCGTGTGCTCTCCTCGCCAAGCGTCAAGGTTGTCCGAATGAATGGCTTACACGGACTATGGACTACAGACTGCTTGCTGATCGAGGCAACATGTCCAACGTTGTGTCTGTCGTGGTATTACACGCGACAATGAATTTCGCATATGTCACAGGTTGCCCTCGCCTCGACTGGAACGCAGCAGCATCAATGCAAACGAAAACAAAAGCAAAAACAAACTGTGGATCAAGTGGAGCTTCACGGATGGTACTTTAAATGCTCTTACAAAGGAGAGCTTTGTTTGGAAGTCAAAAATTGAGTAGCTAGTTGGGGAAGTTGAGCAACAGAAATTGATTTCCGCAGAGGTTTGGTATTGGATCATAGAATATAGGGTAAGATGCGGCAAGCCCGACCTTCCACTTTTTTTCAAAAACGGCAATACTGAATGAGCTCATATTAGTGTTGTCGTGTAGAGCATTAAAAATAACGAAAATGGTAGCATGACAGTTGTCTATCAGTCTACATTAAGATTCTAAAACGAAAAGAAGTATATTTTTAGATTTTTTAAATAAATTCTTTTAATATTTGGTTATGCAAATTTTCTTCTTATATAAAGTGATCTAAAAGAAGGGGATCTGGGGCAAACCCGACCTCTAAATGGCTAGGCCTACCATTTGATTAAACAATTTTTCTTAGGAAAGTTCTAGTATTGATTGGAAATTTCTGTATAATTTTTTTTTTATTCGTCATGAGTGACATCCGACCTCTAAATGGCTGGGCCACCCATTGATTAGAAATTTTTTCTTAAGCAACTACTAATATTGATTGTTAATAGCGTTTAATGTTTTTTATTCGCATTATCATGAAAAATTACAAAGTGGGGCAAACCCGACCTCAGAATGGTGTACCCAACCAGACATTTAGCTGGAACTAAATATACGCCAGCAAGCTATTTGGAAAGCCAGTCAAGCAACTGTCATAGGTAATATCTATTCAATCCAAAAATTTGATCAACTTTCATTTTAAGTTATATGTTCCAAACATTACAATTTTTAAAAATAAATAAAATTCGTTTTTTTAAACAAAAACATGAATTTTTGATTTATAATCCCAAAATCGTGAAATTTAAATCATAAAATCATTAGCCACATAAATAGACGGTCGGGTTTACCTCACCAGTTTTGAAAAATTTAATATTTAACCGAATGGTCGTATCTCAAAAATGGTCAGAAGTAGTCATTAGTTCTACAAAGTTGCGGGAAAGTGTTACCTTTTGTTACCTCATTTGATTTACAATAGAAGAATCGTGAAATTTAAACAATAGGTATCTGTGCTTAATCAGGCAAAAATATAGGCGGTCGGGTTTATCTCATAATTTTTAAAATTGAATTTTTTGAGTTAGGGGTATATTTCAAAATTTAATAATTGCCAAAAGTAGTTCTAGTAAGTTGCCGGGAAGCTTTGGCTTTATTTCGGTGTATTGAACAAATTAATTCCATGCCAAATAAGCATTTTCTAGACAAAACCATTTACTAGGTCGAACTTGCCCCACCTTACTCTACCGATGGATCAAAAATAAACAAAAAATGTATAAATCTTATTTTAATTTATAAATCTAAAATCCCCTTCTAAAGTGATCTTAACCTGTGCCGACAGGCTTTACTAGCCTAACTCCACCACATGGTCTATGATCATCAAGAGAATGTTGTTTAGCCAAAATGATTTAAAATCATAATGACTGAAAACTAGAGGATAGGGGGCTCTTGGCTTATAGTACGAGAGGTCATCTAGTAAGGGATGGGTGTAAAAAAATTTTAAAATTTTGATCATCTAGAATGGGCGCGTTCCCTATCGCCTAGTGAAAATGTAAATAAGTGAATTAAAACCACTCAAACTAATTATTAAACGTCTTTCTTGAATACGGTGATGAGCAAAATCGACATTTTCTCAAATCCCGATTTCTGAAAAACCGTGATTATTTTCTTTTCCATTCTTCTTCAAAAAAAAAACCGAGCGAGGTATTAAAAAAATTAATTATAGATTATATTATAAGAATTAAGATTGTTATAGACTAGATTTACAATCCGTGTGTTACAAACATTTCGACAAAATAAATGGACCCTCACTAGCTTACAATAAAAAATCCCTTTATGCTTAAAAGCAGCTGAAAAATATCGCAGTGCATTTTTTCACATCTTTTTTTTTGGGACTGCGGGCACAATCACTTTTTGTTTTATTTGGAATTGGGTATTGTCACGCAGCAGTTGGACTCGGCCAAGATATATGCAACATGTCCAGATACCCTGCAACTGCTTATACAGAAACCCAGCTGATTAGCGTATTGCCAAGTTTGGAGTATACTCAAGCCTGGTCTGACTCCAGCCAACATTTAAAAACCTTGGCACTCAACGAACACAATAAATGCCAAGCATCGATGAATTTTACCAGCCAACAACAATACGCAACCCAGATCTTAAGAAAACTACAACAAAAAACCAGATAACCAGGAGATATATGCGAAAGGTCAGCTTACAGTCAGAGACAACAGGTGGCATTATTATTACTATGTTAGAGCTTTGGCTATAATTCCAAGCCAAGATCTTACTTATTACTTTTATATAACTATATCACGCGTCTGGCGGCATCATTTGTTAAATTGGATGAGCTTGATTGCCAGCGATTTGAGTCCATGCCTAATGAGCCCTAATTTAATGCGAACGGAAATGACACTCGCCAAATTAACCATGTCCAAAAGGATGCACATCTTGTTGTTGGCAGCTTGTTGAGCCGGGTACATATACTCTGATTGCCAAGTTTTTTTGGCCCAATCTTGTCCAGAACTTGGCGCACGTGCGGCTACGCATGGCTCGCTTGCTAATTTTTAATAGCTCCAAACGGAAATTACAAATCCCAAGCTGGCTGAGTGCGTTTGGCGGCTTCTGATAACAACGTTCGACATATGGTTTTGGGTAGGTATTATTTATAGAGACTGACGGCATTAGTAGCTCTATAGCTCCATGGTATGGCCCATTGGCAGCTATTTACAGTTTATTTAGCATTCAATCATTCAGCTCATACACCTGGCATTAAGGCCAAGCAATTAGTTCCGCTTTTCATTTTTATTAACCCACAAAAATGATTTTGCAGCCGACCCAAAGACCCGCTAACACTTACTGGCAGCAGTCCCACCCCCCGTAGGGGCGCGTGTGTTGGCTATCTATAGTTTCTAATAGTTGTTTTTTTTCCAAATCTAAAAGTTCACGCGTCATCGCCGCCTGGCAGAACACACGCCCACGTCTGGTAATACAGACGCGCCTGGGTGAAAACTTTTCCTTTTGACAGCCGCCGCCACGGCACAAACATTTTCCAAACAGTGCGTTGGAGTAGTCACGCGGACGCTACTGTGGAGTCGAGGGAGCACCGGGGTGGGGTAGCAATGATCGCCATTGACGTCATTGACGTGCAAAGGCAAAAGAATTTGTTTTTCGTGAAAAATATTTTCGCATTGAATTTGTTTTTATGTTTATATAGTATAGACTCATTTATAAGACAGATATATGCCTCTAGTATAGGCGCGCGGCAGTCGTCTTAGCGGGATTTATTTGCCACCCAGAACAGCAGGCCAAAAAAAAAATATCTTAATTTCGTGTAGATACACTATAAGATAGGCGTGAAGGGGTATAGTTAAAGTGAAGGTGCACAGAATCATCTTAACTTGATATAAAACCATACACCACTTAGTAAACCGAACTGCAAAAGAATCTCTTCTTTATTGCATTTTCTTGTAATGCGTCACCTTTGAAAAATCAATCATTGAATTGGCATTTGATTTGAATAAGCTTTTTCTTTTCCACTTGATTTTCTAGCAGTTGCTATTCCAATTCTTTTATTTTGAATGACTATAATTTGGCTGGTTTCTTAAAAGAACTTACAGATAATACAATAATACCTAAAAAAATATCACTCTGACTTTCAATAAACTTTAAATCTACCACGAAATTGATAAACATTTCTTAGAAAATTGATTAATCGATTTAAGTTCTCCACAAATGCACTTTATTTACAGATATACAGCTAATCAAAAAAACTCTTACTGATTTCTTATATTTATTAAAAACTAAGAGAATCCGCTCCCTGCTTGCTTTGAAAATTAGGTCTTATATATTATTTTCGAGTAATCGCGATCATATTTTCCGCCTCACTTAGAGTAGTTTTTGGGGATTTAAGTTTGGCTGTAAAGCTCCCATTGGATTTTAAATAAACTTGCATCCACGGATGGTTAATAAAAGGAGAAGGAAGTTATGTGTCGAATTTTTCAATCTACGGAAACTGGGAGTGTTTAGGTGAGGATCCAGGATGTGGTGTGTTCCCAAGTTTTCCCTTCAATTGTATGTATATTAGAGCTCGCAAAAAACTATAAATCAATTTTTACAACTTTAAGGGATGTCCGATACCAAACACCCGCGTGGATCTATTACAAATATTACAAAAATTCGAAAAACCTGGAAATTCGATGTATTATAGTTATTTATTAATCCTTTTTAGCCTTCATTCATTTTCTTGACTGGACCAACTAGTTCTTAATATGATTAAATTTAGAAAAATTATTTTTTTACATAATGTGGCAGGAACAAAAGTATCCGAAGTTTCCCAATGAATCGTATATTTGAAAATCAAAAAAAACTTTATTTTTCTTAAGACTTTATTTTTATTTATTGAAAAAATCAGAAGGTCAAAATAATTTTGATATTATCAATTTATAGGACGCTTCGGCCTTGCTTTTTTGAACACACACTGTAGATGATTTTCTCCTAAACTTTCAAGTTTATTAAAAAGTTAGCTGAACACTGATATATCCTAATCCATATACCTAGAGGGTCAGACAAGGAAAAAAAACAAAATTCAGAATCTATAATAGATTCGGGCACAATAAAAAAAGATTAAATTCAATATATTCGATAATGTGGCAAAAATCTCTAGAATCTTCTACATTCCATTTCTATGAGTAAGTTATTTTCAACGCTGGTTCCCGGGGAGATTGTTTCAACCCCTTATTTGTATTAACATGGCTACGCCCCTGACTACAAATCCATAAAGACTTTCCAGAATAAATTTGGTGATGCGCGAAAAATCTCTAGAAACTTTTTGAATTGAATTTCCCGTACTACTATAAATTCCATTTCATTTTCATAATAAACTATTTTCGAGGATGGTTCCGGGTAAAATACTTTTAACTACCAAAACTCTTCCCCTGGCTATGCCCCTGAATACGAATGCGCAAAGACTGTCTGGAATAGGTTAAAATAGACCTTGGCCAGTAAGACCATAACAAAAAAAGGATTCAATATACTCGGTGATGTGTAAATTAGTTTTAAAAAAAATTTGATATCCTTTTCCATATTTCACCATATTTTTATTTTATAAATTATTTTCGAGGCTGCTTTCGACCTCCAGGACGTTCTCCTGATTGCGCCCATGACCAAAATTACACAAAGTTTTTCTGGTAAAAGCTAGTCCTAATTTTCAGATTTAACGCTGATATTCCAGCTTAGTTTTTATAGAGTATTTTCCAGTCTCGACTACCCAGTTCCAACTTGTTTTTCACGCTGACGTCTTCATAGAGGCGTATGGCGTAGTTAATCCATAAAGGGGTTATTTGGAATTGTTGTAGCTGTTTTGGTTTTGTTAACAGCCTCTGTTTATTATTTTCGATTAATTTGACTATATTTAGCAGATACCCCTGATCGTCATCATTGGCACTGACCGCAGCCTGTTTAGCTTCAATTCCGATCAGCCCAGTATCGGAATATCGGCATGGTTGGCTAACGCGTCATTGGCGCACGTCAGTCGCCAGCTTTTCCATCGACTTGGACTGCTGGCTATATAACTATATATACCTACCTACATATCATACTATATAGTATCTTTGAGTGGGCGACTCCTGACATTGTGTGTAAAGTATTTTTAGACATGAGACGAGCCAGTGTGGTATTTTGGTCATGAGTTCAAAAACAAGCCAAATTTCGGCAGGGGGGGGCAACTTTATTTTTCCAAAAAGTAAAAACAAATTTATACAAATTATTTATAAGCAAATTTTGTACGGAAATATTTATATAAATGTATGAGACGAGACGACCTTGTCAGTTGTTGTTGTTGTTTTATTCTTGGTCTTTATAATTGGAGCAATACGAGAACGTCCTTCACCCTCAATAAAGAATTTTTCAGATACATTTTTGTTTACAAATGTCAACACAACGATGACCAATCAAGCAATCCAAAGTGGGTTTGATTTTTGGCCCTGATGTAAAATTGGAATCTTTGCAAAACATAGAACGAAATATTTGTGCATAAAAATCATTTATCATTCTTAATTACTTTTTGACAAATGATGTATACCTTGAAATAATGCTATAAAAACAAGAGAATTGGAATGGAATTTTTAGAAATATTTTTATAAGCTAATTATTGTACTATGTGAATATTCTAGATGGTATAAATATTTACAATGTAATGTATACATATGTGTTAAAAGATAAACGTTCTAGAATTTTTTTTTTTATCGTGCCGTTTTGAGTCTGTTGTGCGTGTTGCTACAAGTTCAAGGATCTGTTCGAGTGTGTCTTGGAAAAAACACTCTACAGAAAATTTTGCAAAAAAAGCATCCGATATTATATAGTATATTTTCAATGTTTTTGTGAATCTGAGCTTTAAATATCCCAACACTTAAGATGTGGGTATGGGCCATATGGTCAGAAGAAGAAAAATATGTATTCTAGTCAGGCCTGACTAGTGGAAAGATGTTGGGGAGAAGGGATTGGATTCCCCCGAAACTTTCTTAGGGGCCCAGTGTAATTACTGTCGTGAGTCAAGCTAAAGTTTTAGTAGATCGGCTGCTACATTTTCCCCAATGGATTTTCTCTCTGCGGCTATGGATCTAGGCATGTCCGTGGGACTGCCCATATGAACGCTCGGAACTTGGAGAATATAGGAGCTAGAGATTACGATTTTTGACACATTATACAATGTTAAGATACATCAAGTTTATTTTATACAATACATAATTTTTTTCAATTTTAAACAGCTTTATTCAAAATAAGTATTATACAATGAATTAAATAAAAAACATCTAAATATTGAAGATGATCGCGAAACAGCGTTGCCAAAGTTCCTAGGATGTAAGCCTCAAAAATTGAAATCGTTTAAGCTTTCTTCAAATTCCAGCTGAGACCATCTTTTTTAGCCGAAGATCATGGTAATATGTATGTGCATCTGTTCACTCGTAACTTCTGAATCCCTTAGCATAATTTGACAAATGAGGTATCACTTGAAGCGTCCAATTCGTCCGCTGGCTATAGGCTTTGTGACGTCATATAAGGCTCCGTCAAAAGGCTATGATTTAAAAAAAAAATTTATGGTGAGGGTTTACGTATCAAGTGAAAGGGCTTAATTAATAGATTTCAAAATTATAGAAAGGTAAGTGGGGAGAACTCGAAAGAATTTTTTCGCACATTTGTGGGAGTAATAAATATTTTTTTCTAAATTAAAAGTTGTTTTCTTCAGAGAATTGAATGAGCTCTATTATTTCAAAATTTCAGATTGATACGAAGATTTTTTGTCAGATGAATTGATCTCACGAGCTAAAAATGCCAAGCTCGCGATTTTCGATTTTTTTGTGGTTTGATCTAGAAGTGTCCAAAACTGATAAAAAACATGATAAAAGTTCATCGCAAACATGTTATTTCTTTATTTATATTAAAATAAATGAATGTATATAAAATAATGGTTGACTATTGAAATGGTATGAAAAAAAAAAAAATAGGAAAGATTATTTATTTAAAGAAGAGAAAATTTTCTGACATTGCACTCCTTTTCTGATTTTCATTGGCATTGGCACTTCCGAAAAACTATTAAAACTTGGAACCGTTTGACGGGGATTTGTTTCACTTTTTTTTGTAAGTTCTCGGCATTTTGACACAGCGGAAATCCGTGATGAAATTATGTTTAAAATAATTATTTGGCATAATTCGGCATTTTCGGATTCACCCCAAATAGTACTCCTGGATTCACGTCAAATCGACATTTTCAAAACGGAGTAGCGTCATTCTGGTAATTCGCAAAAATCGAAACGATTTAAAATTTTGAAGTATAAAGTCTAAATAATACTATTAAAATACTTTAATTTAATTTTACTTGGAAAAATTTTGAAATTTTAACCACACAAAAACTGAAAATAAAACAAGAGTCAAAATCCGGATTGCTCTACAGTACAGGAAGCGAATTCATCATAGCAAGTACCAAGAAAAAGCATATAAAGTGATTAATTTTCATTAGAACGCATTTCTGGTATATATTAATATAAAAATATCGCAAAACTAATTTAAAAAACTTTATCTTGACTATTTAAGAATCATGCTCGGAAAACGGCAAAGCAATAATATGTACAAGCTATTCGATACTCATCCTTCATTAAAGAAACCTTTACTTGAAAAAAAAAATAATCGAATCTTTCGTTCGTCTCTTAAATATGTAACTATTTTTTGCATCTTATATAAAAAAATTGTATCAGGCAGCCGCAGCATTCCTAAAAGAAAAATAGCCCCGAGTTAGTGATTCATTTGAAGTTAACTTCATCTTCTGGTTCATATTTCTAGTCAACTTAAATGTTGGATGCATAGTTCCAACCAAAATATTAATATTATAAAAATAATATTGAACTTTTTAAATAGGCGCTTTGCGATCTTAATATTTTATTTGGAAAGTAGATTTTCAGTATTTAGAGAGATGTTCGATTTATGTAGCTTGAGTTTTTAAAATTTTTGGATCAAAAAAGTGCGATCATGAGAGTGAAAAAGAAAAGTTGTGGATTCCTATAGCTGTAAAAATGTTCTTTTTTTCTTGATACTATGATGCAAGATATCGCTCCTAGTCGGGAGCATAGGGCAGTATTATATTAAGCAAAACCTATTTTTATATTGTCAGACCGCATCATGGAGATCAAGCGTGATTTTCCGCTCAAGGATTACTTGGTTGGCTTAATAGATAATTAAGTTGTAGCAGCTGATGTCGCCAAAAGTTTTTATGTTAAAGAGCTGAATCATGGATGATGGTGCCACCTGATGCAGAAACACCAAAAATTTTTGAGAAATAAATGCTTTATGATATCTTTGATCGACGGCTAGGTCATTTGATGGAAAAACGGGCATTAAGATGGCATTCAAAGTCAAGCAGTTAATATTTTGCATATGGACAAATTAGCTTCAGAAAGTTGTCTAATAGTTCTGGAGATAGCAAGGAAAAAAAACGTGCCTCCATTGAAAGAACTAGGCATTTATTATATGAAGCAGTAGAAGGTTATAATAATCGTGCCTCGGTTGAAGAAAGATATTGATATTACTTATATCAAACCATCATAGTCTGCATGGGCATAGCCATGTAATCCTGTAACAGATTGTTATGTCCAAAGAATAACAAATAATGACAGAGCGCACATTCAGCTTTGATTTTATCCAACAACGTTAACTTATACATGATTATTATTTTAACCCTTAATTTGGTACATCCTGCCCTGACACTTCCATTAATTTTTTTCGTCTTTCTGCGGCACGCGACTCTTTCTCAATGGCGCACTTCGTCCTAAGACTCCTGAGGCGTACGCAGCGTATTGCTCTATAAACCTACCTAACTGCGCTAATTTTTTGTTTATCTAGGACAACTTTTTGTCTTTTTTTTGTCTCTCGGTTTCTGGTAGCCGTAAAAACTGCAACCGTGCCAAAAACCTCAAAAACAATGCGCAAAAAACCAACAGAAACTGCTGCTGCGCCTAAGGACTAAAGACTTGGCTCAAAATGCAAATACAGCCACAGGACAAAAAACAATTGGACCAAAAAATTAGAGCAGCATAAAGTAGTCCCAGATTATAGAATTTCCGAAAAAAGCGCACCAAGTGGTCGAAAAAAATGTTGTGCTTGTAATTCGCGGAAGTGACTGTGACTGCGGGGTGGCAGCGGCCAAAAAGCGACAGGACACGCTGTGCTGGGTCTTCTAAAACATTTGGCCTTGTTTTTTGCCAGGAATTGCATAATTACGTGCTCTACGCTGCGCTCTCGATGTCCTGAATTTTTTAACAACATGTCATAAAAATGCGCACAAATTTTTACATACCTACAGCCTGAATTTTTATGTAGACTAGATCTAGATCTGGGTCTAGGTCTAGGTAGTGGATTCCGTTTTTATGATCCGGCTGCTGCTGTTGTTAACGCTATTGCATAACATTGCGTAGCTGTTAAGATTGCGTTACGGATTTGGGTTTCACTGCGTCTGGCATGCGTTTGACCTTACGCAAAATGCGACCAGGACTTGGTTCTCATTATGTCATAATGGCTGTGCGAGCTCTGGAACAATGGCAGCTTAAGTCGAGCATCATAAAAACATGTACAGACGCGAGTCCTGGCACTTACCTAGATCTTAGATTTTGAGCATATGCCAAGACGCATTCATTAACCATAAATCGTTGATCTGATGATGAGCCTGTTGAATGCTTGACAATTTCCTGTTTCGAACTCTAATGAAAAGAGTTTGGTTCAGGTGCGCAAATTAACACCATGCTACTAACGGTAGCCTACATCCGTTGCCATATGCTCCAACACATTTTAATTGCTCAGCCAGACGCACACACACTCAGAATCCTGGCCAGTTCATTAGCAGTCTAAACACAGGTAGCTATTGTCCTTTGACAATTATTTCCGGCCTTTTTATGCTACACAAAACCTGCGTCAAACCTCTGTGCTGCTCCTTATCAAGATTGCCGCCGCTCCGTTACGCCCACTTGCACAAAAATTGAAAAAAATTAAATGCCTGGAATTGTGAAATATCTAAGCGGCGGTCTGACCAAAAAAATCATTTCGTTACCGTCTAGTTAGTCATAGTCCGAGTAGTAGTTGTAATGGTCATTGCGGTGTGTACCCATCGCGCCTTTGAACTGGTCCAGACAGCGACCAGCTGTGCCACACTTTGGGGGGTATTCGGTGTCTCTCTCTACGAGAACAAGTTAGTGCACTTGTACACGTGTTAGTTCGGCTTGTTTATGGCACTCTCTGCCTGGGTGCGTACTATCCAATCTTTGGCCGAACCGTTAGGAGGCACTTTTTAGTTGTGGCTGAAACGAAAGGGCTGGAACCAAACGGCAGACATTAAAAGTCACAGAGACGCATCGCAAGCTGTCGGAGCATTAAAGTGACGATTAAAGCCAACTTTTCGCAAAAGAAATGGAGAAAAAAGAACTTTGATACAGTCGGGGTGATGCACAACAGGTAGATACACTGCAGCACTGCATGTTACTGCATACAAATGCAAACTGCTTGCAAGCAGTCTAACAAGCAGGCTTTAAGCAACAAATTGAGTCAGTTTTATGCACTGCATCTACAGGTAGTTACAAAGGATATGCAAGATTTCAGTGCGTAACGGACAAAAGGAGGCGTGGCAGAGACCGTGGCAAGACTGTTATGCCAAAATGCTTATCATAACCAGGTGTAGCGATTAAGCCCTGTCCGTCTGTATAAAATTTCGGAGACTGTAGAAGCTGAAGATACGATTTTTTCAGAAAAAAAAGGTATTGGGACTCGAAAAAAAACAGCCTTTATAAAAATATGTTCATTAAGGTAGCCATTTTTGCAGCATAGGAATGCATAAATAGCGACCAAGCCGTAAGTTTGACAAAAATGTGTTCCAAAAATAATTAATGGGTAATTCAAGTATCTTCAGTCAAGTTAAAAATATTATATTCGTAATCAGTTTACTGCAACCAGATATAATTAATTAATTTAATCAATATTAGAGCTTACCAAATTTATTCAGGACGACTGTATATTTTTGATTGATTCACTGTCCAGCACCGTTTAAATTCTATTACATTTTTTTCTTTATACACGTTCATCTGTTCGTTTATAGCTTATAAGCCATTTATTACAACTTGACAAATAAGATACCATTGAAAACGGCTTCGTAGTCCGCTGGTTTTGGATCATATTTAATTGAAAATGAGCCCACTATGAGAACATTAAGTCTAATTTATAAAATATATATATTTTTTTTTAATAATGAAAAGTTTTTTATCATACCAAGCATGCTTTAAAAATATAGTTTATTCTCTACTCTATTGCATTTTTTCTTTGTACCCGACTTTATATCTAAATATATGTTTATCTGTTGGGTCATAATTTCTAAGCATCTTATGATAATTTGATAAATAAAACCTCGTTGGAAACATTTTTTTAGAATGCAAAGTATTATATAATACGAAGTCTGTTTAGGAAATATAGTCGATATAGTTAGCTCTTGCTCGCGATTTTGCTCTAATACATTGGCTTTAAATTATTTCATATAAATCCGAACGATATTAAAGACAACCTGCAATTTTAAACTTTCTCCAGCTTCTTTGCTTTCAGTATATTAAACGAAGCCTCCAAAACGATGTTTATTGGAAAAAAAATATTTAATGGATGACATTTTCGGGGATTGTTAGGGACCTTGTTCTAAGTCTAAAACCGAGTTTTTATATTTGTGGGTACACAATACAATATATGTTGGTACGGTTTTTACTTTATATCTTGATTTCTGTCAAATTTAGAGTTATAATAATATTATTGCAAATAAAATTATATATCTAACTAGATTTAAATTAAGGTTGTAGGAAAATTGGTTCAAGCATAATGCCTGCTTAAAGTTAAAATTTGGAAATAGTGTTTGATGTTTTTCGAATAATTTCTAAATATCTCAAAGCAGGTCGATTTTTTTAGGGAATTTCACACACATATTTTGGAAAAGTAATTGAAATTATCTACAAAATCAGTCCTCTATCATTTTTCTTTGACTAATAGTATTTTAGCAATCGAAAAAATATAGCGTTCCATCATTTTTACATAGTAAATGCAGCTAAGCCTAAAGCAGTGGATAAAGCAGAGAACTGCTTGATTTGTTGACTGCTTGCATCGATGCATAAACTGCTTGATCTTACATAAAAAATTATTTCAAAAAATTAAGATTCTACTATTAAAAAATCTCGTAATTTCGTTTTTATACATATATATATATTTGCTGGCAATCAACCGATAAATTCAAAAGGTTATGATCCAATATTGACATAAAAATAAATCGCTACACACAAAATATAGCTTAGTGTGATTGGGTCGTCATTTATACATCAATCAAATATGCTCATCTAAAACTCTGCCTTTTCACTCAAATCTATAGTACTCTTAACCCTATACCTATAGTGTATACAAATATTGAAAAAAATGAACAAAACGTTAAAACAAAATTAATACCAAGGTAGTCGTAAAAAGCAGGCCGCCGTGATCCTTAATGGCGCACGAAGTCCACTGCAAAAAGAACCAAGACGGCGTCGCAGATTGAGCAGCAAGATTTAAAGGGGCGCGTGATCGCCATCAAAATGCTCGTGGAGGCAATTTAAATTGATGAGCTGCCGCTGCCGTTGCCGCTTTTAGCCATATCCAACTGAAAAAAAAGGGAACCAGGTAAAGAAACGATCCGGCACAAAGCAGCGCAACTTGCTACAGCCAATGTTGGTACATTGATAAGCTCCATCAGCAGGGGAGCCGGGAATCTCATTCGCGTGCTGGGTGTTGAAAAATTTGGCATTCGTCTGTTGTTTATAACAAGCCGGGACTGGGACTACAACTCACGAGTTGAGTCAAGGTTGTTGATGATAGACTGACTAACTGACTGACACATGCGGCACATTTGACCAGGCCTAGAAGCCTAAGGCGCTTAAAGCGCCCAATGATCATTGTAACTTGTTGGTTAATTTCCAATTTTAGCAGTTCTGCTTAAACTTTTGTACTTTGTGGTGTGTTAATTTATAGTTGGTTCCAACTGCAACTGCTTGTTGGATTTTTTTCGAAATTATTATTCTGTGATTTGGGGTTGGGCATTTACAATATGCAACATTTGCGGGTATTATTATTAAAGCAGTTAAGCTGGCTAAATGGTAGTGAAAAATGGGCTACCATTTGGGTTTTTCTTGTAGCTGCATTAAGTAGGCTTAAGAACTTGTAGAACATTTATTTACGCCATTTTGATAATACATGTGAAAATCTCTATATATTTACAAATAAATCAAATGAATTAGTAAATTATGAATCTTCCGTTAAGAGTGCTCTGTAGCCATTAAAAAAAAATCGCAATTAAGAATTGAGAAACTTTTGTAAAAAGTGTTCTCTTCTTAGATGATTAGGCTAACATTAATCTGCGTACCAAATAATATGTTGTTTATTGAAGAAAGCACGGGGAAAGGGGTATATCAGCGCCATTATCTTTTGAAGTTTTTATCGAATCGTAATATTTCAGACTTTGGATGAAAAAAACCCACAAATGGCAATAAAATTATAATAATGAAGGAACTTATACAAAAGTACATTTTTTTTCATTTTTGGTACTATCTATAATCTAGGCGAAAGCATTCTTATACATACTTCAGCCGTCTGAAGGTTACCAGTGCAAAGTTACATTGTGAAGGAACCGGATTTTATTGCATGCTAGTGGTACAAGGTATCCCAAAGTCGTCCTCGCCCGACTTTACGTACGCAATATTTGTCATTACTTTTTAAACACAGGGTGGGTCATCTGTTGGTTTGTTTGTTATTTGTATTGTATACATATATTTTCCAAAAAAAATGGCAAATGTTTATGCCAAACGCAAGTTTGAAACTAAATATTTATAATTTTATCTAATATTGTAAAATTGAGTGCTACAAAATTACGTATTATAAACTTTTTAGAAACCCGGTAAAGCTTTTTATATTCACACTAGTGAGCCCGGCTGACGTCGTCCTGCCCAAACTTTTTGAATACTCTTAAGGTGTATTAACTTCGTATACTAACTTCTAGTTAGCTTATCTAGACAATCATAAGATTTTTTGGATTAGTTGACTTTCATGACTCTCTAAAAAGCCGTATGGACGAACTTAAGTATTCTTAAGAAAACTCGCATCTCCAATAGATGCATGCCCCACAGGAACTACATTTCAACCCCTTTGCGACTACGCTTCTGTATGCTCTTAATGTTCATTTTCTACTATGCTATATTCACGATATTCACAAAAATGCGTATATCTTACGAACCAATAAACACAATCACACTGTAATAGTTTGAAAACTTCCGTATTGATAACTTCTAACTCACGCAAAAATCATATTTGAAATTCTTCAACGCGTTCATGAGAACACCTGTAACACGTAAAACATTTACATTAGTTAATCTGACAATGTACACAATGCCACGCAAAAAAAATTAATAAAAAAAATGGCGGACGTAAAGTCGGGCGCGGACCACTTTAGGATACCCTGTACCACTAGCTTGTAATAAAGTCCGATTTCTTAACAAAAAACCAAAAACAGAAGAATTTTTAAGCAAAAATTTTTTTTGACCGATCGTTCCTATGGGAGCTATATGATATAATCAACCGATTTCAATAAAATTTGACACAGTGCTTAAATACCTTAAAAAAGATCTGAATGCCAAATTTATTTCAAATATCCTATCAAACAAACAAAACCCATCGAATTTTGTATAAAAAACGTGTTTTTGGACCGATTGGTCCTATGGGAGCTATATGATCTAGTCAAACGATTTGGATTAAATTTAGTACAGTGCTTAGGAACTATAAAATACTCACGAATGTCAAATTTGGTCCCAATATCTTAACAAACAAACGAAACACAACAAATTTTGTTAAAAAATCGATTTTTTGGAAGATCGGACCTATGGGAGCTATATGATATAGTCAACCGATTTTGTTCAAATTTGGCACATTGCTTAATTGGTCTAAAAAATTTCCAAACGCCAAATATAGTTACGATATCTTTATTAAAAAACGAAATATAGCGAATTTTTCTTTAAAAAAGTTATTTTGGCCGATCGGTCCTATGGGAGCTATATGATATAGTCAACCGATTTCGATCAAATTTGGTACAGTGATTGGGAACTACAAAAAACTTTCGAATACCAAATTTGGTTACGATATCTTCATAAACAAACGAATTATTCATCTAAAACGCTTTTTTTTTGTCGAGGTCGTCTCAAACACCCCCATGGGAGCTATATAATTTATCCCCGATATCAAAAAAATAAAATAAACTTGCCTCCTATGGAATAATATGGGATCTAATGTGAAAGTTTGGTAACTCTAGCTCTTACCATCTCTGAGATCTAGGCGTTCACACGGACGGACGGACGGACGGACGGACAGACGGACAGACGGACATGGGTATATCGACTTCTCTTTTCACCCTGATCATACTTTAGGTAACTTTGGGGTGTCTCCGACGTCTCCTTCTATATGTTACATACATTTTCGGCTTGCACAAACTTAATATACCCTTGGTACCATACGGTACAGGGTATAAAAATTTTTCGAAAAATTACAAAAAAAAATGTTAGAAGTGGCAACCCTTATCTCTTAGGGGTATAAAAAATAGATGTTGGCCGATTCTCAGACCTGCCCAATGGGCACACACAATTTCATGACAATCGGTTTCGGAGGAAAATGGAAGCGGCCAGAAGAGCCAAGACGGAAAAAAAGAAAATCGCCGAGCACCCAAAACACTTATAACGTTTACGCCTCTCACAACCAAACAATAAATGCCATTCACTTGAAATTTGGTACAGATGTTCGGGAAGAGTGTACCAACACAACAAAACAAAAGAAATTGAAAATACGTTGCCCGCGAAATTTGAAAAGTCACCTTACTTTTTGAACACACCTCGTATAGCTCCCATAGGGCAAATCTTCCAAAAAATCGGTTTTTTAACAAAATTTGTTGTGTTTCGTTTGTTTGTTGAGATATTGGGACCAAATTTGATATTCGTGAGTTTTTTATAGTTCTTAAGCACTGTACTAAATTTAATCCAAATCGGTTGACTATATCATATAGCTCTCATTGGACCAATCGGTCCAAAAAAATATTTTTTAATCAAAATTCGATGTGTTTCGTTTGTTTGTAAAGATATTTGAACTAAATTCAACATTCAGATCTTTTTTAAGATATTTAAGCACCTTGTCAAATTTTATTGAAATCGGTTGACTATATCATATAGCACCCATAGGAACAATCGGTCAAAAAAAAAAATTTTATCAAAAATTCTTCTGTTTTCGGTTTTTTGTGAACGAACCGGATTTTATTGCTTGCTGGTGGTAGAGGGTATCCCAAAGTCGTCCGCGTCCGACTTTTTGAAGTTTTCGACTTCAAAACTTTTAATGAAAATAAAAACTTATCTATTTATCGGCAATCTCCAGATGGCAAAAGTTTTTGACGTCTTGTGCCTATTTTATATTCTTTGGAAGATTGTTAAAAAATTGGATTATTACGATTTTTAATGTATCATTTTTGAGATGTTTCTTATAGAAAGTTTTTTGACTTGTCGTGTTTGATTTTTCCAACTTGTAACCCTGATTTTATATAGGGTGGGCCATCAGTTGGTATTATAATTGGAGCTTAAGACACGAAAAGGTAAAATTTGTTATAAAAAATTACAGAGCCAAGGGACAAAAATAACGAAATACTCTGGCAGGTTGTTAAAAAGTTACTTTATGAAGAAGTTAAGTCAAATTAATAAAGCAGAATAAAAGCTTATAGAAGCAATTAAAGCTCACCGTGGCATGTTCTACGATTATTTAAGAAGAGCAGCTATATAAGGCGAAGCCTGTCAGTATAAGGAGTCAGTCGGATTAGTGAAAAATAAATAAGTTTGTTGTGTAAGGATCGTTAAGCACTTTAGCTTAATATAAGCAAGAACCACCTCTAGCATTATTTACAACATTGCAAAATTGAAGTTTATGATCAAACAAGGTGTAAAACGCTCTAAATACTTTCCAAGAAATAAATAAACAGCTGCTTATTCTAGCCTCAAGGTACTTTGTTTTTTTAGGCTTAGTAATAAAGTGTTAATAAAAATAAATTAAGAGGCAATGCAATAATTCATTTTCGCAACGCATTTTATTGTATTGTATTGAAGTTTGTTTTTAAGTTTTATTAGTGAACTTTCTCAAATTGGCATGGGTTTTATGCCTGAAACGGCTGATCTTTCTGTTAAGCCACATTTTGCTGCAACCCTTATTAAATTTGTCAAATTTGCGTACAATAAGTTAAACTGAAGTTTGTCTAGAATTTAATTCTATCAATTTTTTACCTTTTAAAAAGCATTAAAATAAGTTTTCTTTTAATTTTTTAAAAATATGCACCTGCGCGCCTGAACTGCTTTAAATTTAAAAATGCGCTGCATTGACTGCACTGCTTTGTTTAACGCACTGCTTACTGACACAAGCTACTTGCTATGACAAGCGACCACTGTTAAAACCACATCTGGCAGCACCGTTGCTACAACAAACTGTTAAGTCTCTGTTAATGTATATTTTACTCTGTTATTTACAATTTACTTTTAATTATATTAAATTCAATTATTCAATTATATGCTTACCCTGGCTTAATCATATTGGTTGGCTCTTACATCCTGTAGCCAACTTCCTTTTGCCACCTTTGCCAAGCTTCTCACACTTTCTCGGTAACAAATTATAGGCATTCACATTCAATTTTTATTAACGTAAACAAGCATTAATAGCAATTTTATTTTCACTGTACGATTTTGTTTCATTAAATTTATGCGCATAATTACAGTATTTCACGCGAAACAAGCTACGCGCAGGAGGAACTCCTCGTAAACTAAAGTCCCTTTAGTATACCAACAGCTGCTCTGTTCAAGCTTTGACTGATGTGTTGCTGTCCAAAGAAATCAACGCCAATTGGCATCAAAACAAATATTTGCACATTCTCGCCTGTAAGCAAAGCTAATGACAGGACCCAACACTGATCCTCATCAGAAAACCAACAGCCAGGGCCATTTCACACCAATCTTTGCTGGTTGTTAATGTTATTGGGGGACTGTGGCTGTTGCTGTTGCTGCTCGCCAAGGTGCGAGATAGCACACCTTTTCGCAGAGATTGTGTGCTATGTCAATTCCTGGAATGTCAGCCGGTTGAGGCGCCCCTTAGCCAGCAATAAAACGTTGCACCAAATTAGTGCTTTATTGCGTGTTTGTTTGCCCAGCAGCTGAGACAGCGTCTACAGTGCTGGGGATAAGGATCTGCTCGTAAGCCACTGCAGTGCAGTTCCGCTTAAGAGCACAGTGCAAATTATAGCCCCCAGTGGTAACACTTTCTCACTTCGTTCTTACTTAAATAATAATATATAAAAGCATTTTATTGACATTTTAAGCACCTGTTTGTAGTTTGGTTTCCTTCTTTTATCACAACTATTTACACATCGTTATCCTTAGAGGGTTTGCGGGCCCAGCATATATAGCTCAGCTATAGTCCTGTTACACTTTATTGGCCTGGCTATTTTGGCGCCACTTGCGCCCTATCACAATTTTTGCATTTACACACAGTGTAAAGTTTATCAGTTCCAGAAAGGTAAGGCCCTTGAAAAGCAGTTGAAGCAACTAAAGCATCTAAGCCTTGATTATGTTTAAGCATCCTAAGCCAATAGTTCGGACAAACAGTGTGGCGTATAGACATTGGTTACGGCATCCCAGCCACAATCGGCTAGCTGATGTGCACGACATGGATTCCAATCGAGGCCGCAAACAAATTCCGTATGTTGCTCATTGATTTCCTGCGCCACTTCACTTTGCTCCAGATTCCAAATGCTGTAAGGTTTGAACATTTTTTAAGAGAGATTAGAGAAAGCAGAACCAATGATGTATATGGTTATCCCACACATATCTAACTAAAAACTAGCTAACAAGAAATCTTTAATAACAAACAAATGGAAACCAAAAGCTAGCTCCGAATCCGCTGACCGAATTCGCCCATCGAGTCTAGTTTCTATCCTAACCTCAAAAGTCCCGACCAATATTTTTTCTTGGCGGTGTATTCTATACATTTTGGGCTAGCTAAATCAGAATCCGCTGTCAAAAAAAAAACGCCCAAAACATCAGGTTACTCAGATAAATTTCAAAATACCTCTTTTGATGGGACTTTCCATAAGAATTCTGACGAATTTCCTGGAGCTCGGATTCATATTTACCAACACCATTAACATATAGAATACATCAACTGACCTCTAAGCCAGAAAATTATATTTTCTGTTTTTTGCATAACCTTAAGACACCCCGTAAAGCATCTTTTTGGAGTCCTCGAAACACCGCATAAAGGATCATTTTCGGGTGGTCATTAAATTTTTTGTTGGCGTCACTGAAGCCGAAGCCCGTCAGGGTCCTAAGAGAACCATCAATATAACTCGATTTATGGGGTATTTTGAGGTTGTGTCAGAACTCTGACTTTCTAGGGTTCATTTTACTAAATAGTTTTTCCAAAAAGATCTGAGCTTTAGCGAAAAACTAAAATAAAATGTATCTATGTATAAATATTTCCCATCTGACCCATCTTTTGGAAATGTTTTCAGTATTGTAACTCTCAAGAGCTCCAACTCTCCATAAATCCTATTCAAGTTTAAGTATTGTCAACTTTAAGATCTTCTCTAGAAATATTTATGATTTCACTTACCGCGTGGTAAAGTCATAGTTAGCCGAAGCCAGGATCGTAGCCGCATGTGGTGAAAAGGCCAAACGTCTAACGGCAAAATCTCCCGAATACAGCTCAAAGATAGGTGTCCGCATCTTCCGTAAATCCCAACCGCGTATAAGTCCATCCGAACCGCCCGTCACCAGCAAGTTCCTATCGAAATGACTCCAGTCACAGGACAGCACCTCGCACGAATGAGCCGCCTTGATGCTCATCAATGGTTTACCTGAAAAATCAAGAGAATTCCATAAGTTTAAATAACCATCAGTACTTACGCTTGCAAAAAGATTCGCTATGAGCGGTGAAAACTTTGCGCTATAGATCAAATCATTGTGTCCCACGAAGGTGGTAATAGAGTTCTGTCTATTGCAGTCCCACAGCTTCAATGTACAATCCCAACTGGCTGAGAGCAGCGTATGATAGTTCCACTTCTCGCCCCAGTTCAAACTGTAGATCTCGTTCTTGTGTTCCTGTAAACAAATCAATGGTTCCTTGGGTGTTTGTTGTGCTGTTGCCGACTCGGCGTCCAAACCACACCAGATTTGTAGCGAGCCATCGCCCGAGGCGGTGGCAGCTATATCGGCGGAATATGGACACCAAGCCACATCAAACAGACCATCGGACCAATCTAGACGGCACAGCTCTTTAAGATGTTGTGCATCGTCTGTTTGGTTTTGAGCAAGCAAGAAGAGTGAACCACCGCCAGCCAGACCTAACAATTGGCTAGGGAAAAAAGGGTTGATGAGACTCAGGGTTAGGGTGAGCTTAATGTTTGGAACTTACCTAGTAGCTAGCAGCATATGATCAGCCTCGAAAGGCGAAAAGCGCAAGCTATAGCCATGGCGATCGGTTGTGGTGTATGTCTGTGCTTGCATAGTAGGGTTGTGTCTTTGCTGAAAGTAGAGGTAATGTTAATGTAAAGGTGAAGGTGAAGAAAGTGAAGAGGTTAGGAATTTAAGTAATAATTTCAATATGAGTGGGGAATGCTGCACTGCTCCCTAGAGCCCCTCCACTAGCCTTTTCCGTGCAACCAACTTAATTATTTTGACATGGTGATGTCATACATATATCGATACTCTTTGAAGGTCGAGAACGGATTTCCCTCTTCAGACAAAGAGCATCACACTCTGCGAGTATATGTAGAGACGTTTCCTTCTTAATCCTACAAAACCTGCATGTGTTCGAGCTCATGATACCAATGGAACTCAGCTGTTTCCTGATTCTGCAAATGTCCCGTCAGTAAACTAGTTAGTCACAATACCCAAAAATCATATGGAAAATCTTTAAAAATATTCGGTTTCTGTGTCACAAGGGAGAGGGGGTCTATTTTGAGAAAAATTTGAGAAAAATCAGCGTCACGTTGGGATATTTTCTTGACTCTATTTAGGTTATAGGAGTCGAGGATTTGCTAAGCTAGCTATTCCGGTCCAGTCCATTTCTCGTCTGGACCTTTCCTCTTCTCTTAGTTTGCCAATACCGCTTTAAGGTTTAAGTTGGACTGGGTTCGCTCGAGTGAGTTCTTAAAACCCGTGAGAATTTAATTATAAGTCTGCTGTTTAAAAAGATTCGAGAATAAGTTCAAAGCCGGTTTCTCGACTGCAATCTTAAAGGGAGTAAGGAGGATATACCAACGTCATCTGCCAAGATACAGCAGAATCCAAGGTCAATAAAGTGAGACCTATAGTTCGATGGACAGCTCCCAGAAAAGAGTCCGAGATGCTTCTTAAGGTTCACACAGGCCACCGGATGGCTGTGACATATCTTATATAGGAGAATTCTTGAGCGGGTAAGAGCGGTGTCTTAGTCTAAGTGAGTTGGGCGATAAGTCCCAACTGTCGCCCTTACCTACCCTAACCTAGGGAAGCGAGTCTTAAAGTAGCTGTAATGCTAAGATGTTTTTTTTGCCAGAAAAGTAGAGAGCTTCCGGGCATTATGACATGTTGAATCTATCCCAATTAAATCGCTCATGTTCCGTGGTAACAACTAAAGTGCACCCCCTACTTGCAACTTCGAGGCTTTTCTTCGCGCACCAAAAATCAATATATCGATATTTTAAAATAAAAACATATATATAGCACATCGGTTAAATGCTTCAAAACTTCTGAGGTTTCTCTGGAACAGCAAACAACCCCAACTTGTTGTGACAAGAATTTACGTCAAATAATAATAAATTGCTGTAACTTAATGTGCAACAAGCCAATTAGAAGCTGTCCAACAACTTACTAGACATCTTTTCACGTAATGCATCCATCTTCTGATGCCATAACAGCCTAATCGAAAGCTAATCCCTCAAAGCACTTACATGCGTCTATTATCCAACACGCCAGTTATGGGTCGTGAAAAGAATTGAACTTTTGTAAACGCAGCATTTGGCTTGGAGGCGTGCTGACCTCGCACGAGGTCAAAACCCACACCGACACTTGACATTAGCCAATTTGACACGGAAAAAATACGGCGCAAGACTTGTGTAAAACGACATAGAACACGTTGTTTGGTTGTCATTTATACAAACAACTGCATAACGCGTAAATCCATTTAGTGGTCACTGAAACCCCACGGGAGCAGACGAGCCAAAGGTATATAAGCATGTTGCATGGCTCTACGGCTTTGCATTTTTCCCGAAACGAGCAACTGTTAACGTTAGACGCGACGCGAAAACTGAGCTTTAAGTGACAACACAATGGTTGTATCCGTGAAGGTCTTTAAGAAGGCAACACCTAACGGCAAGGTCACCTTTTATTTGGGCCGTCGTGACTTTATCGATCACTTGGATTACTGCGATCCTGTGGATGGCGTAATTGTCGTAGAGCCGGATTATTTGAAAAATCGTAAAGTATTTGGCCAATTGGCCACAACCTATCGCTATGGACGCGAGGAGGATGAGGTCATGGGCGTCAAGTTCTCAAAGGAGCTGATACTCTCACGTGAACAAATTGTGCCCATGACTAACTCTAACATGGAAATGACACCCATGCAGGAGAAACTAGTGCGCAAATTGGGCAGCTATGCGCATCCGTTCACCTTCCACTTTCCACCCAACTCGCCTAGCTCGGTCACATTGCAACAGGAAGGCGATGACTTGGGTAAGCCTCTAGGCGTAGAGTACACCATACGCGCCTATGTAGCTGACTCGGAGGATGATCGTCAGCATAAGCGTAGCCAGGTCAGTCTGGTTATCAAGAAACTGCAGTATGCACCATTGAATCGTGGTCAGCGTTTGCCAAGCTCATTGGTCAGCAAGGGTTTTACCTTCTCCAATGGCAAGATCAGTCTTGAGGTGACACTGGATCGTGAGATCTACTATCATGGTGAGAAGGTGGCTGCTACCGTGCAGGTTTCAAATAACTCAAAGAAAGCGGTTAAGAGCATTAAGTGCTTCATTGTGCAGCACACCGAGATTACTATGGTGAATGCACAGTTTAGCAAACATGTGGCACAGCTGGAGACCAAGGAGGGTTGTCCCATCACACCAGGCGCTAATTTGACCAAGACATTCTATTTGATACCGCTGGCAGCCAATAACAAGGATCGCCATGGTAAGTGGCTAGAGGTTGCTTGGGGCAAAGTGTTTTGAACTTGTGGCTTTGGTTAGGTATTGCGCTGGATGGTCATCTCAAGGATGAGGATGTTAACTTGGCCTCCTCGACCATGGTGCAAGAGGGCAAATCCACTGGCGATGCTTGTGGTATTGTCATCTCATACTCGGTGCGTATAAAGTTGAACTGTGGCACGCTGGGCGGTGAAATGCAAACGGATGTGCCCTTCAAGCTCTTGCAACCTGCACCTGGTAAGGGCAATCCTCAAAAATTCTAAGGTAACAGACTAATGGGTTTATTATTCAGGCACTATTGAGAAGAAGCGCTCGAATGCCATGAAGAAAATGAAGTCCATTGAGCAGCATCGTGGTGTCAAGGGCTATTATCAGGATGATGATGATAATATTGTATTTGAGGACTTTGCCAAAATGCGCATGAACAATGTTAATATGGATGATTAGAGCACGCAACTTTTTAAAGGACACGATTTTTAAAACAAAAGGAAAAACACACACACACAGAGCAACGCCTTGGACCGAGTTATTGTATCGAAAGCACTGAAAACTTGTTGCAGCAGTCAACGAGGTCAAAAGGACTTCGTCACATCTTTGTATTATAAGCGCTAACTACGATATTCTATAAATGTCTCTCTCTCTAAAATAGTATCTAGAAACTTTGGTGGATCTGGAGTTTCGATGCAGACGCTGTGTCTATAAAAAATAAATGTTATATGTATAAAGTAGAAGCACTTACCTAAGATCGAGCTAAAATAATCCAAAGTGAGTAGAAAGAAAGTAAATTGCGCTTGGGAGTTATGTGTTGTGCAGGGTTTCAACTTTTAAAGTCGAATGAGCAAAGGAACTGCGTCACAGCTTAGGGAAGACGCTGGCAGCTTTTAAGGGTTGTTGACAGAGGGGTTGCCAAAATGCCTGCTATAGGTCAGCCAAGACGTTTGCAACCCCTGTGCGAAGGTCTTGGTCTCAACCGCCAATCAGCAGAGACTTGGTTCAACTTCAGCTTTATATGGCCGATCTAACGGTCAAATCTGGCCATCTTAGGCGAATTTTTGGACAAAGAAGCGCTGAAATTTGCACATATGGCAGTTATTGTGATGCCTTGAACTTGAGCGCAAGAAACAGGCTTTAGCTGGGCCTACGTGCGTGACCTTGAGCAGAGAAAGATTAGAGTTGATTTTTTTTAGCTAGCACTTCCACTTTTTGGCACAACTTCCCCGAGCTCAGTAAACTGTTTTTTTGTTTGGAGCAACAAAACATTGCACAATCGATTGGCTGCTGCTAGCCCACTGCATCAATCGATTTCACAGTCCACTGCTTTACCCCAAAACAACAGCAGAAATTAACTTCCGGTATGGGGTTTATGGTCTCGTTTTTTTTTTGGTGTGGCAGACGCGGCGTGGCGCAACGCCAAGCCTGCCATATAAATGCCAATGTTTATGTCAAAATGTTGCCACAATTTTGACGAGCTTGCAACGCATCGGTCATGGACTTAACAGCCTTGAACACTTTAGTCGCCTTTTGGCTGCTGTTTCTGCTGCTGCCGCCTGCTCAGGCACAGCATTATTATACCAACAAACCCATTTATATTGCGCAAGAACCAACCAGATTACGCCGCTTGGAATACGGCGCAGCGCCGGCACTGCTTTATCAGCAGCAAGTGCCGAACTTTCAGCTGCTCAACTATAGACCCACCTACCCGGATTATGAGCAGCCCACACTAGCGCCTTTTGGACCACCGCCGCCGGCTAGTTACTCGCAGCCACGTGCTACAGCGCCATATGCCGCCGCGGAGCTGGCCAAGTATCGCTATGAAGGCAACTATCTGCAGCGATTGCCAGCTCCTACCACAGCGCAGCTGGCCTATGCGCAACAAACTCAAAGAAGAGTAGAGGAACAGCTTTATAATGTGCCGCCAGCGCTGTTTACCAGTAATGTGCTACATGTAGTGCCCAGATCGGCCAGACAGCAGCCTCGTCCTAGACGTTATACCAACACGCCGGACAACTTGCCAGCGGAGGATGCGCCTAAGCCGGAGAGCACAAGGCGCTATTATCAGTAAGTTCCGCCAGCTACACAGAGCGCTGAAGAACAGAGCTTAGGCCGCGCTTACACAGAGCTCTGACATGAGCTTTTAGGAGATGAACTTATCAGCGCGGTAAGCTTTCAGCCTAAGAATATGTGCGCGCTCTCATGGATCACAGTGTTCTTGACTTTTTGAGCTGATAAGCTCATCTCATGAAAGCTCATCAGTAAGCTCTGCGTTAGCCCAAACAAGACATGAACTTATCAGCGCGGCCAGCGTTCAGCATCAGCTTATCCACGCTGTGTAGAGCACTGAAGAACAGAGCTTAGGCCGCTCTTACATAGATAGCTGACATGAGCATATATGACATTAACTTATCAGCGCGTACAGCTTGCAGCATCAGCTTATCCACGCTATGTACGCGCTGATAATTTCATATCATATAAACTCATAAGTAAGCTTATTCTTTGTCCGCACGTTCACTGAGCGCTGACATGACATGAACATTTCAGCATCAGCTGATCCAAGCTGTGCAAGCGCTTTCACCGAGTGTTTGACTTTTTTGCACTGATAATTTCATGTCAAATAAGCTCATGTCAGCTAAGTTCTGTTCTAAGCTCTGTACCAAGCTCTTTAATTGTAGCGCTTTCTAACACTTCTCTCCTTAGCGATATCTTTATGCGCTTTGCTCCCGGGTATCAGCGCAGTCATGGACACGTGCTGCAGCAGCCGGACGCACAGGAGCAACGCTTTGAGCAGCAATCAGGCACAAATCGCTATAAAGGCGAGGTGGGTTGACATTTGCTGCTTACCACAAGCAATGCCTAAAAAATCTTTTGACTGCTTCCAGGTGATTTGGACAGATCGTCAGGGTGGCCATGGCGAGCATCGCTGGAATTTGGCGCAGGGAAAACTGAATTAGCATATTTATATCATCAACAGAATTTTGCTCATAGAACATATAGAGATCGTGACTTTTCATAATTTTATTGTATTATTTATTTAAAGGCAATGATTTAGCGTGAAATTTGAAAAGTAAGTCAAGGATTTGCATAAGAAAGCGTCAAGCTATCCTGTCATAGGTCGGTCAGTCGCTGAGCTGAGTTCTCACGCTCGAAGAAAGTGGACTGTCCGGTTAGGCGACTTTTTGGGCCAGCACCGACTAACGCAAAAAGGTCAGTCGCGTACGGCCAAAACTGGTTTCAGGCAATGACCCAAAATGTCCTGCAGTTACTTAGTTACAAGACAGTTACTGTCAGTCAGTCAGTCAGTCGGTCGCTTGATCGTTGCGTCCATGCGGGTCATATGCAAATGCAGCGCGTCTTGGGTAGAAGGGTTGCAACGGCTTAGGCGTCTTGTAAGTCGCTGACCTCCAGGGGTTGGCTGCACATTTGCATAATGCCAGTGATCATTAAGTGACACAAATGCCTTGGGCAAACATTGTCCAGTTGTTGGACAGTCGGTCATAGAGCAACAGCTGACCAGCTAAACATATGTTTAATTGGAAAGGATGCGTAAGCTATCAATATTGAGTCCTGCGCATATGTAAATTTTTTGGTATGTGCTAAGGCGTCGCGCTGGCTTATCTTGAGGTGCAATGCGGGTACTCAAGCTGTCAGTTGATGTGTTCTGTCCAGAACCGGTTGCGATAAGGTCATCATTGGTCGCTGCATAACCCTTGGCTCTTGTTGTTCTCACACTAACTAATTTATGCAAGGACATTGCAAAAGGACACTATTGCCGCGGCAGCAGCAGCATCTTTGTCTTGTATGATTGCTGTGGCGTGAGTTTTCCCAGGCGCTGTGTCCTTGTACCGGTTTGACCGGTCTAACTTTGGCCTGGCGAGTTGTCTTTGGTGACCAAAGACAAACTTTGCTGAGAATTAATAGACTTGCTAGACGAGTTTGCTCCCAGTCTGGGCTTTTGGGCTTGCAAATTGCTGAAGGGTTTGGCTAGCCAAATATCAGTTGCCTCAAAGCTATGCAGCTTAATGCATCTTGCTCCAAATATTTAAACACATTTGATTTTTTTTAATTTAAATTTAATATTCTAAAAAGTTATATAATTTCGAAAAAATTTCGTTTTACGCTAAAAACTAAATGAACTTGCTTTCGTATGTGGTTTTATGATTATTGTATATAATGATCCTTGCTGTACAAACTACATGGACTTGCGGAACTTTTACAAGATTAAACCAACAAATGCACTACTGATATTGATGGTACTGCGACTGCTGATATTGCTGCTTGGCGCTGTAGTCCTGTGCCTGCTTATGACCACCAGCGCGCAACAGCTGCTGTGGTGCGGGTGTCGGTATCTTCACCACAATATCGGTGGGTTCGCGTATGACCTCTGCCTTGAAGCCCTCCTTGGGATCGGCGGTATACTTAACTGTGCGTATGAAACCATCCGAGTCCACTACTGAGTAGCTACCTTTGATTACGCCACCATCGCGCACCTCCTTGCGATTCTGATAGTTGGTAAACTCGTCGTCTTTCACATCGAAGCCAAACTGGTATGAGGAATTTTGCTGCAAATAGACCAATAAAATTAAATTTTTTTTTTTGAGTTGTTTGGGGCGCGGTCACAATTTCGTATGCGTAACGCCAACTGGCCTAGTTTTCGATAAAATACCCAAAAAACTGTCAAAAGTCGTGCAAGTCAAATGCAATTGCGGCTCTATTACATCATTTTTGAACACTCTGCATGGGCAACGTGTGGGAGAGCCGTCATAGCCATTTGCTGGCCACGCATGTGCCGCACAAGTGAAAGTCCGAGGCTCTAAGCAACTTTGATCGTTTCGGCTCTTATGCAAGTAACTATAGAAGTAACTTCAAAAATATCTCAAAACTTATTAAAGCAGGTTTTTCCTTTAAAAAATTCAGAGGGCATACCTCTTTGGCTGTAAATATCTGTTTTATGTATTCTCAATACGGAAGCCAACACTTAGTAAATAAATTAGGCTGTTAACATTTAAGCTCGTAAAATATTTAAATAAAAAAATTTAAGTTTTTTTAAGTCATTATTAAGGAAACTTATGTGGCACTTTTATGAGCTGGTCTTTTTTATGCACATTTTTGCAATTTTGACCCCCAATAATTGCTTGGAAAACAAAAATTGTACAACCAAAAAATAAAAAATGTCGCAGTCTCTCTTATTAAGAGATAAGCTATTGAGCTTCAATATTAAAGTAAATATTCGAGGCGAAAAACTAAATAGGTTGGGTACACTTTTTGACAAGGTGTTCCGTCAGCAGTGCAGGTTTTACGTATCTTTCAAATGTCTATAGAGAAATAATATTCATAATTTTGTCAAAAGACACCTGTCAAAATTTGGTTAATAACAAGAAGGCGGAAATATTGCTCTAAAAGTAATATATCCAGGGCTTACGAGTCACATATAGGAGCCGTTAGTCAACTAGGGGCAGATCCTTTTTCCGAGAAATTTGAATTTTTATGGTAATTTCCCCATACTTGTAGTCCCCGTTAAAAATCTTCATGACACCGAGGGAGTTACTAAACTTGCTATGTACATATCTTTATGTGAGTCCTGATAAACAAAACTGTAACGACTTTTTATCAATAATGATAATATAGTTTATCAACATATGGTCTAAAAGCTTGTTACCAGATATAGTATAGTCTTTATGGAATTCTCCAGTATAAGCTTATTGAATGGCATCATATTTAAGGTGTTAACAGTCTTGCAAAGCTGTATTGAGAATCTCCATGTAATTTATGCCGCTAAAAATTAATTTTGAATACGCAATTGATCTGTACATTGCGAGTCGATATACGAGGTGTGTTCAAAATGTAAAGTCGATTCAAGCAACTTCTTCGTGGCATGCGTATTTTCGACTTATCGATGGTTTTTCTTTGTTGTGTTGGTACTCTGTTGCCCGATACATCTATACCAAATGATCAAGTGAATGACATGTTTTGATTGAGTTGTGAGCAAGCGCTAAAGATTATAAGTGTTTTGCATGCTCTGAAATTTGGTACAGATGTTCGGGACAGAGTGTACCAACACAACAAAACAAAAACATCGATAATGGGAAATACGTTGCCCGCGAAATTTGAAACCTTTACCTTACTTTTTGAACACACCTCGTACTCTTGATCATAAGTTTACGAACAACAAATATATTTTAAAGTTTTCTTTAAAAACTACCTCTTGCAGTATCTGGAATCCTTTTATCCATGCGGGGGACAGATATACATGGCTACTAACGCGATCAACATTCAACAATTTAGTCACAATTAAATAAAAACTTAGATATTTTTTTTTATATTAGGCCTCAAGCTAAAATCTTAAATTTTGCGAAATTTTTTTTAATATTTTTGTTAAGGAGCCATGAACATAACATTTTGAAAAGTATAATATAAAAAAATTACTTTTTAAGTCGAAACCACATTTAAATTAAATGTGTTTTTATTCTTTAGATTTTTGAGGAAAAATGAATCGAATTTTGAACATTTTTATGGAAAAAATAAAAACAAAATTTGCAAAAATCAAAATAAATGCCAAATAAGGATTTCTCGACCAAAATCTCTCGAATACATATTATCCTATAGAAAAATTATAATTTTGGGTTTTATGAATATTTAATTCGCTGCTGTCCCAGAACACTGTATCTAAAATATGAAAGTTCGAATTACTTCTAAAAAAACACCAGTTTATATATATAATATTATCATCTGTGGACGTAAGTTTTATATAAATTCGATAGGTAATTTATTTGTTATAACCAAAAATAACACAAAGGCCCCTCTGACTAGAAGTTGTCCTAAGAGATCCGCGTTATCTGTATTGAAGTTGCTTTTAGTTCGTTTATCTCCTTAAGGAGCATAGGGTTTGCATAAATACAGGAAATTTTAAGGGGACTGCAGCATTCTCCAATAGTTAGGAAGTAATTGAAAAGCAGGGGATTCTATTGGTGAGTTGTCTCTATGTAAATATAGAAGGCCTGAAGGTCTACGACGTACGATGCATGCAGGGGGCGGTTTATCGTTCTTCGCACATTATTTTGCAAACTTGTTGCTTCTGAAAGAGCGTGAAATAAAAACTATTGTCTAAAAACTTTAATTTTTGAGAGCTAGTTTGCTAGATTTTCGTTAGTAAGAATTTTATTTCGGCAATCAAGTGCTTTGAAGGTGATTTTTAAATTGTTAGTGTTTAACTGAGTACACATTCTTCATAAGAAGAAGTACACTGACCTGGGGTACTAAATATATAATAGTCCCTGTTCTCTGAGACTTTTAGTACTGCTTTCATAAAACTTTTTTCTTTGCCACGAATAAGAGTTCTGAACCCGCCGCTGTTTGGAACTTATTCTATCAAATGTCATGAACTCAACAGCGCACGAAAAAAAATTACAATTTTATTTTTAAAGTAAAAGCTAATGGTTTTGTTTTACCGAATCACCAAAAAAAGTTGTCCATAGTTATTTTCTTCTCATTTAAAGTATTTAGGATATTATTAACCCCAACTCAAAGCTAGTAACAAGCATAGGATCTGCATTGAACAAAAGTTCAGTTGAGAGGTGAAAGTTAGCCCTGAAATTTTGTTGTTTTAAATCACTCAACTTTGCAGCATTTCAACTAAACAGCAACCGTGAGTACCCTCATAAGAATTTAGTAATGTTGCCTAATCTACTCTATGGTTATGACTTTTATTTATGAACTTCAACTTTGCGCACTGATCAAATAAAAAAAAATTCATTTCAGACTGTTATCTTAATATGTTATATTTTAAAAAGGAATTTGGATATTAAGGAGAGTCTTTCAGCTCAACTTTACTTTAGTCATGTGGCTCTGATAAGGGGCTCCGCCACCTGCTTGTTGCTTTTATGCAGCATTTAGTTTTCTTAAATCTTTTTGTTATGCTTTTCTATTTTTAACCTTTAAGCTTGCTAATTGCAAGCTATGATCTTTGCGTAAATGTATTATAATTTTCTTTTTTTTTTGCATTTGATGTATCTTTTTTGAGAGCAACTTCAATTATCAGAAGATTTTTCAATTATAATTTTCTCACTCTTCGTACACTTTGCACTTTAGCAACTTTTACTAAAAAATCGGGTCAAAAAAGAAAAACAAACTATAAAGAAACACAAAGAAACAATATTTTGAAATGAAATCTAATTTGGTTTTTAGGTCAGACTAAATTGTTGCGAAGTCGAAATATCAGCAGAACATGAATGCAGAAGGAATGGAAACAGCAGCTGTCAAAGTTTATAATCTTTGATAGATACTTAAGTTTAGGAATATTAATTAGTACAGATTTAGGATTTCTGCGGAGCGGGCCGAATGCCTAGGTCGTGAAAAACTGCCACTTCCGACTAGTCTATATAATATAGTCTTAAAAAAAAAGAATTGTTAAACAATTAGATTGAAATCCAGTTTGCATCAAAATCAGAACCCAAAATCATATAGCTGCCACCAAATGTTGCACACTAAAGTGAATGTACACTTTGCTGCGCTTTTGGACAACTTTTCCTAGTTTTTTTTTTTTTGTTGTACGTATTTTGCACATAAAGTGCAGCAAAGCGTGTCCAAGTTTTTTTTTTTTTTTTTTGTAAATCTTTTTTAGCCAGCAAGTTTTCATATCCAAGGAAACTCCAATCAATTTGCTAAGCAATTTTATGCGCTGCCCGCGGCCGTAAAGCCGTAAATAATGGGCAAGGTTGGCTGCAGCTGCAACTGCCACAGCTGAGGATGCAACCAAAGACCTTCAGCTTCGATGATGATGATGCGGCTGAGGCTGATGCTCTGCTGCATTGGCGGCACCCACTTGCGAATAAGGTCGATGTGGGCCTGAGAATAAAACCGCAGACAATCGCGTAGCTAAGTGGGTTAAGGTAACATGAAACGTGTTGCAACTGGGGCGGGGCTTTGGACAACGTTCTTGCTCTGACGTGGTCCAGTAAAAAAAAATGGAAAGGCTGTTGCTGCACAAGAGTTAAGATCAATCTATGCCTGCAAACTGGTTCTAATGCGTGTGCAGGAATTGTAGTTTGGCATATTGAGGTATATGGGTCGCATTTAAAAGTGATTGGATTGTAAAAAGCTAATTTTATAGGCCAGGCTTATAAGCTGCTGGATATTTATATGGCCATTGTAACGGAAATCTGCAGCTTCCGCATGTGGCAAGTAGTTGGCTAAAATGCCAAATATGGCAAAACGTTAAGTGGCCTAGGCAGCTGGTTAATGAACTCTGCTATATCTTTCTTTGTTGCCAGCTCGATTGTAATTATGTGTGTGCGAGTGAGTATATGCAACATTGTTTGCCACTGCCACTTGGATCAGTGGCTGCAGTGAAGCGAAAAGGAAAGTGCGCGAAAGCTGTGAGAGAGCGCCCAACTTGTTATGCAGCAAAGTAGACAACTTACGTCATCGTATTCCTCCTCCTCCTGCTGCTGCTGCTGCTGTTGCAGCTTGAGTTGTCCTTTGCTCAGCAGCGGTGCCGACTGATGATAGGCGGGTTGCACGCGACGTTGCGTTGGAGCAGGCGCGGCGGCCTGTGGTTGCCTATAGACAGACTGTTGTGGCTGCGACTGGTACTAAAAAGAGTTAACATATTCAATATTGGCTTAAAGCCGCACCACAAGTGTGTATGTATGTGTGTGTGTGTGTGTGTGTACAAACCTGCGGCTGTTGCAAGTAATCACGCACGGCTGGTGCCACATAGCTCTGCTGCTGCTGTGCGCGTATTTGATCGGACACGGTGTCCTTAACGCGTAGCTGCTGGCCGGAATTTACATACTGCTGCGTCTGCTCCGAGTTCTGCTCATAGATGGGCGTGCCCTCGGCGGCATGGGATTGTTGCTGCTGCTGCTGCAATTGCTGATAATATTGACGCAAATAGGCGGGATCGACGCCCTGTTGCGCTTGAGCAATGCCACAAATCGCGACCGTGACTAATACAAATAAGGCTTGCATTGCGATTTTCTTTTTGTTTTTTCAACTGCTTTTTTTTTGTTTGTTTGTTAACACACTGCTTGTTATACCGTTATGCGCACGCGCGAACCACTCTTAACCAAAATACAAACGTATCTGCGACCATTACGACTCCAAATTGCACTTTTATATCGCAGCAATGCGATGGTTACAACGTTGTCCCCCAGCAGAGTCGAGTCATTGACGTCACTGACGCTAGAGCTGGTCTTGCCACCAGCCACAGCCTGAGCGCTAGTTTTGCTCTCTTTGTCTCTCCAAGTGTAGGTGAAGTTGCCGCCGCCTTAGGTTAGCTGAGAGATTTGAATTTTTTGGCTTAACTAGATAGAGAAAGTGTATATTGATTTTGATAGAAAATTTGTAACGTTTAATCGAATTGAATCGGTTTTTTCAAAAACCTCATAAGTCACATTTTTTTGCAACATGCTTTTTTTGCTGAAAATGGTTCCTTAAAGGTAGATACGTATTCTGGCTTAAAATTACATAAGTCAATACAATCCTTCCTCTTCAAAAAATACCGTGAAAAAGACGTTCGTTGCAAAAACAACATAAGTCCAGTGACTTATGAGGTTTTTACATGACGTTTGATGTTTAAAATTGAATCGGTTTTTTCAAAAACCTCATAAGTCCATAAATTCAAATTTTTCAGAAATCAATAAAAACTGTTTCGTACACAAACAAATGAGTTTTAACGGACTTTTTTATGCTTAATTTAGTATTTAAAAGATAAAAAATTTTAATTTAAATAACCTTAACAGTTGTTTTGGTTAAAATTTATACCACTAATCCTATTTCTTGCTAAAACAACATAAGTCCAAAATAGTTTTTAGGGATTTTTTCATTATTTTCATTAATAAACTGTTAAGGTTATTTACAATTCTAATTTTATATCACTCAAATACTAAATTAAGCATAAAAAAGTCCGTTAAAACTCATTTGTTTGTGTACGAAACAGTTTTTATTGATTCCTGAAAATTTTGAATTTATGGACTTATGAGGTTTTTGAAAAAACCGATTCAATTTGTAGTCTAAATTTTAAATCTTGCTCAAACATTATAAAAAATATTGGTTACGAAATCAATAAAAAATTATACAGTTGTATATTTTTCGGATAGATCGATATACCTATATCTAAATAAAAGAACTGTGCATTTAAAAATTTTTTTTTTTGTTTTTTAATAAAAGTTTGACATCGAACAAATGGAATAAACTTGGTTCTCGAGATATTATAGTTGGTCCCAAACCAAATTTGAACTCATTACCATACCGCTACAACAAAATTTTGTTTTCTAGGTGCCTTAGAATGACCTTATGAGAGCTATAAAATTTACTCGGATATCCAACAAATTTAAGGCACTTGGTTCTCAAGATATAATACTAAACCCCAAAGTTTAAATCCTCATTGCCTTACCAATACAAGAAAAAAAATTTTTTTGCTGCTTTAATGAACTTAGTTCTCGAGATATGATATAATTTAATCCAACGTTTGGTTGTTTTAGCTGTTATTATCATAGAAATCTATATATGTGTTCATACGGGCGGACGGACAGAGGAATATGTCTTGAGCGGTTTCTCTCTTCACCCTGATCATAGGTTACTTCTAGATTTCTAAAGTCTTCGTTTCTATAATACATATCGACTTGTAAAAATTAAAACTAAAAACGTTAGATTTAGCTTTATTGTTTATTTTTTTAAAGACTATGTTGATTAAATAGTTCATTGTTATTATTATTTTTTTTAAAACACCTTTTTATCAGAGTTACCACAGAGAACAATTTCTCTACAATTTCTCTAAATGTACCAAAAATTATTTTAGAGCATTAGCAATTCTTTTCTGCCATTCTCGTGTCTGAGATTTTTGTAGCACCTACGGTTTTTAACAAAAATTTGTTTTCAAACCGTATCCAAAATCTCTAGAGATTTCTGTGGCATCCCAGTATATAAGTTAAAAATTTGTTAGTGTATCATGAAATACTATACCAATGTTAAGGCCCGATGAGGCGGTAAAGGCGGGAAAGGAAAATTCTCCCGGTACCGGAGTATTCTCAGCGTCTCGGTTTAATTACTGTCGTAATAAAATGGTTCAAACTAAAGGTGTAATAGGAGGGACGGGCTACCGGGTCCCATTTTTCTCTCTACGGCCCTGCCAGTGTATTATATAGTAAATTCGCTAAAAATAACAAACCCAATAGGTAGGTTGTCGGAATCGTCAATAAACTAAATATAAGTACTACCATGATAAAAATTATTTCCGGAATCATCACCGTGTGTCCAAACGATTTGAAGTCTTTTTTTCTCTTAAATTGCCCCATCTATCATTGCCATTCCATTCTTATGCCTACGCAGGTTCATCAATCATCAAAACAATTTTTAGAATAGATTTTTGATCAAGGTTATTACCAAAAAAAAATAACACTATAAAATTATGTTTTGGAGATTAGGTCAGAGAATTATAACCGGACTACCGGTCTCGAAAATGAAATTTTAAAATATTTTTAAAGATTATCTCAGAACTCAGAAGTGCTGAAATTTTTGGGACCTTGCGAAAGTCGTTATTTATTGTGGCTGTGTAATTAATATTAGGAGATTACTTATAGGAAGCTTCCATTTTTTCTACTCTCTTATTTTTACGCGAGTTTACGTTAAAAAATACTAATTTGGAAGAAACCAGATTAACTAGAAAAAATTAAAAAACTATCTTATAATGTTAGTTAATTTTTGAACTGAACTTTTTCAAGGCAAAATAAATTATGATATTTAGACTATGATAGATTTTTTATTATTCCCATCATAAAAACTCAATTGAGACTGGGGAACAAATAAATTTCAAATTCTTCTAAAAACTTTGGTTACTTTAAATCTGATGTAGGATAAAATATTGTATGTCGCTTTTTTCTTCATGATATTTAGCCATTTCTTATTTCTTGTTGTACATAGAATGGAAGAACCGAGAAGAATACAACAGTAAATCCTCAAGCAAATCGGGTTCTTCAATCTCGATTTATGCAATTTGTTATGCTTAATCCCAAACGATTCTACGGATGTCAAATTACGCGACTCACAGAATTCTGGTACGATAGAAATGTAATAGTCAGTAGCCGATCCACGGGGGATGCGGAACCGCAAAAGTTAAAAAAATGGATTTGATGTCTTTCGCGAACTCTGATATATACACTATATGTAAGACCAAATCCCAAATCCGCACCTTGTTATGGTCAAACGAAATTCTATACAGTAAACTCTCATATTACTGACCTAGGTAACTAGAGTATAAGCAGTTTGGCAAGTTACAAGACGCTTTCCCAGCTGGTTTTCATAGTAACGCCGATTTTTTTTACCATTTCCGTTGTTATATCATAAAGCATTTGTTTGGGGCGGTCTTGTGAATGACCAAGTGATAACCCAAAAACGTTAGCCATGACTTGATCCAAATAAAGTTAGTCAGCTGTTTTTTGAAGAGAGTGCTCGTCATTGTCGTCCATATAACACTACAAACAAGTTAAATACAAGTTACATTTTTATTACTCAATATTGCACACATTTATGCTATATAATTATGAACTATTTTTTTTAATGTGCAACAAACAGATCAATCTGTAAACAAGTGATCACAGCCGATAATTAAAAGTGTTGCCAAGTTGCTGGAAATTTTAAGTTATCGGAGTGCAAAAACTTTCGCTAATTAATTTTCTGGCGCTAAGTTAAGTTGTTTTAATTAATTAAAAGCAGGTGTCTGTTGTAATTAATGCAGCAAGTGTATTTAGTGATAGAGCAGGTACATACTTTATGTAGATCGTACAAAAATGGCGTCTATTTTAGCAAATAGTTACGCTATATCTTAGTTGATCTTTTTGATCCGCTGTGGGTTCGCATAATTAGGGGCGTTTTTTATTGCAAACTCATTAATGTTTCGCCCATGTTTATTGCAAATTTATTTGATTGAGACAGACTGACAGACAGATAAATTGACAGAGAGAAGAAAAGTCAGGTGGAGTAGCTTTACGTACATTGTTTATGCCATCTGCATCGACTGCGGTTGACCTAAAAAGCTAAATCACTGCAAAACATAAATTCACTACACACACACTCACACACAGATACTATCAAACATGTTGTGTATCTGTGTGTTGATTTTTTTGTATCTTTTTGCTCTGATAGCAACAAATATCAAACACGTTGCGGTTGAATAGCTCAATGTATTTGTATCTGTGTAGTTGTCAGTAATCTTTAATGTGATGTGTTGTTGCCGATTACCAAATATCTGCATTTAAGCCCTTTACACTAGATACAAGATCGTTGCCAAGTGATCTCACGTAGTACACAAACCGTAAAACACAAAAATCGTTAAACGCCAAACATAAAACTTGACTACCCAGTCGGAACATGTTGTGGAAGGCAAAGATCTCTTTAATTAGTAAAGCTGCTTATTTTCACTTGAAATATTTAACGAAGCATTTTACTTACGATACACTGTATCTTTAGGATCAAGGTGTATTTTGGATAATAGCAGAAGACGAGGGAGATCGCTGAATATATAATAATAATTCCCTGACTCGACTATTTTGTCAGTCGACTCTCAGTGGAACAAGGGCATCTCTATTAATAACTGTTCGAAGAGATCAGAGACGTACAGCTTAGCCGAATCTGAAAAACAGTGTCTTGAATTAATGCATATTTTTTTGATATTATACCATATAGCATATATTTAAGCTATACTTGTCCTTCCATTTATATAAGCAGCTTCATATTGGATATCATAAGAACTTGAGAGAAAATTTATTAAGAAGTTTGAACTATCCGAGAGCAGATAAAATTAATCGATTACTTATTCTGCATTTTTTTTTCGAAAGAAAGATTTTGGACTTATTTTTTTTAATTCCTTGATACAAATTATATTTAAAAATTCTTCAATGTTATTTCGCTCCTAACTGGAGGCCGGAAATTTCAAGGTTCATATTTTCTCTATAAAATCCAGCCATCTAACTTATAACAAGATTAAAAATTTTTCAAGATCGATTGTCCTCAACTTCATAGCCCTTTCCTTATAAATTAACATAATAACATACTTGAATTTCCTCCGAATTTTTATACCCTGTACCGTATGGTTCAAAGGGTATATTAAGTTTGTGCAAGCCGCAAATATATGTAACATATAGAAGCAGACGTCGGAGACACGCCAAACTTACCTAAAATATGATCAGAGTGAATAGAGAAGTCGATATACCCATGTCCGTCAGTCCGTCTGTCCGTTTGAACGCCTAGATCTCAGAGATGGTAAGAGCTAGAGTAGCCAAACTTTCATAGGACCATAGGACCGATCGGCCAAAATAACTTTTTTAAAGAAAAATTCGCTATATTTTGTTTTTTAATAAAGATATCGTAACTAGATTTGGCGTTTGGAAATTTTTAGGAGCACTTAAGCAATGTGCCAAATTTGAACAAAGTCGGTTGACAATATCATATAGCTCCCATAGGGCCGATCTTCCAAGAAATCGATTTTTTTTTTAAATTTGTTGTTTCGTTTGTTTGTTAAGATATTGGGACCAAATTTGATATTCGTGAGTTTTATAGTTCCCAAGAACTGAACTAAATTTGATCAAAATCGGTTGATTATATCATATAGTTCCCATGGGACAAATCGGTCCAAAAAAACGTTTTTTATACAAAATTCGATGTTTCGTTTGTTTGTAAAGAAATTTGAACTAAATTCGGCATTTAGATCTTTTTAAGGTATTTAAGCACTGTGTCAAATTTGATCGAAATCGGTTGACTATACCAAATCATTTTCTAATCTTACAGCATTTTAAGTCTGCCCTGTTATAGCCAAAGTAACTTATATGTTGACCATGTCAACTCAGATCCATCAAGAGAAAAGTAAAGGCCCGCTAATGACTATCGTAGAGCCCCTTTCTTTTTTCAGTACAATTTGAATGAAATTGAAAATCCGGGTATGAGAAATCTGCCCGTTCCCTTCCCTTCCACTCTCAAGAAGCATACCACCAAACCAGTGGTGGGCAAAGTTCATACAAGCAAACAAAATTTTTGTGCGATTAAACAGCCCAGTAAGCAATAGCGTACGAGAGAGGAAGAACCGTGATCAATCCAAAACGAGAGTAAGATCTCACACACTTGGACTGTGCATAAACCGACTGCGCTGCGGCAGATTTTAGTGCCCTATCCTCGCGAGTTATGTAAATTAAGAGACTGCCCACCCACAAAACATTCCCTTGAGCACGTCCAAATCGCTCAACAAAGCTTGTCGCTGGGAAAAATCGTTGGAAATATACTATACACATAATTCCACAACTCAGTGACTAACTTAACTATGTACATTATGGGAATCGGATTAAGCTAGAAAAGTTGAAAAATATTTATTTATACCAGAGTAAGCTGCTAAGAATACTTAATTAATAAATGTCTGGTTTGCCTTTTACTAGACCAAACCCACTCTGAGTACGCTTCTACGTTTTTTCTAGATATATTTTTATAAGATAAGGGATTATATCCAAAAAAGAACCATTTACAGAACTTGTTTTGCATTATTCAAAGTAAGCTTTGAGCTTCTTTTTATGTATCAAAACTTTATACAACAGTTTGAGCTGGAAAAGAATAGTTAGTGAAACTTTCAGGGAAACTGTTCTCCGTTTTTAGACCGGTTGTTCCTATTCGTGAGGAAGCGGCAAGTTAGCCTTTCTGCCAAATTGTTGTTGGTGCGGTTTTTACTTCATATAGAACTAGCTTAGAGTCAAGCTTTTCACATACAAACTTATAGTAGTAAAATCATCTATCAAATAAAACTAAAATCACTGTGACTTATGACTTTGATTCAAGCATCTCCCTAAAAACATAATTCTAAGTTTTATAGCAAAAATTTATATTTTTAAGCTTCCATTTACTGAACTAAACTCGTAACGCTTTTTTGTTAAAAGTTCGGTTGCATTGAGCAAGGTTTTTCAAGAATCATTATCTTTTTGTTGGCGATTCGAAATTCTTGTACCTTAAGGAAGCAGTTTTTTCTGTTGCTACTGTATGGAATTCTGTTTCTGTCACCAGAAGCAGAAAAATCACCGGATTCCGTTGCTGTCGTAAATGTACTAGATTCTGTTTCTGTTGTATGTGACAATACTTTATAGAAATTTTTTATTGGAAAAATTCAATAAAACGTCTTTAAAGTTGTACCAAAGATACTTCTAGATCGATTTTAACAAAAAGTATTTTGCCTTTGAAAAAAAATTAAAAACTCTCTTTTTGGGGCGAGTAATTATATATGTATATCCACTTATGCTACTAAGTTGTCAAAAAAAAGACGTAATTTAATTGTTCAAATTTTATAAAAGAAAATGTATTTGGAATATAAATAAATTTAATTTTTTAAATTTTATAAAATTAAAATAAAATCTGTTTGGAATATAAAAATGTTTTATCGTTTTATTGACATTTTTGTTCACTTCGTTATACCTAAATAAGGGGTCATAAAGAAAAAATCAGCGAATAAGCTGAGCGACTCTAATATGTTGCTCAGATCTTGAGAGCAAGGCCTTTCTCATTTCATTTTCCCAGCTTTTACATACATTTGGCTTTGTTTGCAAAAAGCCCATGAACTCATATGAACTCTATTCATAGCTACGGTTGGCCTATGAGAAATTTTAAACTTTGTTTACTCCTTAAATTCCCGGAACTTTAGCTTTATTAAGTTAATCCAAAAATATTTTATATTTAACAACTAGAACGCAACCAAAAATGGCCCTTAACCTTTATACAAAAATGATTGGGTCGACAAAAGAGATTATCTTCGTCATGTATGTCTAAGGGTGGACAAAACTAACACAGGCAGATCTTTCTTTGTGTGAGTAAGCAGCGCAGTAGGTAAAATCGCACAAGAGCGCAAGATCGGCAATCAAGCTAAAACGAGAGGGAAAATTATCACACTAATAAATATTTACACTGCTTTCGTGGTGACTGCGCTGCGACAGAATTTTGGGCCCTATCCATACGTTTAATGACAATTGAGAGACTGCCCAACACTGATCAAAGATCAAGAGAAGTAACAGCAAAAAAGTTTTATGATATAGTCTAGGTAATATTTATATAATTTTACCCTTTTTTTCCATCTCATATCTGTGGTTTTTTCTCATTTTTGTTGCCATTGTTTTCTTTGGCATTTAATATTCGAGTCAAACTCTTTTATATTTACAATTTTGTTTTCTCACATTTTTTCAGTTATAAAAATATTATATCTAAACGCCGATTAAATATGTTATTAAGCTATATTTTTATATTATTTTCGGCAAACAAAGCAAATTGTTAAATTAAACTTAAAAATAATTAATGTATACTATATAATTTTACGCATTGTTCCACATTTTTCAGGTCTCTATGATGCGCACGCTCCATTACCGGATTGGTACTTTGTAAGTTATATTAAAAATTAAATTAAACCCATTTGACGTAGTACAATATTTTTTTAATTAGTCGCCAAAATCTAAGGTAAGTCTTAATTTTAATCAGCCGTTTTTTATTATGTGAATTTAAAGGTAATGGATGTCGAGGTCGTCTCAAACACCCATATAAGAGCTACAATATATAATTTATCCCCGATATCACAAAAATAAAATAAAACTTGTCTTGATCTAATGTGAACGTTTGGTTACTCTAGCTCTTACCATCTCTGAGATCTAGGCGTTCAAACGAACAGACGGACGGATAGACGGACATGGGTATATCGACTTCTTTATTCACCCTGATCATATTTTAGGAAACTTCCGGGTGTCTCCGACGTCACCTTCTATATGTTACATACATTTTCGGCTTGCACAAGCTTAATATATCCTTTGAACCATACGGTGCAGGGTATAAAAATAAAAATTGGATGAAAACTGTGGCAGGATATTTTTACCACATCTCGCGATTTTAAGAACCCCAAGCCCAAAAAGTTTTCTTTTTGTCTGACATATAGCGCCTGTAAAATTTAAATTCTATTCGAAAGTATTTCATGGGCACGAAAATAGGTTAAAAATTTACAAAAAAATTGGTTCTAATATAAGCGATGGGTAATTCAATTATCTTCAGTCAATATCTCGAAACTCGTTTAATGAACAAATTGATTGACTTCATTTTCTGTTTTAGCATGTCATTTTACTACGATTTTTATATAAATTAGAATCTACCTTTCAAAATTAACAGGCTTTAAAAATCTGCTCCAAATGATCACAAAATGTGCCTTAAGATCCACTCGCACCGACAATTCCTACTGGGCACTATGTATCTTCACTCATACAAACTCACTCACACCCATTTTCGAGCTTATTGTTGTTGTTTTTATTGTCGGTGGTCTTTATACGATTACTTAAGCATAGTACAAGTATTGCGGTCTAGTACGTATTGTTTTCCAACGCATTTAGTATCGCATTTCAATCACTCGGCATGAAGATTGTGATTAAATTATAGCTTAAGCGGCATATGAGCACTGCAATTATAGATATAACGACTACGCCCCAAATTTGCATTTAAGCCATTTGCCATGCCCCGTTTATATGGCTTAGATGACAAAGTAAGTACTTTGTTACCAACCACGGTAAAAGAAAAAAAAGGTTACTTGGCAAGGTCAACTTTGGGGGTCTTAGAGCACTAAGCCTTTTGTCTACGCTACTGATTGTTCAATTTTTTATTTCGTTGCTCTGACCGTTTAATGGGGGCGCTCCGTTGCTCCAACTGGCTCCATTGTTAGCCATACATATGTATATACAGTAGTATATATATGTATATATATTATATGTAGCTTACTTGCACTATGAAGTGAAAGTCTATTATGTGTTTCAGTCAATTGTTTTTGTGCCTTATTTCGGTCTTATTAAAATCATATTTATGTATGCATAACTTTAAGTAGTTTGCCACTCGGTTTGGTTTTTTTTCTTAACTATATTTAACGCTTAATTTGAGTATAAATATGCTCAAAGTGTGATTGATGGATATCATATGATTTGTTTATTATGTTGCCAACGTCTTGGATTAGTGCCGAGTCATGTTGTATAATTATGCGTCGAGGGTTCAGCTCGTAAGGGTTGGCAATCAAATCAAAACAATTCAATTTCCGCCAATTAAATTAATTTTATTTTTGTTAAAATTCCTTGACTTTATAAAATAATAGTTTTTTAGTAAAATAAATTACATACATTACTAAAGTGGCTGCAACAAGCTGCTTAACAGCTGTTTTAGCCAAGACTAGAACCACTCGCTGTTAACAATGGCTGCGCACTGTTAACTTATAAAATTGCATGTTAAATAACAGAACTAAAAGTTAAGACTTTGCATAGGTTTTGTTATTTTTGTTTTTGGTTTTTTTTTATTTTTTATATATATTAATTAAGTATTTTATTAAACTGTTTGCTATTGCATATTGAGAGACACACAAAAATTAATGTATAGGTAATATAGGTAGAGATATTTATACATTATACATTTTTTTATTTAGACTTTGACCAATTTCAACCGATTCGATTTGTAGTTTGTTAGTTGAATTTTTTTATGTCGTTTTTTAAATTTATAATTTATTTATTAAGCATATTTCATTATTTAGTTAAACAGAATTTCACAAAAATCCGCTAAATATTTTTAAATTTAAAGCAACTTTGTTGTTAACTGCTAGCTTATGTTGTTGTTGTTGCTCGCTGTTGCCCTCATTTGTAGTTGTTGTTGTTGTTGATTTTGTTGTTCTAATAGTCAGTTGCACCAATAACGCTGTACATCAAACGATTGAAAGAGCCGCTCTGGCGTATAGATTCATCGTGGGCGTTTACCACCTTTAAAATAAAATTATTTATTAGTTGGATATTAAAAACTAAGTATAGCAGTATAACAAAGCTGTTTACAGAGACTGTAGTTTATACAGAGCGTTTACATTGCATATAATTTAATTAATGCTATTAACATAGACTGTAGTTTATACAGAGCATTTACATTGCATATAATTTAATTAAAGCTGTTAACAGAGACTCTAGCTTGTATAGAGCGTTTACATCGCGTTTAATGTTATTAAGTCCTGTATGCCAGATACAGAGCCTTTGGCCAAAGTAATTTTAACAAACTGGCCTTTTTGAAGCCTTATTTTAGTGAAGCGCTAAAATTTTGAACAGCTCGTACCACGATATCGCATACTTTCTGATCCTATGTAAAACTAACCCGAATATGTTGAAAAATGTGTTTATGGGTAAAGGAAGATGGTATATCATAAATAACCTGAAGTCTAAGAGACAAAGAGCTAGGGGGCACATGGTAGCTACCCGAGAAAATTGTGGGAGTCCTTTAAAAAGAGCAGGTTGTTACTCCAATTTAATGGTGGAGCACCCAAACTAAACTAAACTTAGCTTTTATAGTGTTTAATTTTGTATGATCTTAAGCTTGCTACAACCGACATAGAGCATTAGTCGTCGGAGCTGATAATACCATATTTTGAACCATCCGAAGTCCCAACAGTCGTAAAGGGTTGTTAGGGCGATGTACCCAAAGCAAGGGAATACCAGATTTGTGCAATATATTCTTTCTACCAGAAAGTTTAATAACCTCGCAAAATTATTTGGCTATGCCTTTCTGCCTAACCGTATGACATCTACATTTCGGAGACCGCTAGAGATAAACCCCAAAACCCTAATAATCCATTTTCCAAGTTTTTTGGAAGTTTTAAATACTTGGTTTATGCTCCGTAGAACAAAATATATATGATTATATGCAAGGCCGTTGAGAGAAAATCCGGACCGGGAGGAAATGTACCAGCACTTCAACTACACCTTTAGCTTTAGTAAGTCTTTCTGTAAGTCAGTAATTGCACCGGACCACTAAAAAAAAACTCCGGACCCAGGGCAACCCTACTCTTCCTCTCCCTTTGTTGTAAAGCCTGGTTATATCGAGCTTTGTTCCAAAAATTATCAAGATCACATAATTTAAACAAAAATTATTGCCAAAAATAAATTGAATATGCTCAAAAAGGATTATGTTTAAAGATTCTTAGACACGAACCTGCGTTTTCAAAATTTGTAGTTAGTCTACTGTGGACCTAAGAAATAAGACCCTGACTACTTTTACGATACCTCACAACATATCACTTGGAACTTACCACAATTATGCCAAATAGCCTTTTTAACTTAACTTGTATTTTATATCAAAATATGTAGGTTAAAATTTACGAATTGTTTGGATAAAACTATTATACTGTCCAAAAAGAATAAATAAAGTATGCACGAATAATTTTTTTTTTTGAAAAATGGTACAAGACAGCCCAATTTCCCAGACTGCCTCGACTGCACCACATTTTTAAAGTTTCGAATTAGCCAATTTTTTTGTATGTCTACATGTCAAAGCTGCAATAGAGGGCAGAGCCTATTGATCAAGGCAACTAGATACATCTTCTATTTTGAGTCATTTGGAATTGCCTCCAATTCTGTATTATGAGGCACCTATTTGGTCATTGATTGTCTTTTGTCTTTTTTTTCTTATATGTATATGCAATGTTTTATTTTTATTTGAATTTTCTTTTTCCACTTGGTTATTGTAAATCCAAGTCTCTGGCCAGCTAAAAAGTTCACCCAACGGGCTACTTCATATTTCTCTTTTTCTCCACGTTCTATTTTTCAATATTTAATTTAAATTTTTCTTATAATTTAATGTCAACTGTACTTTTAAAATAAATAAAGTAAAAATACTAAAATACCAACAGTTACTAACTGCAATGTGAACGCTCTATAAAAGAAGCTGTTAAATGTAAGCCTATAGCAAAGCTGTTAATACTTTAACAGCAGAAAACGATTGCATTTTAACTGTAATGTTAAAACTGTTGATACTTTAACAGCAAAAAACAATTGCATTGTAACTGTCATGTTAAAGTATTAACAGCAACAAACTATCTTAACAGTAATGTTAACTTACATTGTACGGCGGACGGGTAATGGGCGACTGTACTGGTTTCTGTAAGATTTTCGTATAAAAGAAATATTTTGTTTAAAATTTATGACAATAATTAAAAATATAGTATAGTATAGAAAGTGTTAGCAGTTTAGTGTCCAAATGCAAATGCTAAATGTTATGACCGTTTATTTGTTTGCATGTAAGTGGCCCAAATGTTAAGAGTAGCTGTTGCCGTAACAGTTTGATGATGATTGACAAAATGATTTGGAAAAATATACACAAAAATGTGGTTAATGATTGTGGTAGATTGATTGTACGTACGACTTGCAGTTTTCAGTATAAATAAATGCACTAAGACAAGACCAGGTACAATAACCCCAGTTAGTAATCATTTCGGCCCAGTTAGTATGCATACACAAGGACACAGTGAGGCGGCTAAGCAAAAATTTGACGACAAAAATTTGTTGCAAAAAAAAAAAAAAAGAGGCGGCATTTTGTTTTGACTGTACATGAGACGACGACATTGAGAAAGACAAAGTGCGAGATAGAGAGAAAGAGTTTAGAGATGAGAGAGAGAGACTTTGTCTGATAACTCATAGAGAGAGAATATTGCTTGTGTTTTTTTATATAAATTTTGTTTTGATTTGTTGGAAAATTTGAACATTTTTTTGTTTGGTTTGTTTTTTTTTTTTTTATTGTACAAGCAGCGTGTTTTGAGATCGCACGATCTTACCTTTCCTGGAACCAATCTATTGGGCTGATAGACCTTAGTCTGTACAGGTATGGTTATTTCCTGAGGTGAGTTATGACCATATCTGCCGTAGCTGCCCTCTTCTTGTATGGCTCTGTAGGTTTCGCTGTTCCTGGGATCGTATTGCACAGTTTTCTTATAACTGTGGCGATTTTGTTTTTTTGTCATTTATATTGAGATCGTTGAAAGCGCCATTTTGTTTTTTTTAGATATTTTGTCATTATTTTGTTGGTTATGGAATTTTAGAATGTTTTAACGACGTTAACATTTCGGTTAATTGGCAAATTTTATTCATAGATGTTTTGTTTTTTTTGGTATTTTTTTTGGTATTTTACATCGGTTGAGTAGCGTGAGACAGAGTAGTGAGAGAAAGAAAGAAAAAAAACAGGATGTGCACAAAATACGTTAGAATTATTTTGTTTGTTCAAATCAAAATGAGCGTACAAATTCTTTTTGTATTATTTTGTTTTTTTTTTGTTGTCTTAAAACTTGACATAACAATTTTAATCAATAAATAAAAGAACAATTCCATTAACAAATTACTTAAAAGCTATAAAGTAAATTGAACAAAACTGCATGAGAAATGTGTGTAAAAATATATTAATAAAATTTGTTAGTATGAACAGCTTTTTTAGTAGATAAGCTGAGCGGGTTAAGTTTGAGGTTAGGTTTGATTAGGATGTGGTTTAGGAACTTTCTTTGTCTTAATTTAGGTATAAAAATTCAGCAAATGTCTTTTGGTTAGAGTTAGTCTTAGAGGAACTCAAGTTGGTTTTAGCTGGGTACTAGGGGGGCATTGGGGGCGGGTGCTTTGTCTAGTAAATTTAGCTAATTTTTTTTGGCATTTTTTTTGTGGTATTTTTTTTATTTATTTTTGTTGATAGAGTTGTTGCAGCTGCTGCTGACGTTGTTGTAGTTGTTGCGCTGCAAGTTGTGCTTTTTGTTTTTGTTGCTCCAGTATAACACGTTTTTGTTCCAGGAAAGATAGATCGATGAAAATTCTAACATTAATCGTGCAGCTAAGTTCTAGACATTAAAGCTAAGATTGTTCTACTAAAACTAGATAAACGTCGTTGTAAACTTGTTGTATTTACAGCAACCGAACCGATTGATAGATACCCTTTAAAGTTTGTTTACCTTTTTGCGCCAACTTTGCCGTTTCGTTTTTTGTTGTATATAAGGAGTAAAAGTAACATACAAGGATCAGGATAATACAATATATAGACAAGAAGCTGCAGGCTGAGCAGGGCCGGCTTAGTGGCTCAGTTATAATGGGATTTGACTTTGTATATAATATATAGAGTATATGTATTATTTACAGCACAGCACATGCAGTGTTTTGTTTTTTTTGGATACGTGTGTTTTGTAAACAGAGTATTTATGTATTTAGAGAGACTATACATAGGTTTATATATAGTTATTAGAAACAGGCAGGTATATATAACATAGCTATCAGTAAACATATACATCTAGCCAATATGCCTTCAAAATTACTCATTCAATTTAAGTAGAAAATAACAGAATTTTGTTTTTTAAATCATTTCTGTGTGATGCTTTTTAAAATCATATCAAAAAAGTCAAGTTTATATATAGACAACAGTTTGGTGCTCAAAATATTTTGTTTGTTACCGGTCAAGTTTTGTTGGCAAAGGACGATGCAAAGGACTTTCCTTCAAACGATTACTATCGCTTGTGGCAAAGCTACAACAACATACATAGAATATGTTTATATATATATATAGATATAAGGCATAGTTTTAATAGTTATTACACTTAGTAAATCAAAATTTGTTGTTTTTCTTAACACTAAATATATATATATTTATGTTTGTAGTAGTATATATGTTTTGTATGTATTTATGTATGTGTAGGCTACTCAAAATCATGTCTCGGCTTTATTAGTTTTAAGCTAACTGAATGACGCAGCAATTAGGCGCAGTTTGATGACAAAAAAAAAATAAATATAGCTGCATAAAATTTTTCAAAATTTGTTCATTTCAAAACTACGCAAAAGAAATTTTTATTCAATTTTTCAAAAAAATTTCAAATATTTAACAGCGTAAAAGTTCAGGTTAGTGTGTCGTCTCGAACTAAGCTCATTTTCAATTAAGTTAAAATTGCGTTTATAACGACTCCGAAAAATAGGTAAAAATTTTTGGCTTGACAACTTACGGAACTGTTTGTCTGATGGTGCTCTCAATGTTGTGGTCCGAGTAGAGACCGATGGGCGAGTTGAATTGCTTGTGGAAGACCTGGAAAATAACACAATTTAAGCTTATAGTCTTAGGATAGTCTGCTGGGCACTTACTCTGCCAGTATCGGCATCCTGACCAACAACCTTGTGCAACATGGTATCAGCAACGCGTTGCTTCATGATACTGTCATGGTAGTCGTGTCCTGGATGAGCACGCACAGCTGGATTTGGGTAGTGTCTCAAATAGGAATCTGTGGTGGGTGCATCCTTTTTAACTTTAGCACCGGGCAAGACCAGTGGAGTTGTTCGGTAAGGCTTTAAGAGAAAGAAAAGGTTAAAGATTTTATTTATGAGTAACCGAGTTCGATGAAAGACAGCAATTGAAGACGCCCTATGCTACAATAGCAGAAAAAGAAAATGATATATATATTGGTTTTAGGTTACCAACTTAATATTAAATCCTGCGCTGTTGTCTTTCGTTAACTCCTCATATTTATGTCTTTGTTTATATCAAACTATCTCATATTGTGCAAACATATGGCAGCTGTTGTTATTTTGTTTTTCTGTTTTTACATAAAATATAAATAAATCAAAGTCCACCAGAGTAAAGCCATAATATCTCATGTGCTAAATTTTGTGGCATTAAAATTGTATGAAAACATTTTCATGCGGCCAACACATCATACGATAAACGCTTCCAAATCTTTCTAGAACAAATCTTTAAACAACTATGTACTATATATATATTTAATTTCGCTTTGTATAGACAATCAAAATTATGCGTTTGTATGTGTTTCGCTAGATGTCGAAGTCTCTGTCTGAATTTTGTATAAACTTTATTTACCAAAAATTCCATTTTATGTATTCAAATATATTGGTGAGTACGCTGAGATGTTCCTGCGCTCAGCGCCCATTTAGCTGCTTTAAAAATATCTCAGCGAACAAAACAAATATTTATAGGCGCTTACGTAAGCATCCAGCCAAAAGCATTTCATTTGACTTTGCTTATATCTATCTGGCTGTGGTATTTTTGCCAAAGCTGCCAACCAACGCTGGCGTACCGAGCGTATACGTAATTTAATATTTAAGGGAGTCTAACTGAAAGTTTTAAACTTCCGTTTCCGCTGACAGACTGTTATAACTTCGAGCTTCTAACTAACTAAAAATAATCGTAATAAATAAAGTTGCTTGCTGCTATCCGTTTTTAACTATCGATAACGACTTCATTTTTGGTTTGCGTCTCCGCTTTAACACCATATTAAAAACAGCTTACTGACAAATGCTCTTTGCTGTATAAACTAACCCTGCCAACTCTGTTAAACCCAGGCTTGCCAACTGCAGCTGATCGCGCTTGGCAGCTGTTTTCTATTTTTCGCGCCTTTTGTTGCTGGTTTTAACCAACTGCGCGCTTTAACTTATAGCTGCGTAAAAGTGTAAAAATTATCAAAAAATCCATTTTAAACATTAAATAAGACAAGCAAATTGCGTGCTTAGCTAAATTAACATTAAAAATGGCAGCCGTACGCCGCTCCACGCGCCTCAGCAGCATAAGCAGTAAAACAACAACAGCGCTGCCGCAGTCGCCGCTGCCCAGAACGCCACGACGCTCAGAAATTTGGCGTCGACGGCACACCAAGCAAATCGATAGTGACGATGAAGATGATTGTATAATTGTAGAGAATAACGAAAACAAAAATCTGTTGAATAACATGGACAAGCCGGGCCGGCGCAAAAGTGCCATAGCAGCGGTGGCCAACACAAGAGCCTATTTGCAGCTGGAGAACGAGTGCGAGGCGTTGCTAAAGACGCCACGCAGCAACAAGAAAACAAAGGCCAAAGCCATGCAGCTGGAAAAGGGTGAATTAGCCAACGACAGCGATGATGCTGCAAGTGGATCACCACCAAAGCAGCGCAAAACACAGCTGCCAAACCAAACAATAAGTCCCACAAGACTGCTAGATAGACTGAGCATTGATGAGCCTTTGGAGGAGCCTACAGCTCAACTAAAGACGCCACGCCAAAGCAAACCGAGAGTAACTACTAAACAGAGCAACTGCAATGACAGCGACAGTTCCGGCAGTGATGGCACTGCACATGTCTCACCACCAAAGCAGCGCAAGCAGCAGCTTTCCCAACATTTAATAAGCCCTACGAGACTGCTAGATAGACTAAGCATTGACGAGCGCGCCGAGCAGCGCAATGAGCCTAAACCTAAGAATGACGTGAAGTTGGCCCAACCCAGCCCTGCCGCCAGCTCACGCAACAAGTATCAAAATGCACGACGTGTGCTAAACAGCGCCGAGACACAAAATCTACCTGGACGTGAGGCACAACTGCAAGAGCTGCGTGAATTTTTTACTACTCATTTGGATACACAAACCTCAGGCAGCTTATATGTCTCGGGGCAGCCAGGCACAGGTAAAACCGCCTGTCTATCGCTGCTCTTGCATGCACCCGAGTTCGCGCAACGTTTGCAGCGTGTCTACATAAATTGCACCTCCATAGCCAGCGTGGGTGCTGTCTATAAAAAGTTATGTGCCGAGCTGCAATTAAAACCCAATGGGCGCACAGAGCGTGACCACTTAGAGGCTATACAAAAGCATTTACGCACAGCTAAGCGCATGTTGCTACTGGTGCTGGATGAGATTGATCAGCTGAGCACAGCGCGTCAGGCTGTGCTTTATACCATCTTTGAGTGGCCTGCTTTGCCAGGTGCGCGCATTTTGCTAGTAGGCATAGCCAATAGCTTGGATTTGACAGATCGTGCGTTAATACGTTTAAATGCGCGCTGCGAATTAAAACCAAGACTGATGCATTTTCCGCCGTATACCAAACAGCAGATTGTGGATATATTTAAATCGCGTCTGGCCGAGGCTGATGTTTTAGATGTCTTTCCACCCGTGACGCTGCAGCTGCTGGCTGCCAAGGTGAGCGCAGTGAGCGGCGATGTTAGACGTGCCTTGGACATAGGACGACGCGTGGTGGAAATTGCAGAGCAACAAAAGCGTGCAGGCGAGCGGGAATTTAATATGGGAGCCTTGGATGTGCTGGGCGATGGAGTCAGCAAGCCAGCAGAAGGTATGTGTGTTGTACTTAATAAATTTATGTAAACTAATGCAGCAAAAATGTATTCCATAGATACACTTAAACCTGTACAAGTTACACAAGTGGCAGCTGTGCTAAACAAAGTCTATGGCGCCTCACAGAATCTTGAGGAGGACATAGAGGGTAGCTTTCCGCTGCAGCAAAAGATTATGCTGTGCGCGCTAGTACTTATGCTGCGCAATGAGCGTAATAAGGACATAAGCGTGGGACGTTTACATGAGGTGTATAGACGTGTCTGCGCCAAGCGCAATATCTTGGCTTTGGATCAAGCTGAGTTTTCTGGCACTGTGGATTTGGTGGAGACCCGTGGTATATTGCGTATTATGCGCAAAAAGGAGCCGCGTCTAAACAAGGTCGTGCTGCAATGGGATGAAGAGGAAGTGCACGCGGCACTAAGCGACAAACAGCTGATCTCGTCGATCTTGAGCGACACCGCTTGCCTTGGCAAGTGAACAAAGGTGTGCGATGGATTACCTGTGCCAAGAGTTCTTTCTATGCACATTACATTACAACAAACATTGTTGTGTCTAAATTTAAGAAAATTCGCTTAGTTAATTGCGCATTTTCGTGATTATTTTTTAACGCATTCACCTTGAATCAGCAATGATGAGGCTGATGAGGATGAAGCAGCAGCCATCAACGCTGCGTATAATTTTGAAATATACAAAAATAAAAACGAAATTCATTTTTGAGCTAAATTTAAAAATTCTCGCCGCTGGCGCAAGTGGCAAACTATTTTGAAATCACATTTTGAGGGTCATTTTTGACATTTTCTGTTCATTTTAATCGAATTAATATGCTTATGATTTTAATGGTAAACATAAATTTAAGTTAATGTAGCAAATGAATATGCAGCTTACAAAATATCAACTTGTTAAGATTTTTGGACTGAACATTATTTAAGTGCTAAATCAATTTTTAATGTGTTAACTATAAATAAAACTAAATTGTAAGTTCAAAACGCTGTCAAAAGTTTTTGGTCAATACTCATATGTTAAAAGTGAATCTACTTTCGCTGCGACACAAATTTGAGGCTATGCCAAAAGTTGAGCAACATGGCATACATATCATATACACTATAACAGTCAGTTATGGGCCCATGGGTTCATTAGCCAGTTGAACTAACTTCTTATAGACCAAAACAGTCTGGGAATAGTCGCCCAATTAACGCTTAGTTCTGCTTTGGCGTTAGACGTTTACAATATCCGCTCATTTTGTGGCAGCTTTAATAATAATTTTGTTTATTTGTTTTTGCCATTTTTATTATTTTTGTTGCTAGCTTAAATCTTTTTTTTTGTCTAAAAATATAAATGGTATGAATTACATAGAGCGACGAGCCAAAAGAGCGCAATGAAAAATCTATTTCAACAAAATTTGTTCAAAAATGTTTTTCTTTCGACGCGCATATTGACGAAAGCGAACAAATGTTTGAATAATACTTTATATACAAGCTTATTTATGTAGTACATAAAAAGAGCGCAAGTGCTGCTATATACAATAGTATATAATAAGTTATGTGCTATGATTTTTTAATAATTAATATATTTAATATTTTTTTTTAGCTGGCAACCTTTGGCGCATTTGTTTTTGAACTTGAATCTGTGTTTGACGGCTAAGATAAATTGTTTCAGTAGCTTTGATGTATTGTCAGCCAGCCATGTACCATGAGATACATAATATACATATTTTATGTAATATATAAATGACCATAGCACATTCTTGAAATTATGTGCGAAAGATAAAAAATATCATTGTGACTACGAGCTAAAAAATAATTGCCTTTTTTTTAGTATATAAACAGAATTTCAAATTAGTAGTATTTAGTATATACTTTTTTGACCCCTTGAATTGTAAGATGCAACGAAAATCTTTTAGAGAAGTTTACTATCTTTAAATCTTAAATTTTCAAATTAAATTAATTAAGACTTTATGCTTTATATATAAACTCGAAGACCTATGCTCCAAATAGGAGTTAAAGGAACATAAATACAAACATATATAATATATATATTATACTTTGGAAGATGCAATCAGCCTTGCTGATCTTGCTCTGCTTTCCAACCATTAAAGAAAATAACGAATAAAATCAAACGAGTGCAAATTTTGAAGCACCCTGTAGCCATTTTAAGACAACTTACCTAAACATAGTGTTGGAAGTTTCAAAACCAAGTCATATCTTTTATATTAAATTTAATAAAAAAATTAACTAATTTTGTAGTACTTTCTGAACACCTTTTGCTACTCCGAAAAATGATCTAACTCAAAGGAACATCAACAGCTTCCCTTCACTTAAATTTGCCTCATTTCCATTTTAATTTATAATTCAAATCCCAATTTAATTTCATTCCATGCTTACTTGATATTGAATGCATTCATTGAGGTCTGGCTGCTCCCTGTAGTAGATGGGGGATCCATTTTTGAATTGAACGTACTCCATTTTAAATTTGTTGTGTTTTTGTGTGTGTGTGTCTTTAATTTAAACTCCTTTATTTAGGCGTACAAATAAAATTGAGAATATTTTAAAAAAGATTATTACGTAAACTTGCCAAGCACAGCAAATAAAATTTGTCTAAAATACTTTTCACAATAATATAAATTCAAAAACTTTTATTTATTTATTTATCTGATTTTTTTTTTCTTTTTTTATACTTTTATTTTGGACAACTTGCTTTTAATGCACGTTTAAATCAACGCTCGTTTCCACTCCTCTTCTTTTTGTATGAGATACTTCACTACTTTCGGAGATCGCTTCGCTGTGCTCTATTACGCTCAACTACTAGGACTAAAAAGGATAAATATTCGCTTGCTTTTTTTTGTTGTTTATTTTTCAATATTCCGAACGCAACTGATTTGAAAATTTTCAAATGCTGGCGAATTATTGCTATTTCGACTGCGCGGAATTCCAATTTGTCTGTGTATATGAGTGGGGCTACGTACTACATATATGCATATAACTTATATCTCTATATATCTCTATGTATAAAATTTTTAGGAGAAAATCAGAAATCAGTGCGCGCTGTCTGACGGTCAGAGGCCGAGCGACCCACGCACACTAATACACAAATTTTGGGGTCTTATATGTATGTGTGCGTCTGGGAAATGACGCCCACCCGCCCCTGCTCATATGTCCTAACAACCTAACCAAAGTCAAAGAGTTCTGAGAGCATGCTCTTCGAAATTGTTGTTTGTAAAATATAAGAAGAAAATTATTTTCTACAAATATATTTGTTCAAAGAGCGTAAAAGCAAAAGATATATATGTAAACTTGGACTTGATGCTGTTGGTGAGTGTTTTTCATTTACGCCCACGAGCCACCATACATAACCCATTCCCGCCCCCGCTGTTATTTGTTGTTGCTTGTGCGATCAACGGGGCGTATGTGTAGGCATTTTGTTTGTCCTGTAGTCGGTCGATATATAGATACATATATGTATATGTATTATATGTACATATATTTTTTTTAATTGCTTCTTTGCAAAATAATATTTTTACTTTACACAAATTATGCGCAAATTTAATATTCTCGAGGCTATTGTTTTGCTTGAACGAATAAACATAAATAATAAATTAAAAAAAAAAGGAATTGTAAAGAAGAGGCGGACCCGCCAAATGTTTTACACTCTTGTTGTTGAAAAGCTGCATTTTAAGCTTTGTTAGCTACGCACTACCCTATAAAAACAATTTTTTTTCGATAGCCGGAAAATTTCCATAAAAAACAATAAATAAAGTATGAGCAAATAAGACGCAATTTTAAATATAATCTCGTCTATCCTTTGACAAACAGATTTTAGATAAAAATTTTGACTACTAAGATAAGCATCTGCTAAACATATTCTCCAAATTAACAAAAGGCTTTAAAAATGTCAGCACTGATTATTTCAGCTGCTGCCATTACGCTTCAGGCTTCAGTTCTGCTTTCAAGCATCATACTAACCGTTTTTATAGTATAATTAACTTTTATTTAATTTTTTTTTTAACGTGGATTTTCCTTAAAATTAATTATATCACTTAAACATTGCAAATAGCTAAATAGAAGCTGTGGTGTGACTATTTATTTATATGATTTTAATCGGTCAGCTCCGGAAAATTATTCGAATTTATTTTCCGGAGCATTATCATCAAATGTCTGGATTCGTTTTGGAACCGAATGTTTGCTGCACCGAATTTCACCAAAACGAACAAGAAATTAACACGAATTGGAAAAATAGTATGAAAAGTATACGCTTTTTACTCCAAAATAATTTTTACGCCTTCTTGAATATTCTTAGATTCTATTTATTCCAGAGTCGATGGTCCAAACAGCTAGAACTCTTTTTTTAGAGTTAGGTATTTTATTATTATAGTTTTTATATAAATAATTAATATATAGAAAATAGTTATGCCAATATTAAGTTAAAAAAATGTTCATGTCTTCCTTAAATGATTCATGTTTTGCATTAAAAAAATTTCCCTTGTAATAGGAACAGCGTAGACGTGGAAAATTTCCCTCAAAACGTGAAAAGCAATGGTAACAATGAGCAAGGCAAATATGAGTAGATGGCGACAGAAAAAATTCGAATTTGGGAGCACGCAAAAACGAATCCAAATATATATTTTTCTTTTCCGAAAGACCGCTGAATAAAAGGCTTGGTTATTGCATGAGACTCGGTAGTACTTTCCAATAAGACCAAAATGTTTAATAACTTTGTGACTCATTTTAAAAATGTTGAAAAAATCAAGAAATCAAATCAACTTTTACGAATTCTTTATTAAGAAAGCTCCAAAGTTGAGATACATGGCGAAAATTTTTTAATATGGCGTCTTCCTGTCGCTCATATTTTAGCTAGACATTGAACTACAGCATATAAAAATATTTGAATTGTAAAAAAAATAATGAAACATTAAAAAAAAAAAATTGTATCTTAAAAATGTTGCAATAATGCGAAGGTAGCAACCTAGGGAATAGAAAGGGACAAAAATTCGCTAATATTATAAATCCATAATAAACTTAAAATTTTTTTTTTGACTCCTACGTAAAGTAAAAATTTATAAAAAACTTTAAAAAGGTAGCAAATCAATAGGCTCTGTTGCTATGTTTCTGTCTGGACAAAGAGCAAAAGTCCCATTGAGGCTTGAAGGATTAAAAGAGTTGGCAAGCATACCCACAGGTTTAATTAAACTAATCCACACTATTCCAATGTAGTTTTACACTAGTTGCTAAGAGTCTGCCACAGTCGGTTCTGTGCTATATTAAGAAATGTAAACAATATTTGGAAATAAGAAGCACAAACTTTACTCATAAACTAGATGAAAGGGTGCTCACGCTTTACTCAGTTGAGTTTTTGCGCAACTTTTCAGCTTTTCAACGCTATATGAAATATATATCGGCGAAAATAAGTGAAAGGAGCCACTTTATCCTTGACCTTTTTCAATATTGATAACTTTTATAAATTTTTATTTTCTAATTATATCCATCATGGTGATGTAGGAAGTATGACTAAGTAAGTAAGTGTAAAAATTAAAAAACTCGATATTCAGTTATCGATAACTCGAGAAATAATTGGAATTTTGCAATAAAATTTGACGTGGCTAGTAGCTTCACCAAATATGTAAAATTCATCAGAATCGGAGAAGGTCGGGGAAAAAGTGGACCGCTTCACTTATTTTCACTAATATATATGTTATACTATATAAGGCTATATAAAAACGACACATAGGTACTAAATTTTTAATTTTATATAGCGGTAAAATTAAAATGTAGCGCCTGCCTGACATTTCAAAATATAAGCTAATTGAGTTAATTTAATGAAAAAATTTCTATATAAAGACGTCAAATTGTGTAAAGAAAAGAGAATTATAACATAATTTTGGTTACACTGCTTTTACAATGCGATTCCTGACTGGACTGTTCATTAGATGTCCACCATAATGCGTACTCAGATTTGGATAATAATTCTTCAGTTTAAATATAGATTTATAGCATTCAATTTGCAGATTGGATGCAAATTAGAGCTATGCTGTACCGAATCAAAAAGATTTCGCCAAACTAATGCCAAGTCCAACATACCCAGGAAAGTGTATTAAAATTACATATAAGCATGATACATAGTTTGCAAATAATATTGATGTGTTCAGTTTGTTTAGCTTGATTTACGCTGACACTGAGCATTGGAAATTGCAAGTGAATTAGTCAAGTATTCGTTCTTTTCTAGATTCCAAAAAGTTTCGTCTTTTTTTTGGTACTGCTTTTTTGACAGTTTTTCTAGCTGACATTGGCAGCTTTGTTGCGCCTAATTGCCATCAGTGTTAATTGACACTGGAATGTGTGGGAGCTCTTTAAAAATAAATATTTGTAGATTACCAAACTTAAACCCATCAACATTCAATCAGACGCACTATTAGAACAGGTGTAATTAACCTTCGGAACACATTTTCGTGTGTGCGTTGGCAAACGTCAAAGAACTTTCAAGATCAGCGGAAAAGTGAAAATTCTTATTATTTACATGGTTGGTTTGTCTATTTGTTTTTCCCTTTATGAAGGTTGTTGTTAGTTTTGTTGAACTCGGCCAGTTTAAACAGAAAATTTATGTGCCTTAAAAATTACTATAAATTCTGGAAGGGAAACAGCACATTTATTTTTTAGATATATGCACAAATGTATCTTTTAGCTTCAATTCTATCAACTAAATTTCTTTAGTTAGCTTGTAAAACAGATGACAAATCGTCAAACCAAAAATATCCACCTTGATTTTTATTTTTATGTCACATTGACAACAAAATGGCGGCCTTGGAAAGCGGCAATTTTGATGTTTTGATTCATTAACAGCGTCATCAGCGACGAGGTGAGTTCCCTACCTCCCTCTAAGAGCACATACATTGGCAATGACTGAAGGCAGCAATGACAGCGACCGATCTTGCCCTCATGGATACATATGCAGACTTCTATATGGTATATAAGTATACAATGTATATCTATATACACAGATGTATCTGTATTTTGGCTGTTTCACCTGCTTGATTGTTAGTTTTACCAAAACTTTTTGTTTATTTGCTGTTGTTCATCAGAACGCTCCAATGAACTGCATGAATTTTTCATTTGTATCTTATGGTTTGTTCAGTCTTGTTTTCTTTTAAAGATACTGCGTCATAACCCTTTCCTGTTTAGCGCCCACGTATTGTCTATAGTTATGCCAAACTTTCTAAATTTAGTTTCTGTAAACAGTAGAGCCTTGATCGCAACATTTCTAATGTCTGAGATTCATCTTAGCGTATCGCAAATAATTTTCTCAAATATTTTATTTTTCGGTTTTGGTATGTCAACTTTTAGGCGTATATTTCAAAAAGATTCGTTCATATTTTGCTGCATACTTTTGTGCAGTTTGTAAAATTTATAAAATTACTATAAAAATATCAACATTATTTGATTTATAGCCTTATATACTGCTTATCGGTTGATAATTTGCCAATGAATAAAGATATATAAAAAAAAATATTTTCTGCTTCAAAAGCATATTTATGTTTTTAAAAACCGTCAACCAGAAATATAAAAAGTTAAAAAAAGAGACAGAAGACAGAAAATGCAAAAGGACATCAAAGGTACAATGAAATAGTCTAAGATGATAGGACCAGATACCTTAATTTCAACACAATTTATAAATAAATACAACATACAAGCACTCAAGGACAATTAACATCTTTCGCCTCACAAATAATAAAAACCAATAAAAAAAACCATGAACTGTCTGTTGAGTGACTCTAACGAGTGGACAGCTCCGCTTTGATCCTAGCGACCAGGCCCCTAAAAACCCATAACATCCACCTTTATGCTCACCTGATTAACAATAGCTGCCTGTTCCTCAGCCACATCCTGCAGATGATCTCTCGTTGGCTTGGGAGAAAACATATCTCCACCTGGTGCCGGTGAAACATAACCGCCAGAAGCATTCAATTGCGGAAAAACAGTCTGCGGCAAAGTATCAATGGGTAAATCAAGTGCACGCTCGAAATGACTCGGTCCCGGCAAGAAGGGCGACGGACCGCGATGCGGTAATAGTTCAGGACTGGCCGGTGGCAGCGTCGAGTTGCTGCGTGAACCGCCATCCGATTGAAGACCCTGTGTATAGGCGATTTTATTGTCCCTGAGTAGATATAAAAACTTTGATAACTGACCACAGCTGATAAAACCCATCTGACTATATTTACCTATGCACCACCAAACTGATTTGATTGCCAGCTGAGCGAAATAGATGTTGTGCATCGGCATGACTTAGGTCTCGTGCATCATACTCGCCGATCTTGGCTATGATATCTCCACGCAACAGATCGCCATACGATGGGCTGCCAACTTGTACCTATGGGAAGGTCGTTTAGCAATTATTATACACTGCACTGGGTGTCTACGAATTTTGGTAGCATTTAAGCTTGTTGCGCAGACGTGTAACACGTTGGGAAGGTTTTTTTAGGATAAGGGCTTGTGGACAGTTTGTATGGGCAATTTAATGGTTTCTTATGGTTCGTGTATTTGTTTAAGCCAATTGTAGCAATGTTCGATTTGGATCAAGGGTTGCCTTGAAGCAGACTAAATATCTATTAAAGTAGTGACGTCATTGCTTTTGTACCACCTATCATAATTTTATTTGTATTTTGTCATAGATCAAGACTTGATTTTAGGGCGTACACTGAAAACTTTTTCATTAGAGAGATTTTCTGTAGCGGTGATAGACACAATGCGTGTATGGCGTCATCAGATGTTTTTTTAATTGAGGGGGAATTAATGGAAATATAAGCTATTACGAATTGACTTAACGTGGTGGCTCCCATGCAAGAGTCTCTGCTTCAATCATTAACCCAACTCCTTGAAGCCAGTACTCCTAGAGTGAAGATTTGGGACAATTAGAAGGAAGCTTTTGTGTGAAAGGGCCGTACCCAAAATATCCATTAAGGGGGGTAGTGGGGTCTTTAAAATAGCACATTTGGTTATTTGACCGAAGGGGAATCTAAGTTTCTGTCACTAAGTTAATAATAATTGGTTCCAGAAATAATGGACTTTTTTGTTATACTTATTGGTTCCACAAATTTCAAAATTTTTCGACCTTATTTTTTTGCAATTGCTAGGGCTTACGAATAACTATGTGAGAGCTGTGGAGGGGGCGGTTGAACACCGAGGTGACGAGAGGCTCAGTACTTGTATAAATTGGGTCAAGTAGTTTGTGTACGGACTCTAATAAGTTTCAGATGCATTGACCCTGTTATCAAATGAGTTATGCCCGTCCGTTTGTTCAATCCTCCATAAATTAAATAAATAAATAGCCATTTAGGTATCTCCTCCGCAAACTTTACAGCGAAAACTCAATGTTAAAATCGTTTAAGTCAGTTAAAAGAAACTAGAGTCACTAAATGGATTCAACCAATGACGGACTCTAAGGGCTACCCATCAACAGATACAAAATTCCCCTGCTTTGGCAGCAACCACATCGGTTTTGTAGGTGATTGATTGAACAAGGAACCAAAACGTTTCAAAGAATGCGGCCATATGCCCCACTAGGGGAAATGGTTGTTCCATTTAAAAAAAAAAATATTCGAAAATCAAGTTTGGATCAAAATGTAGTAGGACTGAATTTCTATAGCGCGAACAAAAAGGTAAACAGATTGTTGGGCGTGGTAGTGAGGAACCCTTTAAAGAGATCCATATTTTTTCCAGTCACTTGCGGGTAAAAGTATTTCCTGAAACCCCTGTTAAGGATTTTTGTCGGCTTTGAAAAAGGAGAAAAGCCTTGAGCATAACTACGCCGTTAAGTTATTTGTCAAATTCAGGTAAAACGTGGCCAAGGCCCACGAAATGGGGATGCTGCCATGAGCCACACAACAGAGTTCCAATGGCATATGCTTTTCAGGGAGCTTGTCGAAGACGATCCGAGCGCCAGTCGCCGATCAACTTTATGATTTACTCCTTGACAAACAGGACATACAAAAATAAAAAATTGAAGGGCGCGTACCCAAGGTGGCGGATAAGGGAAAGCCTCCAAAACATGGGAGGTATAAGGGAAACGAAACACCGTCAGCGAACCACACGAGCCGGAGAAGGCCCACTTCATTATACCCCCATCACGGTCGCCCCGGACCTTAAAGTGGATTGCGTTAGGTAGAAGAAACGGATCAATTTTGAAGATTGAATAAAATATATCCAAATCGAACGCACTTCTAAACTCTGACCAGCGCACTCGTCTGATTGTTTTACTTTTTCTTTATTCCTCTATTCCTTTATTTTCTTTATGCCTCTGATTTTTAATGAGGTAGGGATTTCACACGATAGCATCACCGAACAGTAGTGCCATAATGCTCACTGAAGATGCGCCATTGGTGAGGTAGTTTTTGGCCAGATACAGAGTTGGCACTTTAACCACTCCTCCTACAATCCAGGGAAACCTTTACAACTCCGTAGAAGAGTACAAGAGGTCGCGACGGCGTCTCTGAAGGAGATCATGGAAAGCGAGATCCAGAAATCAAACGCGGATTTGAAATTGCGTTATGTCAGGGATCTGTTCTTCTTTGTTAGTTTGAGGACTACTTACGGATTTGTATCGAATAGTTCAATAAAAATAATTAATTAAAATTAATTCAGTCCTTCTACTGTTTAACCCTAGACTGTTTTTATATTATTTTGTAAAAGGACTATATACACTTCCCCATAGAATCTGCTTCTTACAAGCTGCTCGGACTCATAGGAAAAGGCGTAAAGAGCTTTCAAGGATTACATATTTCCGGTCAAAAAGTTATAGGGTATTCCACTGTCGTATACCGCGCCGACTGTAACGCATTCAAATTTTTTATTTTTATGTAGTACTGCTTTCAAAATTATATGAGTTCTTAGGGTTGTTGCGCTGCGCCTGGCCTTGCCACAACCAGCCAAGTAGGTTAGACGACGAATATAATGGGGGATTATGTTTTATATAGTTTGTTTTTTTATTTCGCTGTCTAGTTTTACATTGTTTACATGCGGCTCATTTGCTACACTTCAATTAGTTTTACTCTCGCAACGAGCGAGAACAATTTACATTGAATTTGAAAAATTGGTGCCAACGATTTTGCAAATGAAAATTCGCATTTTCCCTAATTTTCAATGGTGTGAGAGTGTGTGTTTGTGTGTTTTCGTTGTTTTCTAGTTTTGCAGTTTGTTAGTTTTTGGGTTTTTTTTGGTTTGTTTATTTTGCAGCTAAATAGTGCAGAGCGCAAAGGCCAAAACAGTTTGGCATGCGGCTTGCCACTAACTGTCTGTTTTGGCTGTTGCATTTTGATGAATGGTCGGTCAGAATGTTGGCCAAAAGGAAAGCGACAAATTTGTCGTCGACTGGGCTCTGCTTTAGCAAATTGTTGCCAATTAGAAGCTACAAACTGCTAGCAGGAAAAAACTTCTTGGCACTCAGGTTACATAATGCAGGTAGAGGAGCACAAGATGGCGTATGCGTGATTTGATGCTTGTGGATTACCCTTGTTATAATCAGAGGCGTATCCAAATCATTGCCACCAACTAAACGTATGCCCCAGGGCGTGGCCTGACCATCGCGTTGCAGCGTTACAGCAAATTCGTGCAACTTTGGACTCATTCCGATGTTTACTGGCAGTTGGGTGACAGTTCACAAAGCCACTCAGGCACACATAATCATTAACACTTTTTGCAAATATAAATTTTGACCAAAATTTTAATTGGTTTTTGAGCTTTCACTAATTTGCAGTTTGTTGCACTGCAGCTGCAGGCAAGATTAATTTATTTTTTTTATTAGAGCAACGCGCGTCTTGTTCGTTTGCAAAGCTACTCAATGACTAATTTTAAAATCCAATTCGTATTCCTGCTACGAAATTCAATTTGCAGCACTTCGTGGGTTGATCGTGGTAGTTCTATCTAGTACATAAACTACAAGATACATGCGCCGAAACATGAAATACATTTTTCTACAAATTTATATTTGCCGATTTTCTTTTTTCTTTCGATTTCCTTTCGATTGTTTGCTTTGCACTTATTTGTTTAATTGTTTTTAATGTGCTCTTTTTTGGTTGATTTTTAAACATTTTTATTAGAGATGAGCGTGGGCATAAACAATCTATGGGGCTGCTGTTTAAGTAGTTAAGTTTTTGTTTGATCTTGTGATGTGGTTTATGACCGAGTAAGTTGGTCAGAACAAGCTCTCCACAAAAATGACAAAAGTAAAAAGTTTACATTCCTGAATTAGAGTACCTCGTACCTTTTAATATGCATTTTATGTAGGTCTGTTTTAACATTTTTGTTTTAGACTAGAATTTAGAACCATTCAAGTACCATTTTTCATGACTGAAGATATCTTAAGCATTACATTGCATCTTTAATGGATATAATCTTATTAGAATTTAAAAAAAAATTAAGCATAGTTATAAGCTGGGACATCTGCTTCTTTGGTTGTGCCATAGAATATAAAAAAATGCAGCGTAAGTATAGGGTGGACCATTTGTTGGTTTGGTTGTTGAACACTCATAATTCGGAACATTCGCGTCCAAAGTGGATGCTTTTCCACATATGTCAAGTTCAAGACATCTCAATTTTATTCATGTATCGCTTAGAAACCAAACAACCCGTAACAGTTTCGTCGGATTTTTACCATTACCAACGTCGCTTATTTGTTCAATGAATTCTCGTCAAAAATGCCATCGAAAATTACGATGTTCACATACGGGCTTATAGAGCCAACCGTGGAGGCCATTTGGGCGATTTTATTTTTCATACATAAATGTGTAACTTCATACTCGCATTTGGTATAAACACTTGCCCAATTTTATTAGGAAGTATACAAGTAAAATGCAACTATAAATTAATGCAACAGTTGACCCACCCTACATTTAGAAATGCCAAACCTAAAAATGTCTTTGATCCCATTACTTACATAACGTGACGAAAACCCTGATGTTCTATCCATGAAGCAGTTGGAGGACGCATTCAGCTGGTGTTTAAATTAAGGATTACTATGGGAAATTTGGAAGTAAACTCCGACCTTTGCATTTTTTTAAATAACAAATACTTTGGGTCAGCAATCCGATTAAAAAATCCCAAATTCCAATCACTTTAAGCCATTTCTACGTATTACATGGCTTACAACGAGCATTCCATCATATACATCTATATATATATATGTATGGTCTAGTCGGTGGCGGGGTGGTTAACGGGTCCGGACCTCCCCACCCAAAAGTTTGAAAAATGGGTTGAAAGTCGAACTCAGATATACATACTCTTCAAAGTGGAGAACCCCACCCCCAAGACCTAATCCTAGATCGGCACCTGAGTCTAGTCATAGTCTCAGGGCATATACCATGGATAAATATTTGCACAGTCCTCAAAACAAACTCTTAGACAGTGTGTAGGTAACCGAAGACGAACTTGAGTTGAATGGGGTCGATTAAGATGCAGAGGATTTAGGAATGGGGTGTTGGAGATCACAAGTCGGAGATCGCGACGAAAGGGGGCGAAAACAGGTAAACCTCGACCAAGGTGAAATGTGCACACATAGTAAGCTAGAACGTTTCAAAAGTTTAAAATAAAAACACCGGTCTACAAATACAGAGGTCATGCCAGCTGTTGGAAAGCTAAGGGTCATTTCTTACGTAATTTTCAGGGTACAGTCCGTATTCGGGCTCAGAATTACCCGAAAAACTGAGTTTTTTTCCAACTTCTGAGACGTCTGGTCTGTCTCCCTATTTACATCATTTAGTATCACACTTACCCTTTAATTTAAAAGTTAAAGAGATTAATTACGATTTTATCTCGCAAAGTTATGGCTCGGATTGGGATTCTACGCAGCAATTTACTTCGAAAATTATCCTCAGCTTTCAAACAACTAAACCATGTTGGCCTGTGTAATGGATACAATTTCTAGTTTCTATCGTTTCGTAATTAGAAAGATTAAACGTATTCAATCTAAGGAAAGAAAACAAGTTATAAGAGATCGCAATGAAAGAACAACCCTAATCGCACAGAAGTCCCTTCATACTGCATCCAAACTTTTAAAGAGTTACGCCACTGTTTTTCCGCTTTTCCCATTTGACATCGAGCTACTTCTAAAAGCTAAAAGACAGACCCATCAAACCACTCAGCTTGTAATGTCCCAAATGACCCTGAAAATGTAGCCAGTCAGTCAGTCATTGGCGTCAAGCATTTCAACAGCATCGGACAGTCAGTCAATCAGCTAAGAAGTCAAATGCGCAGACATTTTTATCATAATTTCGGTTTTACCGAACGACGAGCATCTGTTTTTGATATACCCGAGCAGAAAATCAGCAGATATTTATTAGTCTTTTCATTTCATTTCAGTATTGTGTTTGTTTTTGTGCCAAGAGTGAACGTGGGCGGGGGTTGATGGGTCAAAGCGTATAATTAAAATTTGTATAAGTCGAGCGGATGTCCGACAGGGAGATACACTGTATTTGAATTAATATGAAAAATACAATTTCTACTCAAAGTTTTGTTACGATTCCTTAAAGGAGTGTCAGGGATTGTGGGAATTTTAGGATATGGAGTAGGCTTGAAATAAATATCAAATGTTATTTTGCAAACTGAATTCATCTGTCAGTGAAACTAGGCAGGATATCGAAGAAATGGCAAACAGTTCCAATTTTTAGCGCTTATAGTCTGCAAAAAATAATTGTTTATCCGGAGCGACATTTTTGGCTCAATCATACTTCCATACCAAGCCGTCTTCTGCCTGTTGCACAAATCTATAATACCCTAATCCCTTTGGGTAAAAGATCTAAACACTGGTATGCAGATTTATTTTTGTGTACAACTAACAACAACAAACTGGCAACAATTTAAAATAAACAGTAAAATGCTTGCCACATTAGTCAAGTAATTTGCTCGAACGACAGGGCGTATGCGCAATATATAGAATACTATACGGCACGCTGCAGATGCCCGTCCTGACTCATTGTTACTGTCAACAAGAACAGAAACAGCGTATTCCTAATTTTGATTGTTTCATATCCAAACAAATGAAATACTTTGGAGTACATTTTGCTGCTCAGCAACGAAAATAGCAACAATTAAGATTTACTTATATAATTTTCAATTTCGGTTTGAATTTTTTCTTGTTATTTTATGCCATTTTAATTTTCGTAGCGGAAAGATTTTTCCTGTCTTTTGTAATATGTAAAACAGTAGAACCTCATATTGAGTGGAAACATGATGAATAAATTCTGAAACCTTAGAAATCAAATTTTTACGAAAAATGTTCAAGAACTTATTACGTAAATGTTCTGTTATAAAGACACACCTATTTTTTAAAAAAATAAAAAATTGACCAAATTTTAAAGAAAAATTTGAAACATTGTTTTTTGTAAGTAATAAAATAATGTTAAAAATAGTCTTTAACTTAAAACAAGTTAGAGAAACTTAGTTTATAGACTGAATATTTTTGAAGTCTTTTTTGAGTCTTTTAAAGTCAGTAAGATCACAAGATCGGAAATGAATTCCCAAAACTAATTTTCTCTTTTAATAAGTACTATAATTTTTTTCCCAAATCAACAAGCATCTAAAGATTTCGAAAAAATTACTACAGTTCAAAAATCCTTTTAGTCGAGGTCGGTCTGTACTATTTGTATTCATAAGCACTCAATTTTCCAACTAATGGAATTTTGTTACAAATTTTGTGATGTTTTTCACTATTTGTGGCTTAAATAAAGCTATTTATTTGTAAGCACATAGGTTTTGCAATTACATATTTCATCATTTTCTTGTTCTTGCTAATTTCATCTTTCTAGTTTTCTCGATGTGTATTCTTAAAATTATGTAACAAAAATAAACTGCATTTAAAGCTATGCTAAATGCCAAAATTTCGGTTTATATTATTTGTCAGCTAAAGGTCATTTAGATTATTTTTGCCTTCGGCTTGTCAAATCGAACGAAACCATTACTCATAAATTACAACAAATTTTTCAAAGCACCAAATTTACGCCCAAATTAAATTTATTATTTCCAAAAATCTGGCAATAAACTTAACAGAAAAATAAATATTGTTTGCCAGCTTATTTTTAGATATGCATTAAATTGGGTACTTTTGAGAAATGTTTGGCTAATGCAACCAAACGAATGCGTCAATTTCTTGTCAGACAAATATGAAATAAAATATGAGCTTTTCTAAAGCATCCTTAGTACTTAATGGATTTATGCGAATTTTTATATACTCTGCATGGGTTTTGGCATTGCCAAATAATCAAATTGTATTCTATATATATGACCCTAATAGACTATTAAAAAAGGTTTTAAAGATACAAAAAAAAAAAAAAATTGGCGCTGACGACTTTGAGAAACGCTGTGGGAGAAAACTTTATATTTGCGCTTAGTAATAAGGCTGTTAATACAAATAAAAATATAAAATAATACCCTGAACTATTCCCAGCTGACCCTATATACGAGGGGTATTCAAAAAGGAAGTTTCCATAACTTTTAAAAAAAAGTACAAGAATTTTTAGGTTACAAAATGAATAATTGCATTAATTATTTGACTCACAAACTATTTTATCTACATACTCACCTTCGACTTGAATACATTTTTCGTATCTGTTATATGAGTTTAATAAATAGCCGTTCTTTTAAAAAAAACGTGTCACTGTTTTGTATGGTAGCCATAATTTGACAGATAGTTTGGACTTCTTCGTTTGGAACACAAATGCTGCCCACTTAGTGCGAGATCCGGAGAGATCATGAATGAGGCCGTGCATATATCATGAAAAAGTAAGATTTTTTTGGATAATTTTCCTGGACTGTTTTCGTCTGATGGCTTTTTTAAGCTTATTTAAAATTTCGCAGCTAACGATCCGCATTGATTGTATGTACCTAGGTTCCAAAAATATTCAACCAACAAAACAGATTCACATATTGGACACGTTTTTTTTAAAAGAAGGTTTTATATAAACTCTATAACAGATACGAAAAGCCTGTATTCAAGTCGAAGATGAATATGTGGATAAATAGTTTAGTGAGTCAAATAATTAATAATTATTCATTTTGTAACCTAAAAATTTTATTGTACCTTTTTTTAAAATTAGGCATAAGCAGCTTAAGGAGTTGACATACAAATGTTAATTTTCAGGAAATATATTAACATTTGTAAGTTAGTTCAATTTTCAGAAAATTTATTAACGTTTTGTTTGAGAATAATTGTTCGAAAATCTTTTTTGAATTTTCAAAATATCGCAACCACATTTAGGTCAGTTTAATTCCGTGTCAGTCTTTATGCTTGCGCAAAATTTTATTAAAATTTATCAACTCTACCATACAAAATGTGAAACCAATCTAATTGTTTGCTGTACCTTGTAAAATCTTTGCATCAAGAAAGTAATATATATTGCGATTATTTCCGATATTTGGGGCATGATATTAATCATCCCGGGCATTAACCGATACATTTTACATCCCACATACTCCAAGAAACAAAGCAGTAGAGCTAGATTGATCTCTTTTTTTCAAAAAACAATATTTCATAAAAAAATTCTCATAAAAAAATCGATTTAATCGATTAATCACTGTAAAACGGTAGCCGCTAGCAAAATAAAATCGTAGATATTCACAGAAAAGGCAAACTATATTCGAAAAAGAATATGTATACAATATTCACTTAAATTTATTTTCATAATTCACAAAAAAGAAATCAAAAATCAAAACATGATAAACTAAAACCAAAAATTAACAATTGGTTTCATTCAAAACTTAATGAAAGAAACCATTAAAATTGAGAAATATTACGATAAATCCGATTTTTTTAAATCTTTTGCCAATTTAAAAGATAAAAAGGTGAAAAAAGTTAAAAAAAACATACAAAAGCGCCCTCTGGCGGTGCTCCAAATTAAAAATATATGTCAAAAATGGATTTCGCCACCTAAAAAGAAGCCCTTAAATACATATTTGGCTAAAGAAAAAATATTGTTTTTTGGCCTTGTATATGAAAGGTTTAAGTCGATTTTGCATTCATTGTAGACACATAGCTTCTTGGGCAAAAATCCTTAAAATTACCCAATTAATAAAAATCGCTCAGAGCCCCAAAACGTGTAAGTCGAATTTTGATTCATTTTAGACCCATAGTTTCTGGGGCAAATCTCTGAAAATCGCTAAGAGCCTCAAAACGTTTTTATCTGCCCCATACAAATTAATCCGCCCTAAAGAGATATATTGAAAACTTGCATGATTAAAAAATATCGATTCTCAACAAACAAAAATCGATTTTATTGTCAGAAAAAAGAGTCGATTAAATCGAATCGATGCCCACCTCTACAAAAAAAACATTTTAAAGTCGTGAAAAAAAGTTTATCTTGCTGAAACATAATGAATCCAAATAACAAGTTTTTCCTAATTTCACAAGCATTTTAATATTTTGCTTTTTGGGATTTCAAATTTATATTTTGGTTCGTTCATAATCAAATATTTGCTTCAATTAACAAATCTATCGAGCAGCCTGAGATGCACCGCCAAACAAATTGTTTAGCCGGGTTTTAAGATCCTTTGCCGAAGTTTTAAAAAATGCCAATGCAATCTTAATTGCAGTCAATAGATTTTATACTTATATTCAACTAAAAAGGTTGATTTTTATTCATGATTCAACAGGACAGGCGAGATGGGAAAAAAGTTTGGTAAAGTAAGTAAATCCTATTACATATACATAAGTAATATGAGGAGGGCCACAAATCTCACAAATTAACATCTTAAGATTGTTTGCAAATCAAGAGTTTAGGGGATAACTCAACGACAATTCCTGTCAACGGAAAGCAAGTTTACTATCGGCACTGACGTAATGCGTTAATTTCAACTTCTCCACTTCTCAGAAATAGTCAAGTTTTTGTTTAGTGATCACTTATTGCTTCTTAAGGGTATGTACACTTCGGAGCTCCCTGATAAACCCGCTCCTAACGTTTTAAGTAGAACTGCAACCATCAGTGGTCAATTAATAAAATTAAGCCTGACAAATTTACGAGCAGCAAAGCGCAAAATGTTATTGAACTGATTTTTGACGGGTCGACAGAGACAGCAGCGCACAAGAATTGGGAACACACACACACACAAGTGTTGATTGACACGGATACACGCACACACACACAAATATCTATATTTTGTTTAAATGTATTGGTTGGTGTGCAACGCAACGTATAGATTACATCGCACTTGGACTTACCCCAGTGGCAACGGGCAGCTGTTCATCAGCGAAATGTACGCGTTTTTGTACACTGCTGCGACGTCGTTGCGTCAAACGGCAAGGCGGCGGACTAGCTGCTCTTTCCGTCGTGGGTCTGGGCTGTGGGGCAATATTTGTGTCCACCTCAAAGTAACTTGGAACCCTCCAAAATGCCGGTCTGCGGTATTCCAACGCCGTAGACGGTCTTGTGGTCGTCATCGCTTGCTAAAGACTAACGTAAACAAAGAAATAGTCCGCAAAAATCTTATAAACAATACACTTTTGCTCAATTTTACTTCTCCGCGCACATTAGTATGTCTGTATTTATTCACAGACGCGAATGCGTCTTTTCACGCCGCACGTTGCTGGGCCACTCTGGCGGGTAGACGATTCTGCTCATAGTATACAAGACCCAAGCAACAAAAAAGAAAATAATAAAAAAATAAATATAGCAGAAAACACATGAGAGCAGTGCAAACTAAATGATAATCTTTACCTCTGGCAGGTGTGTTTTATTTAGAGCGGGTATTTTTTGTTTAAATCAACTAACTACAATTTATTAGCATTTGGCCAATTAATTAAAACGCTTGATGCATAATTTGTAAACAAATTGGCCTAAAATAGAAAGAATTTTAACTTATTTAAATTCGAAAATGCGCTCAAGGCGCTCAGTGTGGCCGTACTTGCATAAAGCAAAATAGCAAGTGCTGCCATGCTGACACCAAGCAACAGCTGTTGTGCGCATTGCCAACTATTTTAAAGCAGTGCTGCCACTTTGTTTTAGCTGGCAACAGTTTGGAATGTGTGTACAACTTGTGTATAATTTATAAATAATGATAAAGTCAATCAAATACGCAACAACAAAAGCTTAATTTAACTCAAAAACATTCCAGCAACTTTATGGTTCAAGCCTACTTACTTTGCACTCTACACAAAAGCTCAATATGTCAATTTTTAAAGCGCGGTATGTATTTTGCTTTCACTTTTTGTTTACCCATGTAAACAAAGAATTTTCTAACTGCAGCGTAAAGGACTTTGAGGATATTTTTGAACAGGATGTGATTGATCTAAAAGAACTACGCCAATTAACATTTAATGGTGAGGCCAAATTGTCATATATATTTGCAACTTGAGCATAGCAGAAGTGTCTGTCTTCATCCACAGGTGTGCCTGATGTGCAAAGTTTTCGTGCACTAAGTTGGAAAATTTTGCTTGGCTATTTAAGCCCGAATACCAATACGTGGAACGAAACTTTGGCACAAAAACGTGCGCTTTATCGACAGTTTATTGTAGAACTTGTGCTGCCACCAGGTCATAATGGCGACCAAGACGAATTAAGGGGCGTTGGTTTGCAAGACCATCCGCTTAGCGAGGGACCAGAAAGTGCTTGGAATACATTTTTTAATGACAACGAATTTCTGCTGCAAATCGATAAAGATGTACGAAGATTGTGTCCGGATATTTCCTTTTTTCAGCAACCTACAGAATATCCGTGCGATATTGTGGTACACAGCAAGGGAGAGCGACGACTGCATCAGCGCGTCGTGCCTTCCTCACTGAGTTCGGCAAATGTAGAGCGCAAAGGCTTGGGCATGACTAAAGTGAGTCCTATAACTAGTTGTTTAAGCGCGTGTTAAAAGAAATGCTCAAAAGAATTTAAACTCATATGAATATTAACTTTTCTTGAGCACTTTTTTCCGAACAAAAAAATGTGTGTTGTCTCAAGAACTTAAGAAATGTTTCCAAATGCTTACGATTTGGTTGTTTACAGCAAGTAAGTGCTTTTAAAAGTAATGTAGTATTTATTTTGCAACTTACAATAATATGCTGTACTTTTCCTTAGATAAATTTGATCACAAAACGTTCTGCCGAAAGCTACGAAGCTATGGAAGAAGGACAAGAAGCACACTGGGAGGTTGTGCAACGAATTTTATTTCTATATGCCAAACTAAATCCCGGCCAGGGCTATGTACAGGGCATGAACGAAATAGTAGGCCCCATTTATTATGTCATGGCGTCGGATCCTGACTTGAATTACCGCCAAAATGCCGAAGCGGACTGTTTCTTTTGCTTTACAGCTTTAATGAGCGAAATACGTGACTTTTTTATCAAAACTTTGGATGATGCTGAAGGCGGCATTAAATGCATGATGGCCAAGTTATCGAATATGCTAAGATCAAAAGATATTAATATATATGAACATCTCAAAAGCCAAGAATTGCATCCGCAATATTATAGCTTTAGATGGCTGACATTGTTACTCTCTCAAGAATTTCCACTGCCTGATGTTGTACGAATTTGGGATTCTGTGTTTTCCGATGAGCAACGTTTCAATTTTCTCATCAAAATTTGTTGCTCTATGATATTGTAAGTGCTGCTTTAATTAGAAGAAAAAAAATAATACACTATTAATTTATTTGCTATTTAATTAGAATACAACGCGAGACCATTTTGGAGAATGATTTTGCCTCGAATGTAAAACTATTGCAGAACTATCCGCCAATTGATATTAATATTGTGCTGACACACGCGGTTTCTCTAACGTAGCAGGGAAGGGCCAAAAACTTTGGCCAAAAAAACAATGCTTTTAACAATTTGTAACTATTATACATGACCTGAATCCATAGAGTCTGATTGGCACTATACAAGCAATCCCCTTAAAGCAATCATGTTACAGCATAGCTAATGCCAAATTCTGAAAGACATATTTTAAATACAAAGCAAGGCTGCAAAATGCTTCGAAGAAACCCAACTTCGCATATATGGATCATATATAAAATACTACGCCAATGATTTTATTATTTTTACTTTTTTACATTTAACTTGGTTGCTGGACCAAAACAGCTTATAATATGCATTAAAATACAATTTTAGATAAAAAATAGTAATGTGCACAATGAAACGAATGCTCTATAACAACTTTCATTATTTATAATAAATATAAGTACATGTACCATAGATTTTATTATGCTACCCTGTTCTAGATTTGGGAATTGAAAAGAAACTCAAGTTACTCGCATGCAACTATATACCTAATGCACTAAAACCTTTTTGATGTAATGTTAAATTTTGATAGTTTTTTTTTCATTAATAAACAATGAATCTGAATAATTGAATTTTACGCTATAAGGCAGATTGCTATTAAACAAATTGATCACAGTAAAAATAACAATTTATTGGAACATTTTCACGTAAATAAGACAATTAAAATATAGTTAAAGACCAAGTTGGCCTACTTCTGCAATAGAGGAGCTGTGTCCTTGCAGATAGTTTGGGCAATAAACTCAATAAGTGTGCGCGTAGGTCTTCCAGCCATGCCCTCTCGTATGTATTCAAAGGCTTTACCTGATGAACGCATGACACTCGTAGCATCCTGTAGGTAAATGCAGATATAATAAAAAGCTACTCAATTGACAACAATTTACTTACGATATGCATCCACTGTCCACAGGGAACGAACTCGCGTAAAAACGCAGCAGCCTTGCAAGGTCGCCCTCCACGTGCTATACCATAATTCTGCACATCACTGCGACCTCCAGCAAGCACTGCTTTGCTATAGTACTTCCATAGAGGCATACGCCAGACTCTATCGCCAGTATGCATGCTGGCATGTTTCAACTGTTGCCATAGTATCTCGGAATTGGTAAAGACACCACATGCAGCTTCATCCAAAGCCTGACGCATATAGCCTGAGCAAGTGCCTACATCTATAATACAGCGTGGACAAAAGTTTTGTCCATACAGCAGCGCATCGGCCAAAACCAGCACGTCTTCATGATCAGTGCATTCTACCTCAATTGTTTTACCATTCATTGACTTAAGCATATCGCCGGCGCGATATGCATTGCATCCAATCACATTTTCGCAAAGGGGTACAAGTCCACGAATGTTAATCTTTAGAGCATAACGTATTTACAAAAAAAAAAAAACTAAATAAAGACCAATTGTGATGATAACTTACCGGCAGACGTAGTCCAGCTACGGCGCGCATAGTGGCCACCACCACAGCTGCACCGGTCATATCAGCACGCATATGATAGAGTTCCCCTTTTTCCTTTAAACATAGACCACCAGAATCATATGTAATGCCCTGACCGACCAATACAATCGGACGCTCTTCAGCACAAGTGCCATAATAGCTGAGTTCCAAAAACATGGGTGGCTCACAAGAAGCTTTGGCTACAGCCAAAAACGCATGCATTGACTGAGATTCAGCCCAGCCTTCGACTTTAACCTCTACGTTAACCCCAGACTTGCATAAAACATTTACAACATTCTGTGCGAATGATGTAGGTGTCAAGATATTTGAAGGCATCTCCTGCAGTTGGCGCGTAAGATTCTGCGCTGCAGCCTTTTGTAGGCCTATACGCCAACCTTCAAGATCACAAATTTCATCCTTAGTAGCATATAAATCAAGGCTTGGCATAGGAACACGGTGTTTGGGGTCCTTCAACTCTTGGTAAACCCACGCGCCCAAGGCTGCTCCTTCGGCAGCTGATTCGGCATGTCCACAATTCTCCACTTCAATGCGATCTGTATCCAGTGCAGCCAATTCTCGGACAGCCTTTGCTACAGAACGACGTATTGCTTCTTTTTGTTCATCTATAACTTCGTAGGGATTATAGCCGAGGCACTCGCTGCCCAGACCTACCACAGCTACTGCACTATAGTAGGGTACCCGTTCTGGTTCCACTCCAAACAGTAAACGTGCTTCACCACGCTTAGGCATGGTTCCCGACATGCGTAGTAAATCCAGCAAACGTCCTCGTGTTTTCTCCACATTATAACGCCAGGCGCTTGGGGTCAAAATACCAGCATCGGATTTATCCTCTTCATCAGCATAGACGCCCAGTACAAGACCACGTGATGGTGGATCTGCACATTGTACATCCATATTCTTCATCTGCAACATCGCATTAATGGCTTGCGAGGCATAGCACCGCAGCATTTGTGGAATGCCATGCAGCGGCTTACAACGCGCCAGGCCCAACATATTTACCAACATATTGTAAAAGTGGAAAAGTGAAAAATTAAAAATTTACAATTTTCTTTTTTCCGGAATATTAAAATTACGTGTGTTCCGTTCGATAAGCAAGTAAAAACAGACGAGATTTGGTTTGATTTATGCCTTGCTTGGTGTGGATGTTTTTTTCTAGGGTTACTTGGATTTTATATTTTAATTTTTTGAATAGTCAGAAAATGCGAAAAATAAATTTATGTTTAATAATCTTGAATGCACACTGCATCTATACTAGAAGATGAACACACGGAAATATTCGCGTAGCTTAAGCTGGGGAACACTTCCACTTCACAAAGCGCATCTCCTGGTTAACCCATCTGGATGGACTAAGTGGTTTATTATTATAAGTACTGGGTGTAAAATTTACTGCGATCCTAGTGGATCTATTGTACTCCCTTCATGGCTCAGAGCTCTCCTAAAAGTCCTATACAGTATCTTGTTTGGACGTAGGCCAACAAAGATCTCCGGTGAGAGGATGTACTGGCACAGGAGCTTGTTTCTTTTTCTGCTATACAGAAGCGACATAGTCCACTATCCGCTATGCCAATTTTATTTAAGTAGCTGTGGAGTCTGCAATGTCCCGTCAAGAAGCCCGTCAGAATTCTCACGGTATTCTTCCCGTGAGTTATCATGACTTTGAACCTCTTACGGTTGTAGTTAAAGAGAAGGGTTTTTGACTAATAAACTACAAGTATCTGTGCCCAGTGAAGCAGTCGTTTGTTTTCCTCCTCCGTTTTTAATAGGTCCCTTACCACATGGTTACCAATCCCCCAGTATGGTTCAGGTCCAATTATCGGTGTTGCTGCAACGGTCCTTGCTAGTTCATCTGACAGCTCATTTTCAGAAATATTGTTATGTCCAGTAACCCGTATAATCGTGAGCTTATTCCTGGCCCCTAGCTTATCCAATGAAGTCTCACTTCTTTGACCAGGCTTGGCTCTGCTTAATGCCTTTATTATAATGGAGATATACTTGTCATGGTCGTTCTTTTGCGGATTGAATTCTACACACCGAGGGATTCATAGTATTTGATCCTGGGTCCTACAACCCCCAGGTCACTTCCTTCACCGGTCAGTGATCTATATGTGTACCACTTTATTGTACGTGGTTTCATTGGGTGAACTGACGTAAGAGATGTCTTAGTGGTTAGAGTACACAGCTTATGTTCAAAGTAACAAAGTTATCATGGCATTGGAACCCACGAGTCACACGAAGTGGGAGACCCTCAGCTAGTAGCCCAGTTAATGTTCGGGCAGTATAACATATGCCGTGTTCCATATTAATCTGTTTAAAATTGATTTATGAATCAATTCTTCTCACGAACTTATCTTTGCGTGCAGGGACGCGATAAGGAAAATCTACAACAATCTAACCCAACGTTCTTTTAATAAATTTGACTCTAATGTTTGATTTGATTCTTCAAGTTTTATTATAATACATGATCATAAGACTATATGCTTTATAATATAGTAGGTAGTAGTTTATAATTAGTTACTTTAGTAATTAGGTACAATGCATTGCCGTGCTACACGCATACGTTATAATACTGCTTAAAATTTGAGACACAAAACTAGACACATAGATTATTTACATATTATAAATATAAAATAACAATGGTTCGTCGTAAAACGTTTAATAGTTTTGCTTTTGATCTACACTCAGTAGTTGCTAAAAAGTTAGTTGGTAACTTTGGGATATGTTTCTGTTTATATGGCTTGAGTTTTATTTGTATTTTGTTTGTATTTGTATTTTATTTTATTTATTTTTGTATCTGTTGCTTGGTGGGGTGTGTTCTCAATATTTTGTGTGTAATTTTATAAGTATAATAAATAGTTTAGATTATGCTTAAGAGAGCTTAAAAATTTCGCTTAAGAAATTAAACAAGAAAATGTGCAACAATCTAAGAACAGATTAATAAGTGAAGAGGCACATTAGTTATCTTGAGCAGTTAAACTCATTATATAGAGCTAAAAACTAAAGCTTTTTATTATTGCAGCAAGTTTTATAAACGTTACTTTTGGCACCTCTTGCAATCCTCACATACTACTATGAGCCTTGCCAGATCATTTAAAAGCTAAGCGATCATTTATTTGCATTATTATTTGTACTTGGCTAGTTTAAATTTTCTATATAAACAAGTTGACAATGACAGTTCCAGGCTAGCTATAAGAAAAGCTGCATATTATAAATGAACTAGTTCGGTTCGTTTGAACGGACATACAAAAAATTGCTCATAAAGCTTAGAGGCATCTATGCCTCAATCACAATATGGTAGTTACCGTCACGGGCAAGCCCTCGGCATTAACAGATTGCTCGCTTTTTACACGTGTCGCAAAACTTTCTACGCTGGTGCCCTTGCTGAGGTCAATGGGCGGTATGTGCTCATCGTAGTCGGAGGCAACCTCATCCTCGGCCAAGTAACTGCATTTTGGTGCACTTTGGCCGTTTTGCGTGCGTTGCTCTACATCCGGTTCCAGCTCCGTTAAAGGTGGCACTGCATGAAAGTAGTGCGTTTTGGTCTTGGAACACGTTGGTCCAGTTATATAGATTACGCCATCTTCGGCGTCTTCATCATCTGTGTGCCGCACGGAATAGCCACCATAGCCCGACTCGCACTGATAGGGATTGGACTTGATATGCACATTGCGACAGCTGCCACCACAATTTTGATGACTCTCTGCATCACCGCCATTCATGCCATAACACTGACCACGATGCTCGCCATGTTTGTGTAGCGAATGTCCCACGGAGTGCGTTTGTATTTGACCCATTCCAAGAGCGCTGTTGGAATGGGCCACTGACTGCTATATATGCGAGTGAGAGCGCGCTATAGACAGCGAGTAGGGGCTGAGATCCTTTTGTATGCGCATTGAGTCATACATGGGAAACTCACAACAGAGTATGAACTTCAAAGCGCTGGGTACTTCCACGTAGACTGCAGGCGGCACAGGTATCAGCGGCGATGTGGAAGCCTTATATTTGCGATACTCCAATTGACTGTAAAAACATAATAAATCTTTGACCAACATCTTATATTAATTAAAGTAGCTCCACTTACTCTTTGTACTTTTCATCCGCGGAACGCTCGCGCAGCGGTATGCCCGATAGAAACAGTATAATCAGTGTGGTAAATATAGGCGAGGCAATTGCCACCCATTCGTGTCCGCTAATGACATTTAGCGAGATGGCAAAGATGCCCCACCAAATAACTACTTCGCCGAAATAGTTGGGATGCCGTGAAACACTCCAAAGACCTGAAGCAAGCCAAAGGCAGCAATCAATAAAGATTATTTGCAAGAAACCATAAAGCCACTTACCATCATTACAGAACTTGCCCTGATTTGCCGGATCCTGGCGAAACGAAAACTTTTGCAAATCCGCATAAGTCTCAGCCAACAAACCCACAATAAACATGGCCGTGCCTGTCGAGTCCAGTGTGGTCATGGTTTTTGGTGCATTGGGCTGTGAGTGACGCGGCGAATTGATAATAATGACGGGCAATGAGACAATATATACCCAAATGGCCTGGAGATAGAATTAATGCAAGGAAAGCAATCAGCATTAAGCTTTAACATGTGAAGCAGTGTTTTTACTTTGGCATGCCAAATATTGGATACTCTAGGAAGGGTAGAGTTCGGTACAATGAATGTTATACTTTTAAAGGATTTTTTATGTAGCTAAAAATCAGATCGTGCAATAAAATATTTGATTAGTATTTTATTATCGATATTAATTCAGCCATTTATGCACATTTTTCTGCAGTACGCAGTGCTGTGCAGTTCCTTCATGGGGATCGTCCTTTTTTGTATATTTTCAATCAAATGTAGCCCTTCCAAGTGGACTAAAAAATATATCTTTCTATAGGGCGGTTACAATTCACAACCGTCAAAAATACTAAACCTGCTAATAAGCGAAATATTTAAATATGCTACAAGAAAACGATTAATCGATATACATTTCTGACTCACTTATAGTTCATTGACATCGGTTCATTGCTCAATGGTTCATCAAATAAACGAACTCTTTGTCCAAAAGCAAACTAATAGTTAGCAATCATCAACAAGTGACTGCGCCTAATCTGTGCAAACGAGGAATAAATTTGTACAAAACGATTTCAGAGCATGCCTCATGCGACAACGGCACGCCACAGACAATGAAGGACAGCTGGCCGACAATCCAGCTGCCCACTCCTTTGATCATTAGGGCAGGCAAAACGCTTAGCTGGGGCAGCACGCCCCATGCAATTACACTTGGTTATATCTAGGTTTTTGATTGACATCAAGCTACCTGACCTAGCCTCTACCCTGAACCAAACCCGGCTGCAGGGAATGCTTTGTTGACATTTGCATGGCCATTGCCACTGCCACTGCTACTGTGTGTGTTGCAGGTTGCAGGTTCAGGTGCTGAAATATTCATAAACTTTTGCACATGTCAATCAGCAATACCAGTGTGCAGGAAAGGCAAAAAAAAATATACATCAAAACAAGCTGCATGGCTCGTTTGATTGATTTTTTGGAGCACACAGGCGGAAGTGAAAGATGCGCACGGAGGAACACTTGATGGCATGTTAGCCAAGTTGAAGGCTGTCGTTGAAATTGAGTTTGATGTAAAAAGTGCAGCCATTGATTGATGTTTGCAATATAAAAGTGCACACACACAAAGTTTCCACAATAAAAAAACTTTTTAAATGTCGGAAACGAAGCAGCACTTAGGAGATATTAAAAGAAAGGTTGGTACAGAATTAAAAGTAGCAAAAAACGAAAAATATAAAAGACTTTATTGTTCCCAGAGTGTGAAGTTGGGATAGAATGCTTTTGCAGTGGATATCATTCAGCTACTGTGTGGTTCATTTTGATGGATAATAAGAAAGTATTTCAAAAGAAATGTCTGCGATGGGATGGATGGCAAGGGTGGTAAGTGTTTTAATCTTTGCAAACATTTTACTCTTAGATGGGGATATTGGTTAGTAGTACATTAAAAATATCCAAAAAGTGCAAATCCAAAATGGATTTTATGGCGCCAAAATTACTAAAACGCAGTTTTTTCTATTTTTCACCAACCCATTTTGTGTATATAAAAGAATTTTAAATCTCAAAAAGAATAAAATAATATTTAAAAGCTTTTTAACGGAGAATTTCCTTAGATAAATCTTTTAACAATTATATATAGCTAGGGCTTAATACTTGGGATTAATACTACTTAGATTGGGTTAGGTTTGCTGATGTGTTGGTTAGGTTAGATTGAATTGGCTGCACAAACTATAGCTGAGATCACCCAGAGACGATTGTGATGCCTAATTAAGGAATGGATTATAAGAAGGGTAAAAGAGGATCAAAGGCTATTGGGTACTTCTTATCGCCTAAGTCTTTGTTATTACAAAACCATTTCGAGGATTCAATAAACATAGCCAGTTCCGTCATAGACACATTTTCCAGACAGCCCAACTTTCCAAGAATAGTTTGCCCAGAAACTGGGTTCGTCTTCTAAGAAGCGCCGGGCTGTCACAAAGATCGCGAAATAATTTAAAAAATCTGAAGCATCAAATTCTACAGTGAAAAGGTGTAACCACCCGGCCTATGTTGCCTTAAGATAGGCCCCAGTTAAGATTTCAATCGATAATGTATTTCATCTGCGGTCTTTTGAGACACAACTATTTATGCGCATGGGTTTCGAAGGATTGCCAAATATAAATAAAAAAAATGGCGTACGTAAAGTCGGGCGCGGACGACTTTAGGATACCCTGTACCACTACCTTGTAATAAAGTCCGATTTCTTCACAAAAAACCAAAAACAGAAGAATTTTTAAGCAAAAATTTTTTTTTGACCGATCGTTCCTGTGCGAGCTATATGATCTCGCTTATGATGCTTAAGTGGTCTAAAAAATTTCCAAACGCCAAATCTGGTTACGATATCTTTATTAACAATCGAAATATAGCGAATTTTTCTTTAAAAAAGTTATTTTGGCCGATCGGTCCTATGGGAGCTATATGATATAGTCAACCGATTTCAATCAAATTTGGTACAGTGATTGGAAACTATAAAGAACTTTCGAATACCAAATTTATTACGATACCTTTATAAATAAATGAATTATTCATCTAAAACGTTTTTTTTTGTCGAAGTCGTCTCAAACACCCCCATGGGAGCTATATAATTTATCCCCGATATCAAAAAAATAAAATAAACTTGCCTCCTATGGATTAATATGGGATCTAATGTGAAAGTTTGGTAACTCTAGCTCTTACCATCTCTGAGATCTAGGCGTTCACACGGACGGACGGACAGACGGACATGGGTATATCGACTTCTCTATTCACCCTGATCATAGTTTAGGTAACTTTGGGGTGTCTCCGACGTCTACTTCTATATGTTACATACATTTTCGGCTTGCACAAACTTAATATAACCTTGGTGCCATACGGTACAGGGTATAAATATGTAACACTCAAAATCTTCGGCGAACAAGTACTTGTGCCTCTACTGCTCTGGTGTTGCCAGAGATTTCAATGGAGATTTTATTTCTTCTTCGTAGGGTTGCCAAATATAATCTGTGTTTGGCAGAGAAAGATGCCCCATCATCATCCTTGGCGCTACAGCTATAGTTCAGCTTTGACCTTTTGAACAATGTTTCTAGAATAATCTCTATCCTCATCGCACCTACAATTTGTCGTAAAAATGTTCTCGCTACGAAAATGTTCAGTTCGCTGATTTAATTCTTTCTATTATATCGTTTAAGCTGTCCATTGTGGCGTTGATGCACGAACCAAGTTACTGGTCGATAACTTTAAAGTTATACTCATCTATAGTTATATTTTGTCCTTGACTTGATAAACACTTCGTTCATAGATATCTGTAATCTGCCAATAATATCCTTGTCCTACGCATAAGCGATATATTGCGTAGTAGTGCCCCATATGGGATCAGAGGTTCGTAATTCAGCGTTCTTTACTATTTGTTCAACTGTGAGCATAAAAAGTTTTTTGCTTAAGCTATCACCCTGCCTCATTCCTGAATTTGTTTCAACAGTTTGCGAGAGTTCATTTTGAATTCGTATCACGTTTTGGCTTCCATTTGTTGCCAAATTCGCTAACCGTTTTAGCTTGCCTAAATCCTTCATTGAATTTAAATAAATTGCCTGTTGAAAAGCTTGTTTAAAATCAACAAATTATATAAATTGTATTCATTCCAAATTCTGCGGCCTTTTTTCTATTCTTTTTGCTAGTATATAAATATAAAGATTTTGGTAGCTAATATTTTGAACTCTTAAAAAGTTGTTCAAAATAAAGACCTTCTAAGGAATTGTTTGGACCATCTAAATATCTTGCACTATAGACATAAACTCACCTGAAATGTCCAGAAAACCGCATAACGTATGATATTTCGTCGCGTATCCTCAAATGGCTTGTCACGGCCCAATTTGATGATACGATAAAGCAAATATCCTGACAAACGTGCACCCCATAGACATACAAAGAGCGTGACCATCAGCTGGCGACTGTCGTAGGCCTGCAAAGATTGTTAGTAAAGCACTTAATTACAACAACAGCAACAACAAAAAATAGTAGGCTTAGCTAAAGTGCCAATTGGCGTGTGTGTTGGCCAATCTGTATTTTTTTTTTCTAAATTATTTCTGGTATTTGTTGCCGGGCAATTTGCACGAATATTTCACTAACGCGGTTTACCTCGCTGGGTTTTTATAAAGCTGCACTTTGCAGCAGGACATGCAAATTTTGCATTAATAAAATAAACACATACACGCAAAGCCTACACATATACACTCATGCATATACCATTTGCTTTGGTGTGGCAACACGGACAGAGGCACTAACTGTCCGGGTCCGGCAATTTGTTTAATAATGAATTAGCAGCACACGTTGCAGCATTTCGACCCAACAGACTTCAGGCTATTTTGCTTATAAATTACCCATGTATACAATATGTACGTACATAGTATGTATATATAAAATGGCATTGATTTATAGCTCCAATATATAGACATGCATGTACAAACATACATAACATACGTGTGGATGCAGTCATGGCATGGCATCAGCAGAATAACTAAAAATAATCGGTATTGGGCAACATTTTTATACAACTTTATGGAGTGGCTTAAAATCCCGAAATTGCAAAGAAATTAAGTTAAAAATTACTTTTTTGGTTAAAGTGGTGAATTTAAAGTTATGGGCGGTTTGAGACGTGATTTTTAATTTTTCTCTTGGTTTCTCTAGGGGACTGCTGAGTGCATGCATAAAAAGCATACATCAAAAGAGCAATAAAAATTCCAAGCTAACCGAGAATACGTTTAAAGAGAAAAGAAAAAGGAAAAGTTTTTAAAATGTAAATCCCCAACAAATTTAAAAGATGAAAGCATAAACAGGGAACAAAAAATGTATAACAGTTGAGGCGGTGCCCAACAGTGTTATACTCTGTCCCTTTTTCTCAAAAAATTGTATTTCGTATATTCCTTCTAAGAACTTCCCAATGAAATGTTAACTACTCCAAAAAAATTTCAAATTTTCGCGCCCCTTGTGAATATTTCCTGTTTTCAAGTAGAGTATTATAATTGTGACAGAATATTATATTTTGATTATATTACTTGGAAATTTTCGCTTTTTTTTTGCGCTCATTCAATGTACGTTTTTTTCTTTGTCTTTTACTACAACTATATCTAGTTCGGTTCATAAACCAGTTCAGCTCACACAATTAAGGCGCCCAGATCAAACCATTCCAAACAGTTACAATTATCGTTTAAACTTAATTTATACAAGTAGGCTGCACTTTTCTTTCAAACCCTATTCTTTTAAGCATTTAGTTGTAAAATTGTAACAAAAGTAAAATAAGCAAAACTACTTGAAGAATTTAAGTAAATTTTAATTCGCCAACCAAAGTAAAGTAAGTAATCGAAGAACTTAACTTAATTTTATAAAAATAAAACGGTTTTAAAATATTTTAGGCAATAGTAGAAAAAGGATGCCGCGGGAGTATCATCAATATCCTAAATACGTTGGCTTTTTAGCGTCTGTGCTAAAATGTCTATGGTCAATTATTTATCTCTGGGCCATCATGCTTGTGGCTGCTTTCAAGCCGCTTCTTCTAGAGTTTCAACCAACAGAACTATCTAGCACTGGAATTAAGTATTTACAATTTCAAATAACATTTCCAGTTGAGCTTATACCGTCGAACTTCATTTTCGCTGGAATTTTTTTAATTGTCGGACAAATTTCCGGCAGACGCGTTTTTTCCAAGTCCAAGTACGTTCTAAATTTTGGCGTCTGGTGGAAATTTCTACCTTATATGTTGGTATTTCTTGCATTTTGGACCAGTTCAATGTACGACTTTGTTATGAATCTGATGAACGTTTATGCCAATTGTCATCCCGACTTTTTGAAAAAAGCCCTTTTCAAGCTCATTTTAGGAATATGCGTTAAAGCACTCATACTGGCCAACTTCATCGGCGTTAGTTACCGTGTTTGGGCTATAATGCAATTACTTGAACAGGAAGTTGTTAAAGGATTTATCAACTCGCTTAGCCTTGGCTATCGTTTGGAGTTACTTTATGTAGTCATATTAAAATGCATATAAAAAAAACAATACAGTCGAGGCGGTGCCCGACAGTTTAACACTTTGTATCTTTTTTCTTTAACAAACTTTTATTTCAGCATATTCTTATTGGAACTCCCCAGTTGGAATAAATTTTTTTAGGTGAAATTCTATATTTATACTAATGTAAAAGTTTCGTAAATTTGTACCGATTTTGATGAAAATCAAAAGTTACGTCAAAGAAGCTATTTAAAGCAAGTTTCCAGTTGATATGTGGGGAGAGTGTGGATAAATCGATCGCATCGATAAAATTTGGATGTGGATTTTTTTATTAAAGCCACATGAATCAACTTTTGTGATTCTTAATCATTTGTTACCAATATTACGTAGTGTCAAATATTCACGCAGTTTATTGGCTAGGAGGTGAATTTATTGCATTTCTGGCTATAACTTGTATTTGCCAGATTTTGCTCATTTTTAACACAAAGATGCATACAATTATAATATCTCTCTCTGTTAAATTTGTAATAAAATATGAAACGATTTGACTTAAAAAAGGCGAAAATCTACTGCGGGGGAACGTGGGAACATATTGACACTATTCAAAGCACTTCATCTTCTTAGGTAAAGTGCGAAACAGCTGGTTAAATTTCGTATCTCTAGATCTTATAGTCTCCGAGATCTCCGGGATCATACAGACAGACGGACATGGCTGAATCGCTACCCGAGATTATGATAAGCATTTTGGTATATAGGACTTGGGGTCTGCCAAGCCTCGTCCTGTCCGTTACATACTTTGCTCAAATCTAGTATGCCCTGTGTACGTATAGGTTCAGGGTATAAATATAATGTTAGTTTTATATGCACTTCAATAAAAAGTTAAGTATGAATGGAGAGTGCCTACTTTAATGTGCAGGAGGTCCTAGTTTTTAAAATAGTCCAGTTCTGGTTGTGGACTCTGACTTGTCGATTTAACAATGGAATTTATTGTTATACTAGCCGGCCTTCGGCACGCTCGCTCCGCTCGCTCGTCTAGAAACACGTTGACTATTTTCTAGATGAACTGCTAAATGGACAACGGTTGGGTGTCGTTCGTGAATTTGGAATGAGAAAATTCGCCATATCGCCTCGTTTCTGCTAATGCAACATCCTATTTCATATTGTGAAATTTCGTCATTCACATTGTCGGCTCTCACACCCAAAATCGCCATATCGCTTCCCTTATTGACGTATTTGCAGATATATTTTATTGATTTTACTGAGTTGCAATACTCGACGTTAATGTGGGCTTTATACGTTTTTGATAATAATGGCGAAAATGGAACAACCCAACGATTGTCAATTTCAATTTCTTGTTTTTGCACTTTGATTGTGGTTGATCTGCCATTGTCTTCTGTTGATCTACGGCGATATAATGGGTATCCATCGTAGCCCGTAACAGTGTCCGAAGTCAATGCCCTTGGATATATTTTGAAGCATTTGCCGTCGATCATGCATGGTGAAGTTGGGTTGAGCACACCATATGGTCCGTGGATCATATTCTTTGTGATAACCTCGAACAATTCTGGATCATTTGTTTGAACTGGGATTTCCGCCGATATCACATCATAAATTTCATGCGGTAGTATTTTCTGAGGTAATCCTCTCTTCTGCCATTCTACCGAATACATCCAGCAGCGAACCTCTCCGAATACACTGCTTTTGATAATAAGCAGGCCTGCTGTTTCATTGGGAAATTTCAGTGCTTGGCACTGGTCACATACCTTGTTCATTGTTCCAATTACAACAGATTGACGCGAGCTATAATCGGTCGTATTGTTATTATATATTATATTGCATTGCGCATTTGCCTGAATGTTCTTTGGATTAAATTCTGTTCTGCATGGATTTCATCTGATTGATTCTGATAATCCCGATTTCGTCTCATTCTCATTCGAGCATTCATATTGTATTCATCTCGTTCTTCTGTTGTATGAGCAGAATGTGATCTTGCTTCTCTTAATCGATTCAACTCATTCCTTTGTAAACGTTGTTCCTCAGCTTCAGCTGTTCTTCGGGATGATTGCAATTGAGTTCTACGCGAACGTCTCCCAATGTTACGTCTTTTCGGCGACATTATGTGCAAATATTGATCTGATCATATGTATTTTACACAGAAATCAAAACATGAATCGTTTATAATTTTTGTGTTTCCTTTCGACAAAAACTATTAACTAAAAAATATTAGTTAATCTGACAATGTACACAATGCCAACCTAAATTAAAAAAAAAATTGTATTGGAAAATCAAATTGTCCTTTTTAGTATTTTCGTCGCAATTTTGTTATATTTTCTCAACCCTAAACAATCCTTGGACTTCCACGAACATTTCAAGACCAAAATTAGCCAAATCGGTTCAGCCGTTCGTGAGATCCTAAGCTTAGAAGGAACATAACATTGTGACACGAGAATTTTATATATAAGATTAACACATGTATAGTTTTTTTTTCCAAGGCCGTCTGTAGACAGTCAATTGGTCCTCAAAGCAGTAAAGAGGTACACATTCACTTCTGAAGTCCTTATAGAGTGCAGCAACGCACTCAACCAACTGGCCACCAACAACCAAGTCTCCACGATTTGGGTGCCCGGCCATGAAGGACATTAAGGCAATGAAGGGGCGGACATTTTCGCCAAAAAAGGGGCGCAATAGCCATTTATAGGCCCAACTCCCTGTTTTGGTTTAAACAGGAACAACATAAAACATGAGAAAAAAAATGGACTCAACAAAAAATCAAAGAATACTGGAAAGGAATTGACGGCCTCCATTATTCCAAAATATTCCTGAATTTCAGTGCCAAAAGAGCGAACACTACGCTCACCCTAAATAGGAAAATACACAAAACACTCTCTGAAGCACTAACAGACTACTCCGCCTGCAACAAACAGCTACACAGAATAGGCACATCGGATTCGAACACATGCAGATTCTGATGATGAAGAGTCTATGGAACACCTGATCATAAACTGTGGTGCTGGGTCTAGGTTAGGTTAGGTAACGCTGGCTGACCACACAGGATAGTGCAGCCTAGCATAGACCTTTTGGGCCTTAGCTGTGCCAGGTTAGAGGTTATTACGCGAAGTGATGATCGATTAAAAATTTTACTTTTTTGGCGAAATTAAGTAGACGGCCAACTTGCAGCCTGGCCACCTCTTTTAGACCGACAAACGCCAGACGATGTCTAGAGATGGCTGGGCAGTCGCAAAGTACGTGTGTTAGGGTCTCAGGGACTTCCGGATCCCTGCAGATCCTGCATAATTCGCTTGTCGTTAGTCCCATCCTAAGCGCATGCTTCGCTAAGAGGCGGCGCTAGGTGTAAGAAGACACAAAATTTTAGCATACCTACTAAAAGACAAAATCCTTCAAAGGCTTCCTGTGAACGAGCTGGTTAGTTTCCTCGACATACTGAACGTCTAAATACAAAGTGCACAATAGCTGAAACTGGTCGCAGTGAATATAGGCCTATGGCCAACCCTCAACAACGATTACGATTATTACCGTAGATATTTTCCGATAAGATGAAATCGACAATCTGAATACTCTTCCAGAACCAGTTTTGTTTTAAGGTTATATAAAATTCTGCGCTTTAAAAGTATTTGGTTTGGGAAGGGAACGTGGCCAGAGAAATTAAAGTAACTTGATTTAGCTGGATATTTATGGAGTCTCAAGTTTTGTTATTCAAGACCTAAGCGTTCATATAGACAAGTCCTGGGCAGACTCTCAATTTTTATAAGACGCGTAAATTGGCCACAAAATTCTGCAGTCAGCTCACGCACGTTGCAAGTGTGTCAAGTCTCTCTCTCTTTCTCTCGTTATTGCTTGATTGCGGCTTTCTCGTGCGTTTTAACTTACTGCGCTACGCACACACAAGAAAGTTTGATTGTATGAGTTTTGGTCACCACTGATGCAGACGGACACACTGGCAGAAGGGTATTCACGATAGGTTTTGAGTTGAAAAGTTGCTTTAAAGCGTGAACGCCCTTTTTGTTAGTTCATAAGTTAAGTTTATGCTGCTTCCTTCAAGATTTTAAATTTGAGTTTACTCAGCCACTCTAACGTAATAATTAATTTAAGCAAGAAAACAATATATTAAGTAAACATAATCGCAGAACTTTATTTAATCCAATTAAATTTATTAAAAGTCACTTTGTTTACTTTTTGCCGTTTTTTTTTTATCACAAAATGGCTAAAAGATTGCAAAATATTGGGCTGTTGAAAATGCTGCAAAAAGCGAAATTTACCATTCTTTCTTCCCAATTCAGCAGCTAAAAACTCGAACAGCGTTCAGTTGATGAAAAGTTGAGCTGACTTTATATAATCCAGTTAAATTTGTTTAAAGTCACTTTGTTTCATTTTTTTGCTGCATTTTGTATCACAAAATGGCTACAAAACCGCAAAATATGGGCTTCATGGAAATATTGCAAAAATTTTCAGCAGCTAAAAACTAAAATAGCGGTTGGGTTAATTGAAAAGTTGAGCTGCGAGTAGAAACTCAGTCCAGAAAAAGTACTCAACTTTTCAGTTACCCTACTCAACTACACTGCTCAATCGGTAATACTCTATAAATACATTTATTGTCCTCTCGTACGCATTATTGGTAATTTTTGAAGCGCCTCTTCTTTATAAGGGTATTCACGCTTGGTCTTGCTCGCTATAATGAAAAGGAATTTTCGCTTTAAGGCTCTTCCAAGTTTGATCTAGAAAATTTGTACATTAAATTAAAGCTCATATTCCTAGAATATGTGTACCAAAGGATTTTTCGATGCGATCTATATTTAAAGAAAAAGAGCGTCTTGTACGCATCTAAGTCGCGAGCTGAGGGACTTTCCAAAAACATTAAACGCTTTTTTCGGAACCATGTTTTTCATCAGAATTTCAAGCAAGTCATGAGCTATTGTGCTGAGGGCGGGAACCCGAAAATTCAACGTTGTTTTTAATGTTGAGTAAACAATACCGATGACAAAATCTTCAAAATCGACAAAAACGTTATGTAGACTGTAAATTTTGATATTTCTTAATATCCTTCACCTTAAGGGGTCTTACTATGTAATACCTCATTTCCGAGCGCTACATTCAAAATTTATTACTAGAAAACTACGAATTATTTTGCGAAGCAATTTTTGTACCGTTATCATTCATTATTGAACTTCAAATAGTTTTTTGTTTTACATAGAATGACGCATGTGACCGCACACGTCCTTCATGCATCCTCGTCAAAAGTGTCCAGGGCGCACGAGTGAACGTTTTTGACCGATCATATTATCAGAAACCAAAAAGCCTTTAAAATTAATTTTCTCATCCCCTTGGCTATGGATAGACACGAGCTGATTCAAAAATTCAAAAATTCTTATAATAGAATTTTGAAAAAAAAATTTTTTTTGCCACATTTTTTCTTCTGTTCAAGGCTGTTAAAAATTTTTGGACAAGAACTTTCAAAAAAGCCCGTGTTTATCTGTTGCGAGCATGTTTTCTGATGATAAAAATGTTTAGTATGACAAGATCGGTCGGTGTTTTTGGAAATGTTCACCCCACCTCTAAAAAGACGACTTTCAGAAAACACGTTTAAAGATTGACAACGTAAACGCTGGACTACAGCAGAAACACGAAAAACGACCGTGCATGACCGTAGAAAACGCTCTGTCACTGTCAAACGAGCCCGTCTACAGTAAAATCCTTTTACCAGCGTATTGCTTACACTACTTAGATTTAAAAAATGTAAAAAAAAACGATTTTTTGAAACTGTTCATAGTAAGATCCCCTTAAGTTCGCAAACTGGGCTATATAAGATGTATGCAAAATTTGTTTTTTTCCGGTTCAGCCGTGCCAAGATAATGGGTCATTGGCCCTCAAAAATAAATATATATAAATATATGGGAACTCGGCTGAGGTCCATAGCCCCTTAAATTTTTCTGCTTATTTTTAAGCAACGTCAAATCACAAAAAAAGTGAAAACATTTTTTTCTCGAATGTCCACATTTTATGTAATTTTTTGTCAAAACTCATTCCAATTAAGTATAAGCCCTAGAGGATTTCGTTAATTTCAACAAACAAAAAAACTTTTTTTCATTCCACTACGATGTTGAAAAATTTTATTTCGGGGACGAGGCAGGCAACAGCCGCCATTTTAATTTAGTGGAGAGAAAAATTGTCAAAGTATTGTAAAAAAAAAAATCACATATAAAAATCAAAGCAGCAAGTTTGCATGATATTTCATCATGCCACAAATAATTCCCAAACTTCGCCTTCTTTTTGGCCGTTTTTGAAAGAACCTACCCTTAAGGTTAATAGAAAGCAGTGGAAAACTGTTCAAAGAAAACAAAACTTGTGTTTTTGTGCAGTGTTTTTTTTTATAAAGTTTTGTTTATTGTTTTAAGGCTGTTTTACTCGGCTGCGTATTTGCCTTGCGGCTGTAAAGTTTTTAGGCAACTTTTTAATTCCTCAAAACAAAAGCAAGCGTGAATACCCTACATATATGTAAATTACATTTGCACAACCTTGATTTACCCTTTGGAGGGTACATAAATAACAATAAACCTCATCTGCTTATCGACACTGCGGCTTAACAAAATTTTTGCAATATATTTTACCATAAAGAAAATATGCCAAACACTCAAGGCTCAAGGCTGTTCGTTGTTTTGGTATGTTGGGTATGTGCAGGCATTGCTTTTAAAATTGAAAATATAATAATAAATTTATAGCGTCTATCAAACAAATGAAATCATGAGAGCCGCACATTTTTCATTTTGAAGGCATGCAATTAATTTTCATATACAAAATTTTTTGTTGTAAATCTTTTTGCACATAACTGACAGCATTTTAATGCATATTATAGTTGTCCACAGTCGACCAACCAACTAAAATTCTTTACCAAAAATATGTTAGTTGCAACAAAAAAAAACTCATACCACAAACTAAAAAGTTTAGACTTTGTTCGGCTGTGAAATTAGAGCAAAGCCCACCAACCCAACCATTAAATCTTCATAAAACATGCAAATCTTTTAATTGCTTTGTCGATGGCTTTGAAAATGCAAAACGAGTGAGAACAAATCAGATTATATATGCAAGGCAATTGTTAGAGGTCGTTGAGGTATGTTTCAATGTCAAGAACATTGTTAGGTTCGATTGGGCGGCACACTTTGCTAAAAATGCTAATAAAATGCATGTTATTTTTTAATTGAAGGTTCTTAAACTAAAACTAATCAAACGTTAAAGCTCAATTTTGTATATGTCGTGTGTCTATAATTACAAAACCCCGCAATATCCTATGCAAGTTGTAGGGATATACTAGATATACGTTTGGCTTTTGCGGTTAGGTTGAACTGTCATTAAGTCATTGCTGAAACCATTTTATCGCTCGATTTATTAAACGAGCGTGCGATAAACCATCGACAAGCACAGGGCTTGGCATGACATGTTTGTGGTCCTTAAAGTGAGCAAGGGTAGAGGGGCACTGCAAGGCATTGCAGCCAAACAAAAGCAATAAAGCATTTTAATGGCGCATACACAGCAGCAAAAACAGCAACAACAACGAAAGCCTAGTACCATGTAGACTATATACTGTTTAAAAGTAATAAACTATTAAAACAAACTGGCAGAAAAGTAAGTAAGGGTAAAATGCATTTGTGCAATGAGTCGAAAGGCTTCACAGTTGTGGTTATAAGTTGATGCTTCTAGGCAGAGCAGAGTTGCATTTTGATGACTATAGATGACGATACACACATGTCTGACACTCTGGGTGGCTGTCTGTGCTGCGGAAATTGAATCTGAGCATGTTATTCGGATTCGTTTGGTTTGTTACTTGCAATTTCCTACATACGAATTTTTAATGTGGTTTAAAACGAAGATTTCTGGCAAGAGTAATAAAAACGAATTGGCAAAATAGGTTGAAACTGAAATAATTTTTAAATATTCTTACGTATTGTTAGATTCTATTTAGGCCAATTTCAAGTTATATAGTTGTTAATAAATATTTTTAATACATTTTTTTTTAATCAACGCAATAAATTGTAAGCACTGAAATCGAATTATTCTAATGGTTCATGTCTTGCATATAAAAAAGGAACATTTCTTGCTTAAATAGTTAATTTCTTGCATAAAAAAATTCCCTTTTAATAGGAATATCACAGTTGTAAATAAGTGCCCCCGGAAGGTTTAAAGTTGAGCAAGGGGAAAAAGTAGATTTTGGGAACACATAAAAACGAATCCGAATAAAATGATAAGTTTTGGTTCATTTCTTGCATAAAACATTTCGTACTTAAATAGCATTAAAAAAACTCTCCTTTTAATAAGAATAGCACAGTTGTAAATAATTTTCCTCGAAAGGTAAGTGAAATTGTGCTCAGCAATGAGCAAGGCGAAAACAATTTGAATTTGGGAACACACAAAAACGAATCCGCATTGAACTGTTAGTCTTGTTTTTCGTTTTCTGGAGTACGGACGACTATGTTATTATATCTTTATATATCTTTTGAGCCACGGACGAGTTTTTTGATAAATTAAAGCAAAAAATAAACTTAAATTCCTTGAATTGATTTTTAAGCGTTTGAGTATCATTTTAAGTCATTTACTTATATGGTTTGTGTCTTGAATCAAATATGTACATGCCTTGCTAAAATAGTTCATGTTTTGCATAACAAAATTTCCCTTGTAACAGAAATAGCATAGTTGTAAATAATTTTTCTCAAAAGGTGTGAAATTGTGCTAGCATATGAGCAAGGGAAAAAAATTTTAATTTGGGAACACACAAAAATGAATCCGAACTTTTCTGTTCTCTGAAGCATGGCCGACTTTAGTTAATTGTATCTTTATATATCTTTTGAACCACGACGAGTTTTTTGGTGAATTAAAAAAAAAAAATAAACTAAGATACCTTGAATTTAATTTTGCTTTTTGTTTAGCTGTTTTTTGACCGTTTGAGTATCATTTTTAGTAATTTATTTATTTATATGGTTTATGTCTTGCATAAAAAATGAGCATGTCCTGGTTAAATAGTTCATGTCTTGCATAAAAAAGTTTCCCTTGTAATAGGAATAGCACAGTTGGAAATAATTTCCCTCGAAAGTGTAAAGTTGTGCTAGCAATAATCAAGGGAAAAATATTTGAATTTGGGAACACAGAAATAATGAATCCGAACTTTTCCGTTAAATTCTGCAGCATGGCCGCCTTTATTGCTATTTCTATATATCTTTTGAGCCACGACGAGTTCTTTGGTGAATTAAAACAAAAAATAAAGCTAAAATATCCTTAAGAATGTTAATTTTGCTCCTATGTTTAGCTGATTTTAAGCGTTTGAGCAATCGTTTTTAGTTATCTATTTATTTATATGGTATATGTACTTGCAACAAAAAATGAACATTTCTGGTTAAATAGTTCATATCTTGCATACGAAAGTTTCCCTTGATAATACGAATTAGCACAGTCTGGAAACTAATTTCTATCGAAAGTGTAAAGTTATGCTAGCAATGAGCAAGGGAAATAAAAATTGAATTTGGGAATTTTTGCGTTTGTTTTTCGTATGTTACATGGAGCTACGGCTTGCGACTATACTTAATGTATCTTCTTGGTATATATCTTTTGAGCCACGAGTTTTTTTTTGGTAAATTAAACCAAAAAATAAGCTTAGATTTCTTGACTTTAATTTTCTTTATTATTTAACTTGAAACACATCGAATTTTGTATAGAACACGTCTTTTTTGGACCGACTTGGTCCTAGGCCATAGGATATAGTACACTGACTTGGACTGAATTTAGTACAGTGCCTTGGGACTATCAGGAGCCTACGAATGTCAAGATTTGGTCCCAGTATCTTAACAAACAAACGGAACACTGAAAACTTTGTTAGAAAATCGATTTTTTGGTTGATCGGACCTATGGGAGCTATATGATATAGTCAACTGATTCTGCTGAAATTTGGCACATTGCTTAAGTGCTCTTTCCAAACGCCAGATCTGGTTACGAGATCTTTGTAAAAAACCTGAAACATAGCGAATTTTTCTTTACATAGAGTTATTTTGGTCCTATGGGAGCTATCATGATATAGTCAACCGATTTTGATCAAATTTGGTACAGTACTTTGAAGACTATTATGCTCTTTCGCATACCAAATTATGGTTACGATATCTTGATATAACAAATCGAAGTAACACATCTAAAGCTTTGTTTTTATCGAGGTCGTCTCGGACACCCACATGGGAGCTATATGATTTTGCCCCGATATGGGGTGTCATCCGACGTCAGTCCTTCTGATACGTTACTTGACAATTTATCGGCCAATTAAGCAACAAAGATTAACTTAAAAACAAAATTAAGAAAATACTTCAAAAACTTTCATAGAATTACTTCAAAAAATTTGCATGTAAGATACGACCGTCAACGACGTCTGCCCTCGCGTGTCCCCAACGCGACGTATTTTTTTAGAATTATTAATAGATTCTTAGGTACTTTAACATTAAGTTTCTTTTATTATTTTTTACTTTTTAAATTAAAATTACTTAAGTTCGGGGGTTTTTTAAATTTTTAATTTAATTTTTTTAGTCATTTGTTTGCTTGAGTATGAATTTTTTGGAGAAACGAAAATTTGAAACTTTTGGTTTTTAAGATGAAAATAATGGAATTATTGACCTATTTTTGGTATGAATGGTTAAATAACTAAAATTCGTTTTAATTTTTTGTCCAGGTTTTTAGTCAAGTAAACACTTTGTTGTAAATGTATTTCAAATATATTATTGAAAATAGTAAGAGTGATTTTATTTGGTTATTTGACCACTATAAGTAAAAACAATCGTAAAACAAAAAAATCCAGCCTTCTGCAAAAAGCGCGCATGAAAGGGCTAATTAAGAATTCTTAACTAAACTTGGCAAACAAAAGTTTTTGGGCCGTGTTTAAGCACTTTGATTTATAGTATCTAGCTCGATTCATTTATTTATTTATATGTTGAGATGCTAAAGGGCATCTCAAAGTCATCCACGCTCGACATTAACGTCCACCATTTTTATTTACTGGGTTTTAAAAAATGGAACTGGACGTGGGTTCATATTGCAGATAAAGTCGTCAAGTAAGCGGATTAAAAATTAGCTCTGCGGCTGTTGGCGAAATATCGCATATATCACGACGTGAAATTTCGCATTTTAAAACAAAAGCTTGATTGATAAATGTATGTAAATTGAAGCATGTACATATAACATATAAAAAATTGTGCATCAGTCTATAGTGAGATAGGTGGCATTGTATTGAACGAAAAGGCAATGTGAATAGCTAATATTTATATAAATAAGTCGAATTTTTGGAGCCATTTATAAGCGATGACTGGTAACATTTTGGTAGGCTACCTTTAAGACTACAACTTTTGGTTATATCTAACTATTCATTTTCCTTCATTTCTGATGCACAAAGCAAAAACAGCATGGCCCAAGAGCTCTTAATGACAACTCAAAAGAAAGAACAAATTCAACTAATTCCGTAACTATTTGCCTCTTTTGGTAACATGTGTTGTACCAATCTCATAATTCTGCCAACTCCAGCAGACGAAAATAGCTTTTTGGAGATGATACAAAGCATTCCATCATGTATAACTCATAGTTGGCCAGAGCACTGCTGCCTTTTACATACATTACCTCTTGCTTAAGGGTATAAAAGCATTTGGTAAGGGTATAAAAGCCAAAAAGTCTCTATTTCTCTGTTGCGTAGTACAAGCTACATCACAAAAGTAACATTGTACTTTATACTGTGTAGTATTGTATAGAGTATAAAAACATCAACAGCAGCTACAAGCAATGTCAGCACTTCCGCTTCCGCTTGCCTTTGCTAATGCTATTGCAATACTCGTACATGGCTGGCTGATGTTGTTGAGCTTGCAACAACCTTCTGCTGGCGCTGCTGCTACTGCTTGTGCGCTCAAAAGTATGCTTTAAAAATGTTGAAGTGAGTATTTAAGCATTGTATCGAGATAAACCGAGTATAATTTGATTTTAATTTCCGATCGATATGCGGTAAAGGGTTGAGCTATAGTTATTTATTATTTAGATGCATGTAGGCGGTTTTGTAAGAAATTCAATTTAAATTGTGACAATAAAATGTTGTTTGACATGCAATTTTTTGTTGTTATTTTTTCTAGGAAATTAATTCAGGATAAATGTATGTAGGATGCATTGCGAGCGCAGTTAAGGCTATGCGTTGAATAAAGAAAAAATAACAAAATAAAGTGTCCATGTCAAACTTATATAAATAAATGTACAATAAAATAATATTGATATCAAAAATGTGGACAATAAGCGCCTAAAACAATATTAATTTAAATTTTTAGTTTAAAAAAATATATGTTAAAAAAATTTAAATTTAATAAGCTGGCAATAAAAAAAATATTTTCAATTTAGTAAAAAAACATCCATAAATTACGTGACGCGGATCTCTATCAAAATAGAACCCCTGCCTCCACCACCTTTGTGACACAATATCGGAATATTTATGAAGCTTTTCCATGATTTTTGTGACGCTTCGTCACGTAGTTTATGAACCCTAAATAAAATTCTTCATATTTTATTTATGTAAAAGTTTACCCATTCCCCGCCTCTTATGCTATAGTATACATATTTTCATTATAATTTAATAACATAGTAAAAAAGTTAATTAATTAAGCCTAAGCTCAGTATTTTTACAAAATTAAACATCACATGTATTCGTAATGCCCAAGAATTAGTGGATAAAATTAAAATCGAATTGAAAATTGGCCAAGGCTTTTGAGGAAACATTTCCATGCGAAATATTTTGTTAATCAGGCACGTGTAGATTTCGATTCTAACAAAAATCGACTCGTTTTGAAAAGTTTAGCTCGTAGCTGTCGAAATGAAAAGTATTTTGCTTTGTTTACTTAAATAAACGCATTAATGCCACTAAAATTAATTTTGTATTATTTTTTAATGTTTTAAGAAAATTTAGATGTGCTGACTTGAACGAATCAAGGTCAATTTTCAATATATATTTTTATTACAAAAAGTGTCTATTCAAATTGCAAAACCAAAACGAGTGGAATGAAAGTAAGTTCTTCTGGATTTAGACAAAATAGAACTTCGAAAAGTTATGTGTTGTCGTGTTGCACAAGTAAATTCGAAGATTATTTTATTAATGGATGGCTTAACATATATGTATATAAAATAAATTGTGCAAAATTTGTATATAAGTTAAAAATATTTGACTCTCAGAAAAGTAGAAAGAAAAAATAAATTCATAAAGTGGATGTTCGAAAACTTGTGGTAACTCTACAAGTCAACTTATCGATAGCTGGCCAGCTGTTCTATACAAATGGTTATCGAAAGCACTGGAAATGAAAACGATTCGAACTCAGTCGACCTAGAACACCATTTGTCGGAATTATGACTTTTCAAAACAAGTCGAAATCTTGAACAGAATTATTTGTTAATAATAAACAATGTTTGATATTTACTAAGCTAATTTTTTACCTTTTATTTGGAAATTAAAATGATTCTCGAAAAGATACATATTACGTTTTGAAGATATTTTCGAAGCATTCTTTTGCTATAAGAATAAACATGAATTCATTAATATTGATTTATTTTTTTGTGAGAATTTCAATTTAATTTGTTTATAAACATTTTTTTTTTTAATTTTTGTGTTCAGCCAATAATTTGTAAAACTAAGCGTTAGGCATAATTGATAAATTCAGCAACATCGCTTTTTTTTAAAACAAGGCTAAAATCACGAATAAAATAAAAATACATGTAACAGGTCACTCAAAAAGTCTCCGGCCTAACTAAGAAAAACACAATATTTTAGCGAAATTCGATTTTATTTATCAAAATAATTTCCATCTAAGGTAAAATACATTAATAAAAAAAAAAAAAGTTTTTTTTTTGAAATTAAAAAGCACCAGACAGGCCTCAGAAACGTCAATTCGTTGTTATTTTTGGTCCAGCGGCACACACTTTGCCAACATTTTTTTCATGCCCAAATGTTTATGCAAAATTGTGAATAGGCTGCCTTCTGATAACTTTGAGACCTGAGCTATCTCCTTTAATTTTAATTTACGATCGGTCAAAACGATTTTTCGAATTTTTATGATGTTTTCTTCGGAAACACCCGTTTTTGGGCGACCACTGCGTTCAGCGTCTTTGGTGTCAGTACGACCACGTTTAAATTCTTTATACTGGTCTTCAATGGTTGATTTCCCTGGAGTAGAGCCCGAGTAATATTTATCAAGCCATTGTCTAGCTTCTACCGTATTTTTTCCGGTTAAAAAGCAATGCTTAATTAGCACACGAAATTCTTTTTTCCATTTTTAACAAAAACACTGAGGTAGCTTCACATTGACGTCTATAACTTGAGAACGCGTTAACCAAATGACATGAATTTTTTCCACATATCTTATGAAGGATGGCGCTATCGAACACCTTAAAAGGATTTTCATTGGTGTCGCCCTCTATATGTCAGGCCGGGGACTTTTTGAGTGACCTGTTATAAAAAAATATGTTATTTTCCCCCCTTTTCTAACGAATAAAAAAAAACCGCATCAAAATCGCAGAAAAAACAAAAAAAGTCTTAACAAATTGTTCAAAATTTTGATTTACCAAATAACATTCGGTTTCTAAAAGAACAGCCCATGTACCTAATAAAGTACATATATGTATCGTGAATGCATGTATATACATATACTATATAGAGCTATAGGTAACGCCGAAAGCAATGCAAAAATCCGATTTGCAAAAGTGTTGCAAGCGCACAGTCAAGCGGCGGACAGAAAGCCAAAGAGACAAATGGAAGGACAGACAGACAAACAATAGGCTACAATTAGACTCACAAACACACTTACACAAACACTCGCACACACACACACACACACATACATATAGACACAGTCGCATAGCAGCAAGGTCATGCAGCCCTCTTTGGCTCTGTTTTCCTCTTTGCCTACCTTTCAACTCTTCAGGCCAACAAAGCACAACAACAACAAAAAAAAAAGAGGCGTATCCTTTTGTTTGTCAGCATGCACAACAATGTTAACGGGGTACAGTAGCAATGTTTTTATACCCTACACCCATAGCAGAGATCAAGGTTATGATACATATGTTCAGGGTGTGTATGGCAAAAGAAGGCGTGGCAGGTTGCTGGTTGTTTAAACCAAAATGTTTGTCATACGCTTGGGTAATGTCTGAGTCTTGATTAGTGTGACCAGCTCAGTTTTTAGCGAAATTGGGATATTTTCTGAAAAAAAGTACTTAAATCCGAAATTCAACTCAAAACTGGGCTATTTTTTTAGGAAAAAAACTTTATTTATTATTCAAATGAAATTTATAAGACAATTAAAGTGTTATAGATAATTTGAATCTATTTTTCTGTTCAAAATCGTTTTTGTCTTGTGATTTTTGATTTGATGATATTTGCTTGAACAAATTCCAATTCAATCTTTCAAAAAATTATAAAATTTAACGTACTACGAAAATCCAGGCCTCCCGAAGGTAGTCATGAAGACCCTGGGAAGTTGCTTCCAAAATCGGGCTATCTCCCGGTTTTTCCAGTTGGTTGGTTTGGCCAATTGGTCACACTAGTTATGATGGACCTCAAAAACTATAAATCCTTGGGACACAAAATGTTGCCAAAAGTTGCGCAATAGTTTTAGCCCCACGCCTTCGTCCCAAGCAATAAAAGCCACCCAATTCAATTTTGACAAAAAAATATTGCATAAATTGTATCGATGGAAAGTATCGCAAGAAGAAGACTTTGCCCCCGTCGTTAGTCCTTTTCAATGATGTGCATCCGTGCCTTTGTTACACATAATTACTTTTTTCCAGGAAAAACTGTTTGCAGGGTATTCTATTGTCAGTTGCCATCCCAGCTGATTCTCGTTTTTCTGCTTGTTTTTATGTGTGTGTGTGTGTGTTTGTTTGGCTGTGTGCGTATTTCACTTTTCAATGTCAGACCGAAACCACCAAAGAGTCTCCCAAACAACCGACAAATAGCTTCATGTCTGCGACATGTTTATTGCAGGCTTAAATTCACAGAAAATTTAATTTTAACGCTAAGTGGTGGCAGTTTTTATATGCACTATAAAGTAATTATCTCATTAAGCGTTTTAAATGGACGTGGTTTGCTGGAACCGGAACAAAAAGTCTAAAAATATGGTTATAGCATTTCAGCTCTGAAACAAACTCGTATTTTTAATTGTACCAAATATTGAGGGAAAGTTTGTGGGGCGGTGTAAATTTGGAACATTTTGGGCTAACAATTATTTCGACGCATAGTTATGGAAACAGGCTAAAAGACCCAAAAGTTATAGGGTAAAAGGGCATAGATATTAGCTTTAAGAAGAGGGCTTAGGCGCATTTTAATCAAATATTGTGCTTTTAGCTTTTATATCCTCTGAGATCTATTTATACTGGCAGCCAGATGTACGGACAGGCAGGCACATTCGCTACTTGAACTGATAATAAACATTTTTGCATAAATTTTCAGCTAGGCCGGCCTTTATATACATTTCACAATTTCTATTGACCTTGACCCTTGCAGGATATAAAAATTTTATTACGTATTTCACTGCAACAAACATAAATTAGAATACGCAACAAGAGTTGTAAATTTACATAAACCTTCTTCCTAGTGACATCCTATAAGCTGGGTCAGAAGTCTCAAGATGTCTTATGTGCTTGTCTCGGTATATTCAAGGTATGAAGGTCAAAAAATTGTCGCCCTTGGTAGAAATGTTGCCTAATGTGAATCAGACTTAGGGTAAATTTTATTAAATTTTTTAATATATAAATTTTAAAGCAAACACAATTTTATCAAATGAATTGTTTTAAAAATAATTTTTAATTAGCCTATTTCCCTTTTACTTAGAATTGTCTTCAAGTAGCTCAAAACTGTCTGAGAAAGTATTCAAAAAAGTGTTTTTGTCCTTTCTGGCTTCGATTACTCTTGACCCCCTTAAAAGGCTACATTGCGTATACGTATTTTTTTTAATACCCCTTTTACTTAGAATTGTCTTCAAGTAGCTCAAAACTGTCTGAGAAAGTATTCAAAAAGGGTTTTTGTCCTATCTGGCTTCGATTACTCTTGACGCCCATTAAAGGCTACATTGCGTATACTTATTTTTTTTTAAGTGTCATAATTATTAATTGGGTTGTCGAAAATTCTTCGGTTGAAGCCTCTAAGAGGGCGCCGGCTGCACAATGGACTGTGTACTGGCTCAAGCACTAGAGTCAGGTACTTGTCCTTCCTCGACGCTTGGGCCAGTGCACGTTTTAGCTGAAGCAACAGCGCAGCAGTTTCCGGATTTTCAAGTCTGATGGTGCTACGTTGGAGCCATGGCCAGAGGTGCCCGGCGTCAGACATAAAATGCCATGGGCTGGGTTCCCCAGAAAAAAATGCAAACAAACTACCGCGACCTCTAAGGAAACAACTCGGCCTGGGATGTCAGCTCAAACCTCTGTACTTGTTGGAGCAGACCAGGACAGTTGAGTCCTTAGAGACTCTGACTGCGAACTTCAAGGCTAATGCAGGAAGTGTAGGGAATCAGAAACCAAAGAGTCTCTGGAGCACCTCATCTGCCGCTGCCCTGCCTTATGCGCATCAAGACTTAAATATCTAGGAAAACCCTGGCTGACCTCACTGGAAGAGGCCGCCGTCAGGACGCCTGAAAAGCTACGACTAACGTGCTTTTTACACCAGCAGCATCCTCCGGTTGCGCTAAGGACTATGCAGTCTATGTGTGACTCCCGCCAGGCGTCAACCGTTGTGACCTAACCTAATTATAAATTATAGAGTGGACTTGATGGGAAAAAAAGTGTTTTATATTCAATCACAACTGCCGTGCTGATTAACAATAGTTATTTATAATATTGTAAAACAGTTGCCCTAAAAATACATTTAGGCTTTATTAGTTGTTATTCTTTAGTAGGTTTATCTCAATAAAGCGTTTATAATTGTAGTTTTATACTTTTTTAAGCCACGTTTACTGTGTTGGCAGTAATTCTCTATACAAACTAGCCTAAACTGCTTTTAATGTCTGTTCCAGGCTACGTTGCGTATACGTTTTTTTTAAGACCCAAATTATAAATTGTACCGCAAAAATATGGAAAAAATGTGCTTTTTATAGCTTAACTTTATTTACTTAAAATATTTTAAAACGGTTGACCCCAAAATACATTTACTTTTAAATATTTGTTAGTCTTTGGTAGCTTTATCTCAATAAAACGAGTAAATAGTAATTTTAGTTTTATACTTTTTTTGAGCCACGCTTACTTTGTCGGCAGTAATTTGCTGTACAAACTTGCCTAAAAGGGTTTCTAAGTTTTATCAGGGTGGCCTGGCTAAAACTAAAACTTTTTGAAAAACCAACAAATGTCCAGAGCTGGGTCAAATTCGTGCTAAAAAAAAGTTTTGATTACATAAAGTACGCACTACAAAGAGTATTTTAAAATACCAAAATAAATATTAGTTCGCATATGTATTTTAGGAAACTTTTCTATTTCTAAGAATAACACAGAAAAAATTCACATTTATTGACTTTAAGAATTGTTAAACGAACCATTTATAATAATAAAAGCATATTTTTATATCAACGTGAAGTCCTTTTTGTCTATTTAAGGTTAGGTTAAATTTTATACTTTTTTTGCGTTGGTTGCTGTTTAGAAATTGCAAGCCAACCAAAATCTCAGGGCTGTCATCACATTTTTTCTATTTATGGAAACTATGCAACCCTTTTAAAGAAAATTTAATTTATTATTGAAATTTAAGAACGCAGATTTTGATTTTCTTAGATTGCACATCGGGCCAAAATGGCAAATTTAAAAAAAAGGTAAAATTTTTATAAAATAATGTACATCCAATTATGTTTTTACATGGTCTTTTTTTACGATTTTGAAATAACACGGTTTAGAAATCAAATTTTTACCCAATTATATTGAATTTAGTACGTTTCTTATTGAAATTTGAAAGAAATATATTTTTTTATCCCAATCTTTTTAATATTATTTATGGATTTGCCCTTTCTAATTTATTTTTATAGAAGCTTAAGAATTTACTTCACGTCTTTTTTACGCTGTTTTTTATACCCTGTACCGTATGGTACCAAGGGTATATTAAGTTTGTGCAAGCCGAAAATGTATGTAACATATAGAAGAAGACGTCGGAGACACCCCAAAGTTACCTAAAATATGATCAGGGTGAATAGAGAAGCCGATATACCCATGTCCGTCTGTCCGTCCGTCCGTTTGAACTCCTAGATCTCAGAGATGGTAAGAGCTAGAGTTACCAAACTTTCACATTAGATCCCATATTATTCCATAGGAGACAAGTTTATTTTATTTTTTTGATATCGGGGTTAAATTATATAGCTCCCATGTGGGTGTTTGAGACGACCTCGATAAAAAAAAAACGTTTTAGATGAATAATTCGTTTGCTTATGAAAATATCATAACCAAATTTGGTATTCGAAAGTTTTTTATAGTTCCCAATCACTGTACCAAATTTGATCGAAATCTTTTGACTATATCATATAGCTCCCATAGGACCGATCGGACAAAATAACTTTTTTAAAGAAAAATTCGCTATATTTCGTTTTTAATAAAGATATCGTAACCAGACTTGGCGTTTGGAAATTTTTAGACCACTTAAGTAATGTGCCAAATTTGAACAAAATCGGTTGACTATATCATATAGCTCCCATAGGTCCGATCTTCCAAAACATCGATTTTTTAACAAAATTTGTTGTGTTTCGTTTGTTTGTTAAGATATTGGGACCAAATTTGACATTAGTGAGTATTTCATAGTTCCTAAGCACTGTACTAAATTTAATCCAAATCGTTTGACTAGATCATATAGCTCCAATAGGACCAATCGGTCCAAAAACTCGTTTTTTATACAAAATTCGATGTGTTTTGTTTGTTTGTAAAGATTTTTGAAATAAATTTGGCATTCAGATCTTTTTTAAGGTATTTAAGCACTGTGTCAAATTTTATTGAAATCGGTTGACTATATCATATAGCTCCCATAGGAACGATCGGTAAAAAAAAATTTTTTGCTTAAAAATTCTTCTGTTTTTGGTTTTTTGTGAAGAAATCGGACTTTATTACAAGCTAGTGGTACAGGGTATCCTAAAGTCGTCCGCGCCCGACTTTACGTACGCCATTCTTTTTTAACATGGTATCTTAAAATAGAAACCTTGATTTTACTGAATTTTATTTAATTTAATACGATTAAAAAAAAAATTTTGATTTAAATTTTAATGAAATGTTTTTTAATAAACACAATCTTTTGGAAATTTAGTTAGGGATTTCCCCTTTCCAATTTATTTTCATAACAGCTTCACGTCTTTTTTACGCTATTTCGTTTTTACAAGTTTTTTTTAGAAAGTATCTACTGAAATTAAAAAAAAAAATTTATTTTTGGTCCGTGCCTTGAATCGTTAGTTTCCAAAAATTGCTGGAGGCAAATTGTTTTCATAAATTACAAAATTTTTGTTTTATTTTTTAAACATTGTTCTATCAAATCGATTTGATTCATATTTACAGAAAATAAAAAGCGTATAAAATCCAGTTTTAAAAAAAGGTTGTTGAACTATTTAAGGAATATATATTAAAAAAAATAGGAAAATACAAATTTTTTAAGAAAACCTGTTGATTAAAAAAATTAGAATATAAAATGCAATAAAAAATTAGAAATAGCTTTATTGAGAACTAAGATTAAAAAAAATGGTTCAACGCAACGCGTCAAAAACTGAAGTTTTGCGAACTCATTTTTCTTGCTCTGTGCCTCGAACTATACCTCGAATCATTAGTTTTCAAAAATCGCTGGGGCAGTTTCCATTATCTCAGCTAGCTAGACCCTTTGTACTTTTTTTTTTGAATTTTGGCAACTGGGTGCAAGCCAAGAAAATCTGAGACCTTCAATTTGCGAATACTATTTGTTTCGACCCATTAATGTAATACATATACGAGGGTGGATTGATAAGTTTCCGGCCTGACCAAGAAAAACAACGTTTTTAAGAATATTTTTTTTTATTTCTCAACATAATCTCCTCCAAGGCTGATACATTTCTCATGGCGGTGTTCTAGACTGTTTCGTCAAGCTCCTCAAAATACCCATTTACAGCTTCGATTACTTCTTACACAAACAAGATTCTTTTCTTCGCCAGATGAGGTCGTTTAATTTTCACCTCGTGGCTCAAACGTTGCAATAAGTCTGCGTAGTATTTACCAGTGATAGTTTTGCCCTTTTCAAGGTAATCAATGTATATATACCTCTTGCATCCCAAAAATCATTAGCCATAACCTTGTTCGCTGAAAAAATTGTTTTTGCCTTCTTTGGTCCAATCCACTGTTTCGACTGTTCTTTGGTTTCAGGAGTGTAGTGGTGGACCCAAGTTTTGTCAACTGTTATGAATCGACGCAAAAATTAGCTTGGATTACGCTTATACAACGTCAAATTGGCGGTAGAAATGATTTTTCGAATTTTCAAGAAAAACACAGAAGCGTCTTGTTCAGTGTGCTCTCAAATCTAAACTAACATGGCGATCGGGCTGAAACTATAGCTACAAGCTATCTAAGGATGGTACTATAGAACGCCACCTCAAGGTAGGCCTAGTGGGGCCATCTCTTGGTCAGGCCGGAAACTTATCAACCCACCCTCGTATATAATACCAAAAAAAAGCTCTTGCACCATAAGAAATCTATCTCGATCGAATGATTTAGATTTGGATTTTTTCTTTAATCATCATTTGAAGCAATGACCAAAACAAATAATTACTTTTAGGACTTTTAATAGTACAATAAGCGAAGGCTCAAAAACTGTTTTTTGAAAAAAAAAAACACCTAAGCTAGGTTTGGTAGTATAGGCAGCTCAGATAGTGACTGAGATCACCCAGAGACCATGCGATTCATTTTGTTGCCTAATTAAAAGAAGGGGACGAAAGTAATTGAAGAAAGGGAGGGATAGTGGAGGAGGATCAAAAACTGTATATCCCTAATCGCGTAAGTCTCTCATGTTGCAGAACCATTTTGAGGATTCGACGAAAACAGCCAGACGCGCTATGGGAACATAGGCTAGACTACCCAGATACTCAAAAAGTGGTTTACTCAGAAACAGGGTTCGTCTTCTAAGAAGCGCTGCGCAGTAGCATAGCAGGTGTTGGATGCTTTCGTGCAACCACTCAGCCATATTGCCTATGGAGCAGTGCCCCGTTACAACGCCTACCACCATTATAGTCCTGTATTTATAGAAGCACAGGAGCTCACATGTTCGCTTTGGATCATATTTAGGCCAGAGGGAAATGCGACAACCGGACACCATGTCCCATTCTCTCTCCGCCAGAGCTCTAGCAGTCTCCCTGATTTGCGATACGACGTCTTGTAATGGGCTTTCTATGTCCATAACCTCAAGGTTAGCTGCCAGCGCTGCTAAATGAATGACATATTCAGGGATCGTTAGAGACCTTGTTCTAAGTCTAAAACCGAGTTTTCGTGCTTGTGGGTCGTGGCAACACCCTCCGACAATTTATGTTGGTTTTAGCATGAAATAATTTTTTTTCTATCAAGTTTAGAGTTATGATTCGTATGTTGATATGAGTCAGTAAAATTATCTATCAAACAAGAGTTAAATTGAGCTTGTAGGTTCCTTGATTCAAGCACAATGCTTGTTTAAAGTTAAAAATGGGTAATGGTGTTTGGTGTTTTTCGAATAATTTCCAAATATCTCAAAGCAGCTCAGCTTTTCGGAAATTTTGCGCATATATTTTGAAAGTAATTGAATTTATCTACAAAATGAGTTCTCCATAATTTTCCTACGTTTAATAGTTTTCCAGCAAACGACAAAATAAGTCGCTCGCAAACATAAATTTTCATCTGTACATAGAAAATGCAGCTTAGCGTAAAGCAGTCGACAAATCAGAGAACTGCTTGCTTTGTCGACTGCTTCATTTGATACCAAGCTCATAAGCAGCTTAGTACAATCTTTTTCTTCGATTGCTGGAAAACTATTAATCCTTAATATTGAATTAGAAATAAATTTATGGCCGACTTACCTTCAATGGTCGATTGATTTGTCCCAGAAAGAACGTCAACAGCGATATAATAATAAAATTAACACCGCCAGCAAAGTCAGTCAGCTTATCGAAATGCAGTATCGAGTTGATTAGAAAGAAAAACAACTGCATGCTGCCAATAACAATGGCGCTAATAGCAAAATGATCATAGTCCAGTACATTGATGGCCATGCTGAACACACAAAGTGGCTTTAAATTTTAATGTAGTACAAAAATGTTGCTTAAAACATCAACAGGTTGCTGTTGTCTATGGGCCTCGTCGTCGTCGGTCGGGTGTTCCAAGCGGCGTTGTCTTGAATAATGCAAAACGTTTGCCTTTCACATGGCCAACTTGTTCACTCGCTCTCACATTTATTTGGCCGTTTTCCTGTCTATTGAGCGTGTAATGTTTGCATTTTTCTTACTCATGTCTGTCTGGCTGTTGGCTGTTGGCTTGGATTTGGCTGCCAGCCAAGAGGTTTCCGTGACGGTCGGGGTTTTATTTTATTTTTATTTTGTTATTATTATATAGACTATGTAAATATATATTATATTTTGGTTTTTTAGGCGTGCTGTTGGGCAACCGCAGTGTTAAGTGGCTGCATTTGTTGGGTTTTGGCCTGAAAGTGCAATAAATAATGCAATTTGTAAATTTTTGCCTGTGTCAGCTCGAGGGGGTTGTCTTATGAAAACTTAATTTAATTTTCACAAGCTCTGGAATGCTGACGTGTCTGTGGCTTGAACAAAATATAACTTTATAGTAGCAGAGTTCCAGAAGAGATGACTGCAGCGCCAGCAATCACGTACTAAATCACTTTTGGTTTGTTGCCACTAGGGAAATGTACGAAAGAGAGATATGTTTGTGTGTGTGCTTTATTATGTGCCTGGAAAGAGTAACAGCTGTGGCTGCATATGGCTGGAACTTGGCGTTCCTTACTTGGCTTTTTTGCTCCGGCTCACTCCTTGGCATTTAAATTAAGAGCGGTTTGTATGTGTATGTGTTTATATGTCCACCAACTTGTAGAGTGAAAGGCTATATTAGGCTGCTAGGAATGCATGTAACAGGTGAAAGAAGGCTTAATCAAGCAGTCTAAGTGGTCTGACTAGACCGATGGGTCTTGGTGAAGTAGCCTTCAAAATTTATAAGATTTGTTGCCATGTCTCTAAGAAGCTTTTAAGCTGGTATCCCAGAAAAATAAAAAGATTTTTGTCTATTTCAAAGTTTGAAGTTCGTATTTATATATGGTAAATAAATATCAACAGATGAGTTAAAGCAAATAGTCTTGTAAATTATTTGGGGTCATTGTCCTACGAATTGTTTTTGTATAAGCTTACTGGTGTCTTACTTATTCCAAATAGAAACTAATGTGTGATTCATTAAGACCTTTTGTTTTTTAATGATTTGGCAAATGCAAATTTAAAGGGAATGATGGGATCTTTATTTATGATTTCGAAAGGATATTTTATGGCATTTATTTTTTAAAAATAATCTCGTTCAAATGTTGGCCGCAACTGCGTTTGAAATGGTCCATCCTGAAGGTCCAATTTTCCATAACTCGTTCAAGCATTTCCACTGGTATTTGGCCAATAACACGAGTAATGTTGGCTTCCAAGGCCTCAATCGTTGCTGGTTTGTCCACGTAAACTTTTGACTTTACGTAACCCCAAAGAAAAAGTCGAGCGGTGTGATATCGCACGATCTTGGCGGCCAAGGTACGGGCCCCGTACGTGAAATTAATCGCTCATCCAATTGACCTCGCAATAGAGCCATTGATTCATTGGCAATGTGGACTGGAGCGCCATCCTGTTGAAACCAAATGTCGTCGAGATCACGGGCAACAATTTCAGGCAGCAAAAAGTCCGTTAACATGGTCCAATAGCGTGCGCCATTGATGGTAACGTTCGCTCCTTGCTCATTTTTAAAAAAATACGGACCAATAATTCCACCAGCTCACAGACTGCACCAAACCGTTGTTTTTCTTGGATGTAATGGCAGCTGCTGAACCTCTTCGGGTTGATCTTCTCCCCAAATACGGCAATTTTGCTTATTCACGAAGCCGTGGAGCCAAAAGTGGGCCTCATCACTGAACAAAATTTTGGTCGAAAACAACGGATCTTCATCGATCTTACCAAGAGCCCATTCACTAAAACGGCGACCTTCCTCATTCGGCTTCAATTCTTGACAGAGTTGAATTTTGTATGCTTTCAAGCCGAGATCCAAATGTAAAATGCGCCATGTTGTTCAATACGACAGGCCAAGTTGTTGCGATCGGCATCGAATCGATTCCTCGCGGTCATCGTGAACACTGTCAGCTACCGCCGCTATATTCTCTTCACTACGTGCTGGATGTGGTCGATTTGGTCGTGTATTATCAAACAATAAATACTGGGTTTCAAATTTGGTGATGGTGTTACGAATTGTGGGTTCGGTGGGTCGATTATGTTGACCATAAGTCGATCTCAGCGCACGAAAAACAATCTTTGCAGAACGCTGATTTTCGTAGTACAATTGTACAATTTATAAACGTTGTTCGGGTGTAAGTCTTTGCATGATGATTTGCCAATGAATACCGAACAAGTTTGCCTTTGACAGCTGTCATGCATCACGCGTGATCCACACGAAAATCCCTATTGAGAAAAAGGTCTTAATGAATCACCCTTTACCTCTTGGGTTACAGGGTTTCATAGTATATACATTTCACACATCTATCCTTATAAAGGGGAGGATAGAGCCGTTCGCAGAAGTGCATGCTAATTCGGAAAATTTCTGATCGCCATTCACTTGGGAGTGGCAGTTCACAAACTTGCGACTCTCAGTCAAGTATCCTCTGGGTAACCCCCTACACAACCGTTCTGAACACCGTTCTGGAGGCTAGCTAATTGTGAGAGGGCGAATCAGGCGCCTGCTCTCCAGGTTAGGGGCGGCCTGCTTAAAAGTGACCTGTCACTGCGAGCAGAGTTGTCAGAAATGACTTTGAGCTTGTAACTTAGTGTCAGAGCCCTGCTCCATCACAAATTTTTTTATAAACATGACAGTAAACCCGAGGAATATTCATGCTCCAAGTGATACCCGTGTCCCTGCGGCTAATCCACCTGCAGCATGCACGACGGATGTTTTAAAAATAACAATATAATGGAAACCATCCATGGCCCTATGCTCCACTAGAAGTAACAGAACATAAGAAGAAGAATCTTTATAAAGAACTTTACTCATATGCATACATTAAAATATTACTAGATTTTAGCCGCCCTACAACTTAGCCCACCCTACATTAAAGGGTATAATGTATTCCACACCAAGTCTAGTCAAAAGTTAACCTACGTAGTTACATGTATATAAAACTTTGTATTTGTTTTGCTACCTGGACACTCAAAGTCATTTAGACGTTTTGCCAAGTTGTTGCAAACGACCCAAGTATATACATATATTTACATATGTATATATAAGTGTGTGTACAGTGTGCACTGTAAGCTAACAAATCGCTACTGTAGTGTTTGTATGTGTTTTATTTAACGTCTTACACTTCAGTAATCAGCAACATTTGACGTATGTTAGATGCTTTTTTTTTTGCGAAAAACGTCTGGCATATTTAGGCTAAAGACGTAATACCCCAACTAATCTAAACAGTAATTTGGGCTTTAAAAGATGGCTTTCTAATTATTTAACCATTTCAATTAACTTTGGGCTAATCTCCTGAGGCTTTTGAGCAGCTCTAACTTAGAAAAGGCTAACTTTGTTTGGCTGGTCAAAGTGCCAGAGAGAGTGTTAAAATAATCATTTTATAAATTGAGCTAACTTTAATCCGCTTAAAGTCAAGTTTACCAAATACTAAGCCAAATGTGTTACTAACTATTATACTATATACACATTTTCACACATTCTGTGACCACAATTTGCTTTTAAGTAAGCAAAATGCTATAATAATAAATGTTATATCAACAGTTTTAAAAATGTTAGTTTCCCAAATTAATTAAGTTTTATGAGCCAATTTGCTTGTGGCATATTGACATTAAAAAACAAATAATGAAAATAAACAATACAATAATACAAAATTAAGTATGCAACTTTCAGCTCCGAAGGCAAATAAAAATTATAAACAAAGTTGGTAAGCAGTATAAACCAAGTTTTATGATTAAAATGTTATGCCAATGGCACTTAAAGCATATAGATGGCACATAAATTTAAACTTGTGTACAAAATTAGTTAGAATGGCAGTAGGAAGCGTGCTTTCTACCAAGCAATTTTATTATATTTTTTTTTGTTGACGTGTTTTTATTTGCAATCTGTCTGATGCCAATCAGCAAATTTTATAAATCAAACAAAAATGACACTGATTGTGCTACAGTGAGCCCAATCAGTGTACAACAAAACTATGTGCTTAAAGTTATTATACAATTATTATTCGAAACGTGCTTAAAGATCAAAAATGCGAAATCTTTTCCGACGTCTAACGTCCAGATTATTGTCTAGTAGTTTAATTATCAGCGATTTTCATGATTAGACAGTGACAAAGCCGATGACGTCACGCTGCACTAGCTCAATGCACTAACTTACTAGCCCGCTTGTGCTAGTCAACTTCCCGTCTTGTCTCCAGACTTTTGTTTACTAGCTTAATCATGATTAGAATAGTCTCTCGAAGTATTATCGCCATGATATGTTTATTTCGTCATAAGGACCATTTAAGTGTTTGTATATTTCTTCGTTGGGGACAGAACAAAGAGCGTCTGCAATATAATATTTCTCAGATTAAAGATTGATATCTTTGAAGGATTTCGATGTTTGAGTTGCCTGCCGTCCCCCAGAACTGCTTGGCATACGTCTAGACTGGCTTAAGGAATGCCTTGTAAAGCCGTATTATATTTTCTAGGCTAAATTGCGACCATAAGCCTAAAAGCCAGTACATCTTTTTAGTTTTTGATTTTAGCTGCTTTTGTTTTGCTTTTATATGGGCCTTCTCAATCAGTCTTCTATCTAAATCTACTTCGAGGTATTTTACGATTTTGCCTTCGGATGTGATGGGGCCATTTAAGATCAAGCAATTGGAAGACCGTTAATTAATTTTTCTTTCTTTGTCTCTCTTACTTTTATTGAAATAAGTTTAACATTTATTAAAATAAGCTAAAATTTATGTACACAATAAATAATAGATAACCCACAACAACGAACGAAGTTAAAATTTTATTTAAATAAGTTTAACTTTTAAGTAATAATTATAAGAGAATTATAGCTTAACACTTCTCACTTTTTAAAAAATAAATCACGCCTGAACCTATTATAAAGTCATTGAATTTAAGTATTTTATTATATTGCAATATATACTTCGTAAATACGTACAAATGTGGCTAAGAGAACTTATTAAATTGTAAAAATACTATAAATAAGCGCACATTAATTAGTTCACAGAGTAAAATATCGGTCAACTTATACGATAAAACGTTTACTGGCAGTCGCTTGCCCGTCGCCATCTTGCTAATTGCAGAACATTGCCATTTTTCAAGCTTTATGCGACAACGCACAATTAATTAAAGCTGGCAATATCGTCAATGTCGAACAGCAGCAAAAAGTATGCTACACTTTTTTTGTTGTGCTTTATATTCTTTGTCAAGGCACCGAACACATTTGTAAAAGTGACACCTGCGGCGAATTCAAGGCCTAGAAACACAGACACTCACACACACAAACAAGCACTCCCAGCCAAACACATTTACGCACATTCCAACATACATACACACATGCATATTTTTCTCGCAGTTGTTCAGTCAGCTGTGTTTTCGTTTGCTGCTGTTGCCACTTGGCTGGTTCTCATGGCTTGTTTTTGTTTTTGCTATTTGTGCGTTTCTTTTCATTTATTTTTTGTTTTTGTTTTAAGCGCAGCGGTATTTGTTGCCGCAAGACATTGACACGGTGTCTGCTTAACTGTCACTCACACACAACGCCAACTGCGCGCTCTCTCACTACCTTACATTCTCGCTCTCTATTTTTTTGTGTGCATGTATAGTGTAACAGTATAAAGCTGTATATTTGGCCTAATAGGCCAATGCAATGAACAGTGAACTCTCAAAATCTAGGAATGTAATAAAAGAGTAAATAAAAATGAATAGCTAATAAAATATTATTGAGTTTCAGAGCTGATTGTTTCTTTAAGCAGAAAAGTTAGATAGATAAAAAATAAAATAAATATCCTTTTATACTTCTTCCCGTCGCACAGTGGCACGGAAGCTGAAAAACCGTTGCAAGAATCATATTTTCTAAACAAATTGAGATATTTTAAGGAATTAAATTGCAATTGAAAGAAAAATCTTTAGGCTCGGTAATCAATATTCATATTTGGTAATACGATATTTGAAAGCTGCTCAAAATGTTCTTAAAATTGGATTTTGTTGCCTGTGCAATATTCACCCTTGAACAATATTTACATATTTTTTATATATTCTAAACCAATTAATTTAATTTAATAAAATGAAATGAGTTCAAAGAAATATTTTCAGGCTTTAAAATAGCTCATATATATACGATATCTGAGACCTGCTCAATATGTTGTTGAAGTTGGATTTTGTTGCCTGTGCCATATTTGCCATATTTATAAGGAAAATTTTAATGATATATTTTTGTTGATATATCAGTAGGTTTTTATAAAATAATCATCCAAATTTATATTTCAATGAATATCTTAAAGACTTAACGAATTCTTTAGCATAACTACTTGTAAATGTTGTGTTGGATCCCACATATCTAAGGAATGCAACTAGTGGGTCTGAAGAGGCTGCCAACATATTAAAAAGGTCCTGGATTTCCTTTGATCGTAATATTTTACAAGTGCTTGGGGCTCTAAATTTTTTATGGTCCTTGTTTTATGATTCCTGGGATTCTTCCGACATCTCCCAAAAGGGTAGGCAATGATATTCTATTACAGTTTGGCCATGTGCCATAATATCCTCATCCACCCCAGTTATTTCTAATGTAGTTTCGTTTTGAGTTTCCATCGTTTGTATTCAGTCCAAGTTTATTAAAGAAATCGTCTTGTATTTTATTTACTATGCTATTTCAGAAGGATTCAGGAAAATAAATACAAATTTTAAGTCGACGCTTCGTTCCACTGTGTAACATAGAGCCATAAAAAAGACTAAAAGTTTTTGGAGATCAATTTTTTGGTACAAAAATATTGAAAATGTAAGTTTACTTTATTTAATTTAGTTTATTAGTTGTTAGCAAGCCATTGTAATTTACAGAATTAGATAATTAAAGTTTTCAACTGGAACATAATATGGCTTCCTACAATGAATAATTTATTTTTTATCGTTATATAGCAGAAAGAAAGTGAAAAAGAACCTTGGTCCAAAGAAAATCAAATTCGTATAAAATTACTGAAAACTATTTATAAGGTTTTGATTTTAATTGATTTTTATATTAAGTTTTCTTGTTGTTCGATATATAAGTTTATCAACCGTATCAATATTTGTTTTTATATGTAAGCATTTTGTTGGATTTTGATGAGGGAGGTTCAATATCATTTTCAATATTTTGGTTTCCGCTGTTTTAAATGAGTTTTGGAAATGCTTTCCCATACTTTACATCCATATAATAAAAAAGACTTTATTTTAAAAAATATTTTCACTAAGCTACTAAAAATTTGCATTGTTTTTTTTCATATGTGTTAGCAACAAGGCTTATTATTCTAAAATTTACATTTTTGCTTAAAACTTTCTTTTTTTAATGATTGGCATTCACATTTATCACAAATTTGTCGTACGCTGCCACACTAGGAGAAAAAGGTTCACTGCACTTAATTTATTAACTATTCATTAAATTTTTCGCATTTCATAATGACAACTTAGTTAAAATAAAACAAGCATTTTTTAACTTTAATTTAACACCACATACATCTATTAATATGGTAAAGTAAGTACTGTGATTTGTTTTTTTTTACTGCAGCAACTAGGTGGCAACTCGGTAGCTTGAAAAGACTATTCAGAATGGCATATTTACAAAAGATTTTAATACAGATTTTGTAAAAATAAAAACCATGAATTAAAACATTAGATTTACAAAACATAGAGATGCAAATAAATCAGAAATAAAATAAACTTTCCAAATGTGTAAAATTTTCTTTAAATAAAATAGGATTTTTTGGTGAATTTAATTAAATATCAAATCCTTTTTTTTCAGAGATTTGAAAACTGCTAAAAATTATATCTGTGGCACCAAGAATCGAAATTATTAAGAAATGGAAATGAAATTGTTTTCTATGGCATTCCAGATATATATTAATTTTAGCAATATTTTAAAAAGGACATATTTAGTATTAATATCTTTAATTACTTTTTTAAACAGCCAAAGATTTTTTTTGCAATAGGAATATATACATAATATATAACATATTTTTTGTGGAATTCGGTCAAAAGTTGTTTAAAGTTTTTTTGCAGAAATAATATATATCGCTCAAAAGTTGGGGTCGCGACACAACAAAAAATGTATTAACCTTTGGATCTCCTCAGGGCAAGTTTGGCTTAATTTTCGAAACAAAACTTTTTGCGATTTGCGTGGCTCTACTGTATATTTGTGTTTGTGACGGCGTCCCTGAACAAAAATTTGCATACAATGTTGTCACCTCATCACAACCAACGCCAGCGGCTTTTCCATAGTTTTACCAACTTTGGTGCTTTTAAACACATTTCTGCATACTTTGCATTTCTCGCGCCTTCTACTTGTCAACACATTTTCCACAGTTCAGGTCTCGGTCTCTATTTTATTATACCCAGTTGTGCAGTGAAAATACTAGAACAAAACTAGACACCAGTTGCAGTTGCTCAAGTATTGGAAAATGTATTCCATATTGACATCTAAGTCAAAGCAAAGCAAAGCATCTCTATTTGTACTGCTCTTATATAAGTTTACTCTTCTCATGATATGTACTTAAACTTTGCAAACAGGAAATTGAACTTATTGAGTGCTCTTGATATATACAGCAGAGACCCTCTGACCGATTTCCAGCAACTCTATTTACCCTTGTAATAGAATTCCGTCAAGTGCTCTCAGTGAGCAAAAATACCGAGTAAAATGGCAAAAGGCTTTTTGGCACGCTAAACAATTTGTCGCTGTAGTTGGTACTCTACAAATGGTGTAATATAATTTGGACATGGTTCAACGATGCGTATGATTAACTTTATAGCTCGCCAGTTACTCTACATCAATAATATGGTATGAATGTGCTGACTGACGTTTTATTGAGGCCCTGAACTTGGCTGCAATGTGGTTGCTGATATATTATCTATATAAATATATATATGCTGACCAACTGGTATTTACTTTAAGCGGTTTTAATGCTAATTAGTGTAGCTGTTGCTCTTCTATTGATGAGCCATCGTTTAATTAGCTTTATATATCTCTCTCTCTATATAGTAAATAATGAGCTTGGTGTATTTTAATGGGCTATTAATTGAATAAAATACAAACGCCTACAAGCGCTAATTAATGAATGCTTTTCACGGACAAATGAGTTTGGTAATCCTGCAATATTTGATGATGTGGCGATCTCATTAAATTTTATTGTAATCAAACCTTTATAACCTTTGCGGCTATTGAAAGGTTATTGCCAGAGGGCTACAGACCCAATGGTATCAAGATGCGCTAATTGATTTATTTACGAACAGAGTCGAGGTAATACAATACTTTGAAAGGTCAATTTTGTTGCAAACTTCTTTTGGCTAACTACCAAAAATATAAATTTAGCATAAGACCTGTCCCAGCTGAATTTTAAATTTAATTATTTTGCTGCTTTTCCCATAAAAAATCTGTATACGAGGTGTGTTCAAAAAGTAAGGTGACTTTGTATTTTTAAGAAAAAATATTTATTTATTCATCAATATTTATGTTGTCCCCTTCAAAGTAATCCCCCTCAGATACAATACACTTATGCCAACGGTTTTTCCAATCCTAAAAGCACTTCTCATAAGCACTTTTCGGTATAACCTTGAGCTCTTTCAGCGATGCAGTCTTTATCTCTTCAATCGTTGCAAATCTCCGTCCTTTCATAGGTCTCTTTAGTATTGGGAACAAGAAAAAGTCACATGGGGCCAAATCCGGTGCATATGGTGGCTAAGGCATGATTGTGGTGTTGTTTTTGGCCAAAAAATCTCTCACAAGCAAAGATGAGTGAGCAGGGGCATTATCGTGATGCAAAAGCCATGAATTGTTTTTCCACAATTCTGGACGTTTTCTTCGTATTGCTTCTCGCAAACAGCGCATAACTTCTAGACAAAACTGTTTACTGTACGACCATATGGTAAGAACTCCTGATGCACCACGCCATGGTAATCGAAGAAAACAGTGAGCAAAACTTTGACATTTGATCGAACTTGGCATGTTTTTTTCGGTCTTGGCTCTTCTGGCCGCTTCCATTGGGACGATTGGGCTTTGGTTTCCATATACCCATGATTCGTCACCAGTTATGACCCTTTTGAGTAAATCTGGGACGACGTTGGCGTCATTCAACAGCTCTTGATCGATGCAATTTCGGAACAAACTTCGCACGAGCCAATCTATATACCGACATCCTCAGCAACTTCTCTGATAGTGATTCGACGATTTCCCAAACCAATTTTCTTCACTGCTTGAACGTTTTCATCAGTTGTTGACGTGCTTGGGCGTCCAGAGCGAGGCTCGTCATTGGCATCTTCCCGGCCATCTTGGAAGAGTTTGTACCACTTGTAAACATTTTTTTTACTCAGAACAGTTTTACCGTATGCTACTGTCAACATTTCAAGTGTTATGGAGCACTTAATTTTATTTTTACACAAAATTTGATGCAAATCCGTTGATCCATATTTTTCGATAGCAAAAAATCGCCGAGTCCGCAAAACACTTATAACCTTTACGCCTCTCACAACCAAACAAAAAATGCCATTTACTTGAAATTTGGTATAGATGTTCGGGAAGAGTGTACCAACACAACAAAACAAAAAAAAATCGATAATCGAAAATACGTAGCCCGCGAAATTTGAAAAGTCACATTATTTTTTGAACACACCTCGTATACAAAAGAAACTTATGTTTTACGTGTTACGGGTGTTCTTATGAACGTGTCGATGAATTTCAAATCTGATTTTTGTGAATGTTAGAGGTTGTCAATACGGAGGTTAAGCCTATTGCAATGTGCTTTTTTTTTGTGAATATCGGTTTTTGTGTGTATTCTATTCCCATATATAGTATCCAAAAACTGGTATTGTTGTTAATCAATATTCGAGGTCCAACATCGTTTCAATCATTGAGAACAGTGAACGGCGTATTGTGAGTATTCAAAAAGTTTGGGCAGGACCAACGTCTGCTCACAAGTACACTTTAAGGAAGGGTAGATCAAGAATTGGTCTAGGGCAAAGTTAAATTAGAGCCTAAAACACCATCGAAAATATGCTACATTTAGCTCACATAAATAATTTGTTTTTTTCCCCCCGATTTATTACTGCAATTATTTTTAACTACCAAGTATAGCTGCACTGGTTTTGCATAATTTGACCAATTTCGCACACCTGTAAAAACATTAAGGTAAAATATTGTTCAATGAACCACTTAAAATAAGCGACCGCAAAATTCAATAAATTTTGATTTGGCAGTTTGTTATTGGGGTTGACCTTAATGGCAATCATTTATGCATTTATTACAACCTGTTTACATAAAAACACGGACAAGACCTACTCAAAAAAAAGTAAGCTGAGGGGTCTAAGTATCTGCTTCCTATTTTGGAACACATTTTATTTTCTCATGGCAGTTGGGCGTCTTTAAAAAAAACTTTACACAAATAAAAAGTAAGCTTAGGGGTCTTAATATTTACTACCTATTTTTAACACATTTAATTTTCTCACTGAGCTGGGTGTCTTAAAAAGTTGCTTCAACTTGGCCAGTGCCAAGGGCCAAGTTATATTTAAAGCCTGCTACAACGGCCTTTTCTGACGCACATTCAATTGAACTTTTCCATGGATCAAATATACACAGATATATGTATATTTATGCGTTGTTTTTTTATGTCTATTAAGGTATCGAAGTACAAGCGCACAGTTTACCTTTGGGGTCATGGGGGACCCAAGGTACTTGTTATTGGATTGGTTTGGGAACCGAGAACAACTGTCGCTTCAGCTATTAATACTTGCATGTGATATACTATATAGTATTCACGTGCAAGCATAAGTATTTTATTTCATAAAAAATCAATTGGTAAAACAAGTTGAAATAAAGTAAAACCCTGCAAAGGTCTGTGTGGGACACTTTTGTGATGTAATAAGGTTTTATGGCATTTTAAAATGTATTTAAGATATATTTTTATTGCTTTTATTTAAAAGTAACGAGCCCTCAATTTCACAATGGGCTGGTTTCTTAAGCCAGCTGCTGCCTTGATCTAATCTAGGAGGTGGGTAGGCAGGCTAAGGCGGCAGCTGGGACTTAACGTCTCAACTCACTTAGGCCAAGAAAAGGCCCTTTGTGATATCTATAATGGGAGTAATTGATAAGGATATAGAATAGACAGAAAAAATTAGGGAAATAGGAAAAGTGGAAGGTACAGGAGCATGCTTCTGGAACACATCTGGGATGATAGAGTAGTGCACTGTCGCTAGGCTATCGAGACCGCATAATTTAAAAGTAACTTGCCTTCAATAGTACAAAGGGCCGGTCTAGGCCTAAGTGGGCTGGCTACTTAAGACAGCTGCTACCCTAACCTAACTACCATTTAATTTAATTCAGACCTAAAACAGACCTGAAATCGTAGCTTAGTTTTAGTGCCAGACTAGAATCAGCGCATTTTTTTGTCACGCTTGTTTTAGACCTGATTTACTTTGAATAGCCTTGACGTTAATTGCAGATAAAATATAATTATAATCTTATTTTTTACTTATTTTCATTGCCAAAAAGTCTGAGAAAGTCATTTATGTTGGTTTCCTTGTTCTTTTTACAAAGCCATGAGGTCAACGCTTACTGCTCATGCCTGAATTCATGCCCTAATTAATTGGCAACCAAATTGATGAGTAGGGATCGGAAAGAAACGAAATTTGTTGTTTATTAAACAATAAATATTTAAGTACTTTATCCTAAGAGTAAAGCCTAACAAGATTTGTCAATTTGTCCAATGTGTGCACATTCATCAATCACAGAGTTTAGTATAGACAAAAGTCGTAGTAGCAATGGCTGTCCTCCTTATTATAGCTTTAGTTGATAACTTTAAGTGTACAGCGTAAATTAATAGTACAGTCGTCTCTGGATATAGTGAACTAGTTATTGCAAGACCTATTCACAGTATCGAAACTGTTGACCATATCAAGGTTGACATTTTATGTTTAAAACTAATTTTATTTGTCCAAAATTGGCATTTGTGCAAGAGATCATTATAATATATTTGTAGAAAAATCAAAAGGTAAACAAAAGCAGCAATAACGCCAAGAAACAGCTGATTTTGCAGCAATCAACATCAAAAGTACAGTTAAGGGGAAGACCCGCTTTCATTTCTGATCCTTTTTGTATTTTTTCGTTCGTTTCTGCTCGAAAATGCTTTTAAAATTTGGTACACTATTAAGAGGTTTTCGATTGCTTACTAAATAGTGTACTCTATGTAAAAATTTAGGTGTTCACTACATCGAGGTATTCACTGTACCGGGTGTTCACTATATCAAATCATATCATACCATATACTATATATACCACGACTGTATTTCAACTAGTTTTATGCTTTCTCAATACCAATGCGGTCATCCTTTATTTCTACAAATTAAATTCAATTCAAAAAAGAGCTTCCATCAACAGCATCTGGATGTTTGCAATAAAAGTTTTGAATTTTTTGAAGAAATAATTATCTGTAGCCTATAAAAAGCCAACTAACAAGTCAGTAGCTTGAAAATGGACACAAATCAGCTGTGAAAACTTCTTTATATTTCTCTGGTCCGTCCAATTTTGGAATATTGAACCCTCAATTCCATCTTTATCAGGACAAGATTGATTCCTTTTTGCACTTCGTGGCTTAAAATGGGGCCCAAATATGCGACTGCCGCCATATTCCAATAGACTTGGCTTTATAAAGTTGCCTTCCTTAAATCATCGCCGAACTCCACCCACAGTAAATCGTAATTTTCGACCCTTTGCCATAGAATTTTATAGATCTAATTATGCTTTGCAACATCCTTTCCGTGTCTTATGCTCTAACTTTAATAACCTTTACAATTTCCTCTCTTTCGAAAGGTCTATTCAATCTATCATTTCTACTATCTAAAGTCACCCTTAAAAGTTTCATTCCACCGGGCCGTGTTATTTGTACATAAGCTGCAGGTCTTCTCAAATTCCTTCCAGAGAAACTCGTAATTTTCGACCTTTAGCCTGACAATTATGTAGATCTAATTATGATTTACACTATCATCCCAGAGATTGTAAGTTCGAATCCCCACGTTAAGCATGGTCCTGCAATTTCCACTTTCCTATTTAAAAAATTTTTCCCCTCTATTCTCAATCCTTATTACTTACTCACAACAAAAAGCTGTTCCTGGCCTAAGTGAGTTGGGTCGCTTAATTCCAACTGCCCCCTTAACCTACCTACATGATCATTTCCCTGTCTTATGCTGTAACTATGATAACCTTTACAATTTCCTTTCTTTCGAACGGTCTATTCAGTCTAACACTTCTTCTATCTTAAGTTTGATTGACTTGCCACTTTGAGCATCCTTGACCAATCACCATTTACGTCAACGGTGATCCCTTGGCAATTCCTTGTTTCAACTTTTTTATTGTAAATCCAAGTGTCTGGCCAGTTCTTGATGTGAGAAGGTGCATAACATTAAAAAGTTCACCCATCGGGCTACAGACGCGGATTAGTTATACCCTCTATTTTTATTTTCTGAATAAATTTACTTTTTTCTATAAGATAGGGTGAACTGTTCTTAGTTGTACTCCTCCAATAAATAAATAAATCCCATATTATGAGTCACCCACGTGGTCAACTTCCTAAGTCTAAGTGTCTGGTCAGTTCTTGGCCTAGAGACGCGGAATAGTTTATCCTTATATCCTTTTAGTTTATCCTATACTTTTATAGTATAAAGTCAACTGAGCTTAGTTGTACTCCTCAAATAAATAGATAAAAAAGACTACTCTCTCGGATAGGATAAGACTATGACCTAAAGAGTGCAGCTCATAATCTGGTCCTTAGCTCTTAAATAATATAAACAAAATAAATTCTTTGTGATCTACCTTAAAGATTTGTAGCTTATTAGTAGTTCCTTGGAAATTTCTATAACTGGTACCAAATATAATTAGCTCAATACTTAATGTCTGACGATGTACATCAAATTTATATACTAAAAATATATTCTCCACAATTAGCAGTCCCTAATGACATTGACATTTGTAGCACCTTAGGGTTCGTCGACGAATTAAATATCTTATGTTACATTTGGCAAAACTACCAACTACTTAATAATTCTTTTAGCTGCTTTGAGAATGTCCTGAACGCAGAAATTTTGCAGGTGCATTTAATGCTGCAGTAAATCATTTTTATTAAGCCAACACAATTCTAAGAATTAAGCAATCTGGAAAAGTATTTCAATAAGAAAAATGTAATCTTGTAAATAGCTTTCGAGCTTATATATGCACAGACTAATATGTGCTAGTGTATATATACTATATATATATATAATGCATGTCAATAAGTAACTGAAACTTGGTTTATATGTATAAATTTATATATGTATAAGTATATAGCAGCATGTGACAGCTGTGTATACACATAACAGGACAGCATTTGAAGCCAACAAATGCGACACAGATAACTAAAGCGGCGTCCCAAAAAAAAAAATATATAATAAAAAAATAAGAAAATACGCGCACGTAAATACACACACACACACACAAGCGTACAAAGACCGCACAAACAGAAGTCAAAGTAAGAGAGTGTGCGGCTAACACATATACACACACACGCACACACATACGCAAGGCGTCAGCATTAGAACGGCTTAATGCTAAACATGCTGCTTGATATTATTTTTTTATTCTCTCTTTGCTGCACAAGTTGAAAGTCAAGTAAGTTGGACACGCTTACAGCTTTTTAATTTCTTGCTGAAGGTCCTGCTGTGTAGTAACATATATGCACACACACACACACACACGCACGCAAACGCAACGCGCCACAATACGCATTTAACACTTGTGCACAACAAACGTATATTTCCGTTTCCGCCTATGCTACAAAATGGCCATGATCAAAGTCGCCATGCTTTAGTTGCTTTTGCTACTTGGAATACTTGTTATTGGTTGTTATTTTGCTGTCATGTACTAAAAGCTGAACAAAATGCCTGCAGACAGCATCTAGTACGCAGAAAAACAAACTACAGACTAAGCTTACGGCAAAAAAGCGTGCACACAACCGTCGCAATTGAGTACTCCGGGTAAACTGAAATGAGTTTTTAAACATCTCACATAACAGCTGCATGCTGCTGAGAGAGGCAAGTGTGAGCAGCAAGCAGTGCTTGCTTAACAACTGCTTGCTTGTTGCACATACCAAAACTGTCATAATTATGCTTGTAAAAGAATAGCTGCAGCTAAATTTTTCAACAATTGTTATTTAAAACAACAGCCAAAAAGTATGCTTTGTTATTTTAAATGAAAACACAAAAAAATAACCCGAGCAGGCAGCGCTATTTATTCAAACACCATTTATCGATAATCGCGCTGCCAAACGCTTATCGAGCTGCACAGCTGTTTTTTCTGCTATCAGTTATGTTATGGCCAATGCAAGATACGTAGCGCAAAGAAAATAAACTTGTGCAATTTAAAGCTAAATATCGACAAAGTCGAGCTCCTTAAAGGCTACCATTGCATAATAACTTCAAAGTGAGTGCTTTTAAGTAACTTGCTGCTATGGCATTGGCCTTGCGCTTAGCGCGTTTACAGCACTGTGGTTATGGTGTAGTTAAACTACACCGCTGGCCACAGGAGCACTGCCGTCTGCTGCAGCTGTGCAGCACCAAAGCCGCCAGGTGAGCAACAGTCGCACATTCACATTGACCTTAATTAACGCTTATCTACTCATTAGCGATAACATACAGAAATCGCATTATGCCACACAGCCGACCAAGCCGGCCGGCCCCCCGCAAATCAAGCGCAATGTTGCCGCTGAAATTACTAGCGTGGGTAAAATGATATACGAAACCGGTTGGGATGCTAAGAAGCCAAGTGATACACCAAAAAAGGGCGCTGTGGCCAGCTCTGATCTACCACCAAGTGATGACAAAGGCTCAAAAAAAGATTCATGCAAAGCAGTTACGGATCCAAAATCAAAGCGCGATCAAATGCGTGACAATGTGCAAGATTACATTTTTACGCGCTACTTTAACTATGTTAAAAACTATGACAAAGTGCTGGAAAAGAATTTTCCCAAGGCCATGCAGTTGTATCGTGTGTTCTTTGACGGCGTTAAAGCATTCTTCAGTGACATGAAGCGGTTCATTAAGATTGTACGCATAGCCGATGACTCGCCACAAGGCATACGTGCTCTAAATCGCCAGGAATTGGAGTTATATATGCAAATGCCACGCGATATGATGAAAGTAGCGCCAGCGCTCATTGGCTGTTCGCTTCCCTTTGTAGGCTATGCGTTTTTTCCCCTCGTGTAAGTAGTAGTAGTAGTAGTAACAAGCCACAAAACGTTCTTAAAATGACTTATTAATCTTCGATTAGTTTTTGGTACCCGCGCACTTTTCTCACAACACACTTCTGGACGCTGCAGCAACGTGCGGAATTTCAACTATACTATCTTAAACAACGCCTTCAATGCAACAAATCTGTACTGAGATGCTTACAAGCCAAAATAAAGTCTTTGGAAAAGCATCATAAGCACGCGGACTTTAAACGCATATTGGGGCAACTTGGTAGTGGTTTTCATCCCACGCCGGAAGCCCTTATTCACATAAAAGACATCTTCGCAGAGGGTCCCTACTCGCTGCTGGGAATGTCACGAAAGCATGTTGTGAGTTAACCTTTAAGAGCTTTCTGCAGTCGTCTTCATATTTTTATTTCTTAGAACTGCCTAGTCAAACTGCACGGATTGCCAAGCTCTATGTTCAAGCGCCATCGTCTGCATGAGCATGCTTTTATGGTGCACTACATGGATATGGCCATTATGCGAGAAGGCGGCGTGCACAACTTACCCGTTGAAGCCCTGCGCAATGCTTGCTTTTTACGCGGCCTTAATCCGTTGAACCTCAGTAATGAGCAATTGATTGAATGGCTGCGCAAATGGGTGAAGGTCTCTACAAATATACAGGCCGAACATATCACTTTGTTCCTACATTTGCCAATTTTATTGGGATACAATCATCCCAACAATTGGAAAACAATTTACTGCAAAAACGAGGCATAGAAAAAAATTGGTTGACTGCATTTTTGAACCAATTTTTTGTTGACATTTGTTTATAGAACAAAATTGGGATTGAATACCTTAAAATTTGCTAGACTGCGCTAAACTGCTTTGGTCAGTTTAGCTTTAAGATTGATTTGTAACAATTCATTTGGAATGCAAATATAAAACAAACAAAAAAATTGTAAATGCCAAAACCTTAACTTATTATTTAATCAAAACAATAAGTCAATATTTTAAGTTCGAAACGGATACTTTAAAATTTGGCCAAGTTTTCTTTAAAAATTGTGAAATCATGCATCCTTTAAAAATTTGGCGGTTTGGTCAGGAACCACATTTGAAGTGAAATGTTTTTAACGAACTTATCGTCTATGTAATATCAAATCTATGAAACTTATGTACATGGTTAAAAGTTTGCTGATTGTTAAATAAGTTTGATTGCAATTTCACATACAGTCATCATACGTTTTATTCGGACACCAATAAATTTCTACTTTAATACCTTGTAACTTTACACATAGGACTTTATATGAACAAATATTTTTTTTGGTCTTTTTATGTTTAATAAGGGTGGTCTAGGATGTCAAAGGCTTTCAAGCGATGCCCTATATTTTATCTAACTATCCCGGCTGTATTGGTATAGTATTTTCAATGATCCATTGGATGTTATTTTGTGCTTTCTTTATATTTTTCCAATCAAAAACCAATAGGATGTTACTTCGGAGACTAGAGCAGTAATCATCCCTGAGCAGAAATTGCTTAAAATCCGTAAACATTTAGGATTCCCAAAGATTTTAACTGCTCAACGTGTTAGAACTCATTTCCATTCTTGTACTCAGCAATTCAAAATTTTGCCTCAAACAATATACAACTGGTTGTGTTTAAATTCACCACTCTGAGCTGCACTACAAACTTCCAAGCTTTTACAACATAAAATTATAATAAAATTGCTCAGTATTTGTTTTTCCTAAAAATAACATCTTTATTTCTCATTTGTTGAATGATGTTCATCATCAGCGTTGTTTTACACAAAAAAGTTGTTACTTAGTCACTTTTTTACTTCTTGGCAGCAGCCTTCTTGCCACCCTTGGCCTTTTCGGCGCGCAGACGCTCACGTCTGTCCTTTTTCAGAACGCGTGGTGTACCATCAGACTTGGTGCGCTTCTTCAGTGTGTTGAAGGCAATGGTCAGCAGCTTGTTGCGTTGACGCTTGGCATAGCGCAGCTTGAAACGGTCGAAATCGTTCAATTGCGAGCGCTATAAAATAGAAAAAGAAAATAAAGTTACTAAATGCATTTAAAAATAAACAGAAAATAATTTGGGGCTGCTTTATGCTTTCAGTTAAGTAAAATAAATTAGCTTCATATATGTATCAGCCGGCAATTCCTATCAAGAACTTTCAATTATCATCATGTGCAGCCTGCAGCAAATATATTAAAGTAATTGAAAACTTACCTTGCAGATGTTTTGCGCCTTGACGGACCAGGCGCTGACCTTCCACTGTGCCTTCAAATCACTATCAACCCAGGCCTTACGCACAATGCGTGTGGGCGCGGTGAAGGGGAACTTGATGCGGTACTTGGTCAAGTGCAGATTGTTCAATCTGTATTCCTGACGGGGAACACCGGTGAGTGGTCCATCAACCAAAACCTATAAACACATTTTATTTAAGCAACAGTTTCTATAGTGTAATTAATTGCTAAGTGTGCGCCTGTGTGTATGCATTGTCAGAATTATTTAAAGTAGCTTCATTTATGTGTCAGTTGGCCCTTCCTATCAAGAAGATAAATTTTCATCATGTGCAAAACGCACAGCGCGCACTCAAAGCATGTCTCTAGTGCTACTTACTCTGTTTTGGTCAATGACGTCGACAATGGCGACCAAGCGGCCCTTCAAGGGGCCTGCCGAGGCCTTGGCAATGCGACCAGTTTGTACGAATCTCTCGAAAGGCTGCAAATAAACATAGTCAACATTAGTTCAGCTTTGCAGTAAAATAATTTAAGTCACAAAAATTCACTTTATAAGCAGCATGGCGCTGTAACCCAATGGCAGCCGCTAGCAAGCCACCACGTGAAATAATAAATTTGCATTTAATATTTTTGCGCTTGTAGCTGCCGCTAGAGTTTTTGTTTGTAATAGCTTGACGTCATTGTCACTTTAAGTTTTTTATTTAGTGCAGCGTACACTTTAAGTTTAACACATTTAATTTTTACATTTTTCAACCAAATGCACAATTATTTTGTGAGCTCTTACCATGACGCTAACCGGAAAGAAAGAGAAGGACAGAATTTTTTTGACAACTCTGCGACAACATGGCGGCGATTATTATCGGTAGCATTACTGGCGATAAACCTATTTTACAGCACTGATTAAATATATCGGTCTTGCAACCCTGGCTTGGTTAATGCGATAGTCCCTGGTTAGCAATGTGCGTAAATTGTTGAATATAAAGACTGAAGAATTATATATTAAACAAGGAAAAGCTAACAAAAATGGTTTACATACATTTTCCAAACAATCAGACGGAAGAGGAGCAAATGCTGCAGGCAAAATACCAAAAACTAAAGAAAAAGGTAAAAAGCGTGCATCAGCGTTGTCACTTTTTATTAAATATGTTTGTTATTAAATATGTTTGATTTATATTAGAAAAAGGCACTCCAAGCGCATAAGGCGCCTAAACAGGAACCAGAAAATCCATTAACACTAAAACGTCCCACAGATGCACGAGATGCTCGTGAAGTAGCACGTAAATTGATTAAAAGCGGTGCTATACCGGCTATACAAAAACAACAAACCAAACAAGACCAAACGTCTTTTAAGCGCCCCAAGGGCCAAGAGCGTGCCAAACGCTCCACATCAGAGTCCACTGTAACCTCCTATCAACCATTTTCATCTACACAAAATGATGTGGCTCAAGAGACAATCATAAGTGAGATCATAAAAGAGGAGCCAAGGCGTCAAAACTTATATCAGCATTTTGCAACAGAGCGTGATCGTGAGGAACGCGGACTAACAGAAAAAGTCACTTTAGACACAGCACAGCCGGAAAAACCACGTGCGGGCAACACAATATTTGTTTCCGGCAATAAAGTAACCGAAGACTTCTTTAATAAGACATTTAACGATTACGGCACTATAGTTAATATATCCATGGAGATTGAAAAGAGGTATGCAAAACAAAAAAAAAATATTGCTAAGAATGAAGTATAAATACAATTTTTTCCCTACAGTCGTGGCTTTATATCATTTGCGAAACCAGAATCTGCAGATCGCGCTATAGCTGAAATGCATGGCAAAAGTGTCAATGGCATTAATTTGCAAGTACAACTAGCGCGTCGTCAACCACAGATTGAGCCAATCAATGATGCATCTTCTTCGGCGGTCTGGTCATCTATTGGTAAGTATAATTGCATAAATAAAATAATGTATCTAAAATTATAATTTTGTTTATTTATAACGCAGCTGCCAGCAAATCTCAAAAGGGCAGCCATAAAGATCGCCGCATGATGGTTCAATATGATGACGATTACTTGCTGGAAGCACGCCAAAATGTTACTTAGTTTATATCAATTAATACTCTCGAACACTAGATCTTACTTTATTTTCATCAAGAATATAATTTTCTGTATCCCAGAAGGAGGCGTGGCAGTTTCAACATTCAATATTTCAATTGCAATACAAACACAAAGGTTTCCTTATTCGAACCAATATTTGATTATAAAAAATGTTCCTGAAAATCTGCCGCGACACTTCCTTTGGTGAGTTTTATTATTTATATTAGTTAAACGCATAGATACCCTTACAAAAGACCACAACACTCGATTTGCAGGATATACAAAGCAAATTTTTGTCCGAATGGGAATTAAACCCAACTCAATAAAAGGGCAGATTCAGATGTTTAATGTCTGTTGGGGGTCTGTTGAGGGTCAGCATTTCATCTTTAGTCTTAAGTTATTTTTATTTTTTTCCATCAAAAACACACCATCTTTTTTTTATGTATATATTTTTTTGCTTTATTGAAAATACGCTTCTAGTATATATTCACCTTAGTTTCTTGATCAGCACTTTTGTGTCAAATTTATTACATAAAAGTGAATAAGGTTTTATGAATTCATGAAAGGTTTTTTATATACTCCTACTGATTCAACTAAATTAGATAACATATTATTTATTTGCAATATATTTTTTAAATCAACAATTTGAAATAGACTGGTAAAAAATGAGCAAACAAAATAATTTTGTTCTCACAAACAAACTTGAGCCCTTGGCCTTGACCACTATATACAAATGTATGCAAATAATGGCCGATTCTAATAAAATATATAAATATATTAAGTACAATTAGTAAACGTAATACATAATAACAATCGTTGTTGCAATTGACTTCTAACGCAATGCCCAAATGGTGGTAGACTTTCGTTGCAATTTTGTAAAATATGAAAAAAGTTGTTTATGTAAAGTTATTGTTAGTTTATTTTAGTTAGATGTAGTTTTTAAGTTTTATTGCAATGTTTCATTATGCCATATATGCAAATGAGGGAATCTTCAGTGCGTTATAAGATGATTGAACTGGGATTCGCTGTGAATTTGTTGTTTTGACTAGTAGAAGAGCATTTGCTCCGTTTATCTTAAGCCTACGGGCTCTTGGCCACTCCGCTCCACTCAAACCTCGTCTAAATTATTGTTAGTATATCATTAAGGTTAAGGCCTTTAGTTTCCAGCGCTCTTTGCGCCTATAAATTCGTTTTCTCTTCTTTCTTGCTAATGCAAAAATTAAATCTTTCAACACACAAAATGCAAAACGATGCCTCGTCGTTGATTCAGCCAAGTAGAATCTATTTTCTTTTTGAAACCATAAAGTTAAGTAACAAAACCAAAATTTGCGCACTAGCCTCACGTATGTCTGCCCTCGTTTCCTGGTGGATTAAAGTAATCCCAATGATGTGTATGCACCTGACGACCCGTCAACAAAAATACCAACAGTCCAAAAGTAATTATAATAAAGAGCACCATCAAAGCAGAAATATTTCTAGGCTGCTGTTGAATTGCCTCTACATCTCCACGCATATAGTTTGTCAGTTGATTAATAATATTGACCAGTTCCAGACTGCATGCGGATATAAATTGACGTCCAGCCTGCACCACTGTCTTGGGCTCGTCCTCATCGTCATAACCCTGCGGTGGCTGTGTGCCGCTACGCGTGCGTGAACGTCGAGAGCGTGGTCGTTCCACTAGTTGCTCCTCTGCTTCAGAGCCTGAGCCCTGTAACTCCTCTTCTTCACTACGTTGCACATGACGGCGGCGGCATTTGTGTGGTGCCTTGCGCTCACTGCTTGCTGCACCATCTGCTGCTTGTTCAGCCTCAGCACTTCGTTGCAAATTATAAAAAGCTAGGGGCGCTAGAGATTGTAAATATTCCACGCTGGGATAGACGGGAGGCGGTGGTGGTAATGGCAGCAATCCTGCTTCAGTTTGTGTCTGTTCATCCAGATTACTGTGATGCGAAGCTGCTGTTTCTAGAGCTTTGCTGCTTCTTGGTGGCTTTTGAGGTGGTTCATGTTCCTCGCTGGCCGCTTTTTCGCTGCTGGGTTGTCGACTAGTCTGCGTCTCTGTAGTTAGCAGTGTTACGCGTGGCTCACTGCTACGCACACGCTCAACTATATCCTCTATAAAACCAGGCGGTAGCTCAAGATTCTTGACAACCAAATTACCTGACTTACATTCCAGCTCATCAGCACTAATTTGTGCGCCATGCAATTGGGATACCATGATTTGTCCAGCCTGCAGCGCATGCACGCGCAAACGTTCCACTTCAAGCTCGCCCAATCGACTTGGCAATTGTGCTTCTGTCTGAGTTGGAGACTGTGGCAACACGGATTGCACGGGTGTTATCTCGCGTGTAGTCTGTTCGGCTATGGTAAGTGACTGAGTGGCAGTTGGTTCCAGTGCTGTGGTAGACTTGCGGCGTGGAGGAGGTAGCGGTGGCTCCTCTGCTTCCTCTTCTGTCTGTTCAGCGTAATCCGGTAACGTAGCAACAAATTTGGCTATTACTGGAGCCTCAACTGGTTCCGGCTCTGTCTTTATTTCTCTCGAGATTTTGGCTACAAAAATTGGTTCTTCTACTTGATGCGCCTCTGGTTCTGACACCTCTTCCTCTGAATGTGGCATTTGTGAAGTGGCTTCTGGTTGATCCAGCTTATCCAACTCTTCCTGCATTGATGGATGTTCTTTTCTGTAATCTGCAAGTACCTTTTGCATTTCCTCCCTCAGTTCCTTTTCCAATTCCTGTTCGATTTCTTGCTCTGTAAGCTCCTTTTCCATTTCCTCTTGCAATTGTTTTTCCAACGCTTCCTCGATTTCTTGCTCGGTTAGAGGCTTTTCTTGTTCTTCCGTTTTCCAATCATCTTCCTCCTCCTCGTACTGATCAGAATATTTCTCAGCTGTTTCGTCTTCTGCCCCTTGCTCTTCTTCATATTCACTTTCACGCAATGTACGCTCAACTTCTTCATCCTCTAACTTGCTTTCGTAGTCGCTTTCCATTTTTAACTGCTCTACGGCGGCGTCCAAGTCGGCTGAGCTAGGTGCATAGTCGCTCAAAGCTATGTGTTGTTCTTCTTCCTCACCAGCTGTTTCCACATCAGATTTACTTTGCACTGAGCTGTCTGAAAGCAAGCCTTCACGACGCAGCTCCTCTTCTTCGCGCCTTAGCTCATCATCCTCCAGATCTGCTATACTTATGGGCCTCACTATTAAAGCCGCCTGTACTGTATTATCCTCTCCTGTAGGTGATGGCGTGGGTACACGGCGTTCGATTACTATTGCGGATGGTGTTTGTGGGCGACTCAGTGATTTAGAACGGTCAGCCTGTGAGGAGGCGCGTGAACGCTCTGACATGCTACGCTGATTAGCATCACGGAAACGTTGCAAGCCACGTGCCAATTGCTCATCTTCTGTCAGCGGCTTAGCACCGTCCACCTCATCTTTTTCTGTCTGCTCGCTGCGCAGCAAATCCTCTAAAGTCTTAGCTCCGGTTGCACGACGTGGTTCTATGATTTTCATATCTTCAGTTATCTCAAACTCCTCACACACAAAATCATCTGGCAAGGGATCAGTTTGCGTAGAGACCTCAACTTCAAAGTCGTGCTGATCGTAGCTGTCGGCATTTGAAGAACTGGCCACCTTCTCGCTATCCTCATAGCGATAGGACGATAGTTCATCATCTGTGCGTTCACCCTTGCTATCAACGGCACTGCCACCGCGTTGGCGTTTATCACGCGGTGGGCGTGGCGGTGCCGGCAATGGACGATACTTCATTTTGTTGATTACTTCACCAGACTGCAGATTCGCTCTGGGCGAATCGGGTCGCTCCAGCGCCTCATAGTCATCCTCTTCAGCTTGTGCCTCATAGCTAGAGTTGGAAATGGTTGAAGGTGTAATTAGAAAAGGGATTTGTTTTATCATTAGGCGTTCTGGAGTACTAAACAATAACAAAAGAATGTTGTCTAAAATCAAGTGTCATGGCATGTTTTATTGTGTGAGCGTGTTTCGGAGTTTTAGTAAAGTATTTTAAACTTAGCTTAATGCACTTAAGCCTAAGAAACTTAACAAGAAAAACAAAAACTTAACAAAATGCATAGGCAACAAAAAAAAGGTAATGAGAAAAACTTTTTTTTAAAACGTTAACAAAGCGGCGCGACAGCTTCAAGGCGGTTTTCTTACTTTGACTTGATCAGCGCATTCGCTGCTAGGTTGTCTAGACTTCCTCCAGCTGAACGGCGGCGTCTTGGCACCATTGGCGAATCTTCACTAGGCGTGTACTGCAGCGGTGGAGGTGGTCGTGCTGGTGGTGGGGAACCACGAGTGCCCCGAGCGCTAGGCAGGGTGGCAAAACGCTCACCTGGAGAGCGTGTGAACTTCTTACGACGCGCTGGAGGTGTTGGTTTTGGCACTTGTTCCTTGCGCACAACAGCATAGCTGCATGTTAATGTGGTTAGCTAGTCATATGTTAAGGCAAGTCTAGCTTTCACTTACCCATCACTCTCCAGCATGTCAATGACAAATTTTTCGTCATCCTGTGGCACAATTTCGTCTAAATGAAGCTCGGGTTTGGCTGTAGCATCCAAGACTAACGAGTCGGCGCCGCGTGAAGTGCGGTCATCTTCGGAACGTTGGGTTCGTGCCGAAGCGCCATCTGTAAAGTTGTCCGGCGTAGCAAGCGGTATGCGATATTCGTGCTCAGTGCGATAAACAATTACCTGTGCAAAGACGCAAAACTTTAATTTCGAATTTCTAGACAAGATACGAGTTAGCATGGAAACATAAGCCACTTACTCGTAGCGCAACCTTTTGCATTTTTTACTTACATCTTCCTGTGGCTGCAAAAAGGTGTTTGATACTGATCTACCACCAAAACCATTGAAAAATGCATCGGCTTCCTTTTCCACCGACGCATCATCTCGTGTGCGTTTTTTATGACGCCTTGGCGCCTGTGGGCGTGCTGTTGTTGCCGCAATCGTTGGCTTTGTCGCTCCTTTTGTTTCGATATTAAGATTATTTAAAGCTTCCTCAGAACCTGCTGGTTGTTCTCTAGCGGGTGGTCGCAAATAGTCCTCATCATCCTCAAAGTACTGCACATTACTGCCTTCATCGGCCATTGGTATTTCCTGACTATCCATGGAGTTTTTGCTGCGACTGCGGCCCTTGCGCATAGGTCTCTTGGGCATAAAGTCGCTGCCGTTTTGTGACATGGAGAAGTCATCGCCATAGTCGCTGCGTTGAAACTCTTGTGAGTCAGTATAGTCGGGTCTAAAGTTTTTGTGCAGGCGTCTAGGCTTTGGTGGTGGCACATCATAGTCGCCGTATTCTATTGGCGCTTCTCTGGTTTGTCCCACGTGCTCCAAAGCATTGGGCATGTCATAACCCTCGCGTATGGCTTCGCTGATGTATTGACGCAGCTGTATATTATCCTCAGATATACCGCGCTTGCGCAGGAAGAATTCATCATCGTCAATCTCCTCCATTACAACCTTTTTGCCCGAGCTGGCAGTAGACTGCGCATCTTGCACCATTGGCTCATCACCGTGATACTTGTAATAGCTGGCCTCTGCCTCCAGCTCAGCCTTGCGCAGCAATTTATTCTTTTGAATGTCCTTCTCTGTCCAACCCTCCGCTTCGCGGCTATCCTCTGAACGCAAGTCAGAATCTTGATGCACCATTGGTCGGCGCTTGAATTCGCGTGAGCGTAGATTGGAGATTTCATGTATGGCGCGATTCTCCTCGTCGAACTCGGCAAACTGTTTACTGTCTGCTACGCCACCAAGTATGCCCAGATCATGCTGCTGTGGCTGCTGGGATTGAGCGTCACTACCTGTGTCTTCAAGGTCCTCCTTCATACGGCGTTCAAGCGAAGAATCACGTTCAAAACTTTCCATTTCGCTGCCATAGCGTCGATAACGAGAGCCTTCGCTATCATTATAACTGACATCGGAGAACTTGTCTGCCCAGCGTGAACGAACAGGACCCGGTCCACGATCACCTTTTGGTGAACTTGAAGTGCCTGAGGGTTGCGTCTCTGTGCTGGGTATCACGCTTAGTCCTTCGGTGTTCAGCGAAGATTCCACAACGGGCTCGACAGGCTTCTTCTTGCGGAAGGCTCGCGGGTATGTCCCGAAATTGAAATCAAACATTTTCTTTGGTGCGGGCTGTGGTTCGGCTGTGGCAGGAGATTCTGTTGATTCGGTGGGCAGCTCAGAGTCGACGGCAACGGGTTCATTTTCTTTCATAGATTTACTACGTCGCAACTTAATCGTGGGGAAATGCTCAGGCAACTTAAACTTGGACATATCCGGCTTGTTGAATTTAGTAAACTCAGGTCGCTTCAGCTCTTTAAACTTCGACATGTCTGGCCGTTTAATTTCAGGCATTTTAATTTTCGAAAATTCGGGTGCTTTAAAGCGTCTACGTTCTTTGGCCTTAGGACTAGGTGAGACGGGTTTCTTTGGCTGTGGGCGCAGCTTTGTTCTGAGCTTACCTGCCTGGCTGCGCAAACCATCTTGCATTTTTCGAGTACGGTCTTGAGCAGAGGCCATAAAACCCTTTTTGCGGTTCTCCGGCCTAAGCGGCAGTTCTTCGAGTGCGCTGGAGTCCACCTGGCTGGTGTGTATTTCATAATCAGTGCGAGATTCTGTGCGTGGTGTGGTTGCTGCAGAGCTTAGATAACGTTCGTCCACATCGGCATCGATGTCCATGGGGGTGTGGCTACTACCATTTTGGGCGGTTCCCAGTGCAGCAGCTCGAGGCGCTGGTGATGATTCCTTGGCTAAAGAACCAGACGTTGCTGCTACACCAATGGGTTCGTATTCATGATCACTGTAAAAGAAAAAATATTGATATTAGTTATGAATCCTTATGCGCATAAAATCCTTATTAAAGCATTGGATATTGATTGTGTGTTGTTACAAGCGGAAGTTAGCGAAGCCGGCACCTGCTTTTTTTGCAATTTGGAAATTTTGGGCTGTTGTGTGTCTAGAGTGTAGGTCGTGCGTTGGGCTGGTCTCATTCTTAGGCCTAGTTGAGGGGTACTTTCCTGGGGTAGCTATTGCTTACCGAATGAAATATGTCCGCTCGAGGAAATCTCTGTGTTCGTTTTGCTTTTGGGTTAGGGGCGAGTTTGATTCAAATTCCGCTAGACGCGATTTACGCTCGTCAAAATTGAAACTAACCGTCTTTGTCATGCGCGCTGACGACCCATAGAGATGTTCTTGGGAGCCAGTTAGCCGTGTACGATCGTGGGACTGGGTGCGTCCTTCCCTAAAGGAGGACTTGCGCTGCATACCAAAGCGCTGTTCAGATGGCGCCCTTCCACGCCCACGACCCACTAACAATTCTCGTGAAGCGGATACCGGTGGCAGGCCTGGCGCCAGATTTCGACCACTGCCTGAAATATTGATAGGAACGGAAATCAACGGACGACTGCCATGACTAGCTACAGAGGGATCTTTGCTGGACCAGCGAAATTCCGATTCGCTACCAGCCCATGTAGGTACTTCAATTTCACTGGAGTAAAGACTGCGATTGCCCGCCATAAAACCTGCGCTGCTGCTCATGCTGCCACCCCGAGGTATGGATGAAACTACGACTGGTGTAAAGGCCACGCTGATATCCACCGATGCGCGTTCAGAAGCCGCAAAGTCCTCTCGGCTGCTGTACATAGTCTGTGCATGAGGTGGCGGTGCCAGCGGCTGGCTAGGACGGGAGCAGTACTGATCCATTTCGTCGCATTTTAATGAAAATGTCTCCGTAACACGCGCTGACATGGGCTCTGCATCTTGTTTTTTGACCACTGCTGAAGTACTGCTTACAATAGCCATGGCTACGGGTTTGTTTTTTTGTGAGAATGTCGAAACACCCATTTTGGGTGATGATGACTTTTCACGATATGGTGACGCAACGCGTTCATTTTTGGGCGAAGGTGACTTTTGACGCGGCACTGCGGCAGAATCTTGAGTTTTGGATGTGAACATAGACTTAAAACGTGAAGCGTAGGAACTTTTGACCTCTGGAGAAGCTGCCTGCAAAGGAATGACGCCTGATATGGTTGCTGTCTGCAATTCATTAGGCGATGGGGTGTACAAAGTAGATGAAAATTTATTCGCTCGTTCGGGTGATAGTTGGCGTTCTGGAGTACGTTGCGGTGGGGAATATGCAAACTTATTCGCTCGTTCGGGTGATAGTTGGCGTTCTGGAGTACGTTGCGGTGGGTAGTGCATAGTGGAAGCAAATTGATTCGGCAGTTCGGGTGATAGTTGGCGTTCTGGAGTACGTTGCGGTGAGGAGTACAAAGTGGATGCAAATTTATTGGATCGTTCGGGTGATAGTTGGCGTTCTGGAGTATGTTGGCGCTTAAGCTGCTGCTGAGTTGTTGATGACGCTGGATCTGGTTGTGTTTGATTTGGTGAGGATGGTCGACTTGATGGCAACTGCAAACTTGCCATAACCGGCGGTGACTTCGGTCGCCGTGGTTTAGGCCTTGGACTGCGACTTCTACGCATTTGCTCTGCCTTCGCTGCCTCACTGCGCACCAGCTCATCTATATCCACTACGGGAATATCGCATTTGATGTCAATTTTAGTTAACTCATCCAAACGCAAAGGTTTGGCGCTAACATCGCCAGCAATGGAAGGTGGTCTATAACTGTGCGCCTGAATGTTATCACGTATGTCTACAATGTTATGGGCAGCCGCAACACTCTCCAGCTCCGCAACCGTTTGAGCTAGGGGATCTGATGACACAACAGTAGACTGATAGGGTTTCTGCGCCGGTAAAAAGTCAGATTCAAGCAAAAAAGAAGGTCTAACCGGATCGGCACCAAAGCGTGTTACATCGATAGGTCTATTTTGCGGCATAACACCACCAGCTTGCATATTTTCCTTGTTTTCAAGATTAGGACGCATATAGTCTGGCGATAGCGGCGGCTTGGCATTGCGAAAATCTTGATTGCTTGGTGCTGGTGATGATTGGTGCGGAGGAAACTCGGGTTGCACATTTGCCAAAGCGGCACTAGGCGTTGGCGATATAACATTAAGCTGCGGTGCTTGGAGAGTACCCGGCATAATGCTGGCCTGAAACAGATCAGCATTGGAGGCACGGCGACTGGCGCTGGCTGAGCGTTGTCCAGAGCGCGCATTGGGTATCATGATATCAGCGCAGTACATATCGCCCTTAGAGTGGCCCACAGAAATGCGTCGCAGCGAATGACCACTGCGCATGGATAACGTTTCCATGTCACGTCGCGGAAAACGTCCCATGCTGCCGGAGGAGAGACCGCCCACAGACAGCTGTCGTCGCCTATGACCGGCCATGAACGATGATTGACTGCCTATCATATCCGCCTCGTTGGCATCCGATATGCTGCGCACAACCAAGCCACGCGAACGTGCCGTTTGCTCCAGCTCTGGATAGCGTTCTACAAAGCTAAGATCAACTTGTACTTCGCTATGGCTGACCACCTCAAAGCTATGATTTGATACATCATCTCTGTGCAGATTCATGGGATAAAACTGCTCAACATCGCCTGCCTCGCTGTGAAAGCCCAGCTTAGAACCTGGACGCGAATCCACGGGATTTACACGCTCCGGCAGCAACGATTCGCACTGAAAGTATTGGCAAGCACAGCGCACATCTAATGTGGCGCCACTGGCGCTCTCCACACGCGACACAAAATGTTTCTTCTCATGTGGCAGAGCGCCAACTGAGGCCGAGCGACGAGAATTGAGCATTTTTCAGCCGCAGTCGATCTGCTTGTAATTGTCGTAGTCGTCTCTGTAGTCCAAGTATGTTGACCGCTGATGATGCTGCTCTAATGTCTCCTATTTACTGAGCAGCTGACTTCGTAATCCGTTGTCTAGTATATTTATTTTGCTTTTCTTTTACTTTTATTTGCTCGCTTTTCGTTTTGATTTCGTTGTCGTTTTGTGGTTCGTGGCTATTTTTAACAATCGCCACAGCCGCGGGTGGACATTGAATTTGATTTCTTTTGCTTGGTTTTTATTAGAAAATTCTTTAGACCCCGAAAAAAAGGTGAGTAACCTAGACAGGTTACAATCGGCTGTAATGTGCTAACATTTTTCAATGGAATCTAGTCTATTTAAACACTTTATTTATGTATGTAATATTATTATTATATTATTAGATTTTGCATAGTTCTAATTTGCACTTGTATAGAGATTTCTTGTTTAACGACACGCGACCGCGGCCATGTCTACATCGTTGTGTTTTTCGGCCAGGACTGAGAGCTTTTATTTTTTTGCGCGACATAAAAATTGTACAAGTTTTTCGAAAAATGAAAATGTTTTCTTTAAAATTAGCAAAAGAGCACACAACCAACCACACATACATAGATACTAGACCAAAACATTTAAATAGATAGCAACGCGTTGGATTAGTATAAGTATATGTACATATGTATGGATAGTTCGAATTTGTTTCCTCGTTGACTTTGTGCCGTCGTCGCTACAATAAATAATTTGGGACTCTGTCGCTGCTGTCGCCGCTGCCAACGTCGTCAATGCGTCGCTGCTTGTTCATAATTGCAATGCCGACAAGGAGTAACAATTAGTTGTCTTGGTGTTTTGGGATCTATTTTGGGTTTTGCGTAATCCCTGCCGGAAATGTTGCCAAAAACTAGCTTTCGTTGACCTTTCAGCTCTGTTTATACTTTCTGAAAATTCCGTTGATTTACACTGACTTTGGCTTTTCTAAAAAAGCACCCTATCCGAGGGTCAAGGGTATTTATTTTGTTGAAAAATAAAACGTCGAACGCGTTTCTTTTCACATCGCGGTTTTATCTAGGATAAAAAATAAATTTTCCCTTTAAACGACTTTAATCGGCCGTTTGTTTTCTATAAGCCAAAGATATAAGCAAAACCCATCAGTAGCCTGATTATTTTTGGTTATGATGCCGATTTCAGGGCTCAACTTAAAAAACTCTCTCCCTATTAATAACTTCCACGCCGTCAGCTCATGCAGGCAGTTCTTTAAACCAATAATCGGCACAGTTTATCATGCATTTGTGTTAGTGTTAGCAGTGACGTCACGACGCTTTGACAAAGGCATCGACATTGCCACCTCTTGTCTGTTGCTGCGCACACAAGTGCATGCGACTGCTTGACACTGCTTTAAACATATATTATGGAAAAGAAGAACAGTATAGCCTGCCTCTACCAAGCTTTAAAAACTATTATTACGGGTTGATGGGACTTGAAATCCATTCATGCCATCCAAAAATAATAAAATCTGCATAGCAGCACCGTATTCCAACGGATTTCTCAGAAAGTACCAACACTGCTTGAGAGCATTTATATACTAACCAACACCGCTTACAGACTAAACCAAAAAACCAATCAACCCACGGAACGAAACACAGACAGAGATATAGGGTAAACCCATAAAAATTTGTGGCTTACCTTGGGACTATATCATGTTAGAACCTCAACCCGTTATCAAAGCTTGTTAGTGCTGCAACAACAACAAAGCCTCCAAGTGCTGGTTGCTCTGCTGTGTGTTTTAGGAGTATTTGCAGTGTCTGTGTAGTGGTAGTCTTGATAGTAGTGCTTGCTCTGGTTGTGTGTGTGTTTGTATTTAACCGCACGCCGGCGCTTCTTGCCCAGAGGCAATAGTGTTAGTAACAATTTCATAAGCAAGTCAATAGGGTTAGATTTTCTGCAAGAGTGAGCAACAGCCAGGTCAGTGAATAGCTTTGTTTGCATGTATGTATGCTATGAGTGTGTGTTAGATTTGCGCTTGGGTAATCTCTTTATAACTCACCTTATATTCTTTAATTTGGCCGCATTGGCAGCCGCCTCAAGCACATCCTCGGGCAGCTCAATATCTTCGCGATGTGGCTCCGCTTCGTCTTCTACATGCGAGAAGGTTACTTTTTTGTCAGAAGGCGCGGGTGAAGCTTCTTTTGTGACAGTCAGCTTAGTTTCATCCAGTATCTCTGCTGCCTCAATGCTGGCCACATCGCTTTCTTCAGCCACTGGCGATAATTGCGCCAAACGAGCGCGTTCCTCATCCGATGAAGTTGAGTCAATGCTGGAGAGTGGTGCCAGCAATGCGCTAGACTTGTCAGCAGCTAGAGCTGCAACCTGATCCTCCTCACTGCTGCCCATGCGATCTAGTGGTATAACTTTGGCTGCCTCTATTTCGTTCACAGTCAAGTTGTCCTGACGCGTTAGCGATTTTTTAAGCGTCTCCACCGTGGTAAACTCAAATATTTCCTGCGCTGGCTTTTCCGAATCCGGCTGCGCAATCTCTTCATAGACATGCTCCCGACGCAAGCGTGGTGTTTTCTTTGGTGGTACTGCCTCATCTACTTCTTCACTCTCAGCTGGCTCCGTTTCAGTTACCTCCACAGTGGGCGGCACTGCCTCAGACTTGGACTCCTCCACAGGCAGCTCAATAATCTCGTCGGGCTGCAGCACAGCACTGCTTGTGCTAGGCAGCTCTTCTGCCTGCTCCAGTTCCTCCTTGTTGCGCTTGCGGCATGGTGATTCATCGTACTCCACCAGCTCTAGCACATCATCTGAATCCTGCTTTTCTATAAAATGAGGTATCTCACCGCGATTCGACTTGGGTGAAGCCTTAAGTTTCATAATTTTTTGCTCTTCGCCCAACACAATCTTTTCATCCTTCTTGAGCGTTATGCGCCTGATATTGAGACGCTTCTTTTGGCGTTCCGCCAAATTCTTTAGCTTCTTCATTATGTCAAAGCTTTGTTTGGACTTGCGCTTGCTAGCCGCCTCAGCTGCAGCTTCTGCTGATGTCTTTGGTAACAGAGAACCTGGAGGCGGAGCTAGTTCGTGTACGCTGCTCTGGCGACTGGGATTAGCCGAGTTGCCTGGCAACGATTGTGCGTCCTCCTGTGTGCGTCCGCTGCGTCGGCGCTTGAGTATGCCACGTATATGAGCCAAGCGAAAAGTTTTGCGTGGCTTGGCGTGGCCGCCAACGGCAAGCACTGAATCGGAGACACAGGAAATGCACTCACTTAAGGCGTCTTCGTTATGTGCGTCACGCTCAGCGTCGGATTCAGTTTCCTCAGTGCTATCGTCGGTGGTGCCTAAAGCTTCGTCTTCGGATAGATCCTGTATGTAGCGTTCGGTTTCCTTGACTAGAACTTGTTCGTCGTAGCGCACTTTTTTAAGGGACTTGGGTGATTCGGATTTAAAACGCAGCTCTTGGGATTTGCGTAGCAATAACACAATCTCTGGTTCTTCGTCTGGTCCAAGTGGACGCTTGTACAAATGTGTCCAGGGATAGCCGCCCTGTAAGTTTTATTTAGAGTTAGCAAAAAGTAAAACTGGGTGTACTCCTTTACTTACCCGCTCTTTAGCACGCTTTAGATCCTCCCAACGATAGGTCTGTAGGGGCACTGGCGGCTTGTCTATGCTGTTGTGCAGCAAATATTTTTTCAGCGACTGATAATATTCGCGTTTACATTCCGCCGAGAGTCGTTGAGCATCGTTTTCTGCCTCTGGACGTTGCTGCTCAATTTGCGGTAGTGAATCTATAAAGGCTTTGCGTTGTTCCTCCTCTGCAGCTGTCTTTGGCGTTGGCACTTCCACTAATTTGATATCGGCGGCAGCAGCTTTGACTACAGTTGGCGTTTCATTTAGCTTTTCACCGGGCTGCTCTAAAACAATCTCCGGCTGTGGCTTTGATTTGAGTATGCTGGTCAGCTCACTCAGCTGTGCATCAACTTGCTGGGAGAGCGAGTTGAGCGCCTGCAGCTCCTCTTTGACGTCTGTTTCAGTCTTAGTCTGTGGGGCATCTAACTGGGCTACATCTTTGCCCTGCTCCAAGTGCCGGCTAAAGTTTTCAATTAGCTCGCGTTCAATTTCATTGACCAACTGCTCCGCAGTTTGGCGCACTGCATCCGTGCTTAGTTGCGCCGTCTCGTCAACCTCGGCAGTTTGATAAGGTGTTGTAAGTGTTTGTATAGCTTGTTTGGCACCTGCCGGTTCCACTTCAATTACATGCGCATCATCAGCAGTCTCTGCTCTGGATGTGCCTTGTTGCAGCTCCTGCTCAATGGGCGTTAGCTCATTAATGCCCACACCAAACTTGTCCGCCTGATTAACGTAGGCGTTAATGTCTTCAATAAGATGAGATTCTATGTCTAGCACATGTGAACCACCCGGTGTAGTGGCTGCGTTTGTTGTGGTTGCCGGCGTTAGATTGCTGTCCAAATCGAGTTTAAGTTTTGCCGCTTTGCTCTGTTTATCGTTTTGATGTAGCTCTGCCTCAACTTCACCGTTCAGCTGCTGATTGTTGATTAATAATATGGTTGGCTGCTCAGCGTTGCCAGTTCCAGCGCCAGGTAGCGACACTGCAAGAGATTTATTTACAAAATGCCAAAACAATGAATTCAAAATGTGCACAACAGGTGCTAAAAATAACGCTAGACAAATACATAAACCAACGAGTACATAGATAGCATGCATTTAATGTACATAGTTGTATGTATATCGTTTGGGGCAGCTACATTTTGGTTTTTGCACGACAATGAAATTACATAAGCCAACGTCACAATAGGCCACAACTTGAGCAACTGTGGCACGCAACACTTGACGTATAGACAAACCGACAGTTAGACAAACAATAAATAGTTCTACTCTATTTCTTGGCAATGATTGTTGAACCATTAAAAAAAAAAGAAAAACTTATTGGCCTGCCCAGCTAGTGCGTCAAGTGTATGATCAAATGCGTGCGAGTGTCTAAAGTTCGAATTTTCGAAAATCTGCAATGCTAATTACGAAATATTTAAATATTTTCGTGCACTGCTTTTAACTAGCTCGTGCACTGCTTTTTAACTAGCCACAGCGCTGCTTGTTGCGCTTAACTGCATTGAGTACACTGCTTGTAACTGCTTAGTTATTTACCTATGTACTGTACAAGTTTTATATGTAATTTTCCAACTTGATTTCGTTCGTTTTTTTTTTTTAATTATTCGTTCTCGTTTTATACATTTTATATTTAAATAAAATTATTCGAAATAATTAGAATTTTCTTTTTTGTTAGTTTTAGAAACAGCACAATCCGCGTACACGAGCCGTGTATATAAATTGTCCGGGCCACACTGCCGACTAGTAAATTTTTCGCAAGCTACAAGAGCAACAAAAAAAGTCTGTTTCGTTTAAATGTTTGATTTTAAAATATACTTTACAAATTTTTCTTTCTTAGTTTTCTTTATGTTTTTTGTTGCTCTTTCTGTTATGAAGCATTTTCCCTTTGCTTATTTTGTTTTTTCTTGTGCTCAATTTGTTGTTTGTTTTGAACGTTCAAGATCTTGCTCAGCACCTGCTCAGACATAACAACAACAACACTAACAACAGCAACAACAACAATATGCACAACAAGGTCTGCGAGAGTAAACAAAATTTTTAGAATGAAAAGTTAATTTAGTTTTTGGCTCTGTTTTCTATGCGTGCTCAATACATTAGCAACATCTAATATAAACACAAAATGAGCATAGAGCGCTGAACGTTTTCCCACTGAGCGCCGGAAAAACTGAGCGTTTGATGTGCCCAATTTTCATGCTGTTTTTATACACAAACATTTTTTTTATTGCTCTGTGTTTTTGTTGTTTTGTGCATAAATATAACGTAATCACATTAAATTATTGCTATAAAAATTAAATTGTTTGAAAAAAATTAGTTTACGTTCGTTACGCCTTTCGATTTTTCTTTCCCGCACACAAAGCGGAAAATAGAGAAAATAGGAAATGGGGCGAAACATTAGAATTGGTAAGATAGATGTGAATGGGAACTATATAGTGTAGATAATAATGATGTACTTTTGTGAGAAATCGAGAGACTAAATAATCGATAAGAGTGTAAATAATATTGTTAAACTATTTTCAGAAATAACTAGGTCAGTGAGTAACCAACTATTTGCTTTGCTTTTTTAAATCGTTAAAATGTCTACTTTTTTTTAAAATTAATAGCTGCAACAAAATATTTTTAAATTTCTGTGCATGAGTATACAGAATTTTTTTCTTATTAGAAGTTCACTTTTTGGTTTATATTGTTTTTGAAAAAATTTCACTAGTCGACGATGAAAAATCTCCAGAGATGAGACTTATATTTTATGTTAGGGCAATGTTTTAGCATTCAAAATCCGTATTTTTTATTATCCTGTTATAGCTTGTTTTTTTCTAGGACTATTTTGTTGAAAAACGACCTTTTTCAAAAAACGATTTCACATATGATGTCATAAAATCTGTACTGCTGGGACATTGCCCTAACATAAAATAGAAGTTTCATCTCTGTAGAAAAAAAAAGTGTGAAGTTTGTCGACTAGTGTATTAGGAAACACAATCAATCTCTTTGCTAAATCATACTTGTTTCTTTAATATTGAAGTCACTAAATCTTGATCCAACAATTTTTACTTTTCCAGGATGTAAATATTTTTTCCTAAACTTCCTCTGGAAGTATTGACGTACCTTGTCTTGGTTGACCCGCAATAAACTTCACCCATTTTTTCATAGTACAACAATTTTTTATTATACTCTGCATCGTATGTAACAAAGAGTATATTAAGTTTGTGTAAATGTATGTAACATATAGAGGGAGTCATCGGAGACTCCCGAAAGTTACCTAAAGTATGATCAGGCTGTGCGTCTATCTATCTGTTTGTCCGTCCTTATGAAAGCCTAGATTTCAGAGATGGTAAGAGCAATATCAACCAAACTTGCAGATTGGATCCCTTATTTTTCCATAGAAGACAAATTTATTTTTTTTTATGTGGGGGTTTTATTATACATATATCTCAGACTACCTCGAAAAAAAGAAAACGTTGGAGATGGTCAATTAGTTTGTTTATATCGTTATCAAATTGGGCTTTCGAAAGTTTTTTTTAGAAATTCCGCAGAACTGTACCGAATTTTAACAAAAGCCCCCGTAGGAACGATCGATCAAAAACAATATTTAAGGGCATAACTCGGTTATTTTTAGAGATATCGACTATTTTATGTAACCTTCATAGGACCGATGCAAACTTCTTTTGCTTTCGAAGATATCGTAACCGAATTTGGTACTAAGAAGTTTTTTAGAGTTCCCTATAGTTCCAGCAAAAGTTTCTAGGCCACAACTCGGTTGTTTTTGAAGATATCTTAACTGAATATGGCACTTGGAAGTTTTCAGGGTTGCCCACAAATTTTTATCAAAATCACTTGACTACATCATATACCCCACATAAGATTAATTGGTCTAAAAACGTGTTTGGTGCAAATTCCATTTTTGTTTTGTTTGTTTATAAAAATGTAACAAAATTTGGCAATGTAATATCGTTAACAGTTAAGCAATATATCGGATTGAAATGTGATTTTACAGAGTATCTCAAAGTCTTCCGAAGTGCGCCATTTTTTATATATACTTTTTTTTTGGTATTCGAGCAAAATTGAGTTGCGAACTTATAATTTAAATTAAATCTACATTAGAATAAATTTGGTTGCCGCTCTTAGTTAAAGCATAGGCCGGAAGAGCTGGAAACCGATAAGTTGATTAATTATAATATAAAAAAAAATTCAATACTAATCAGGGCCGTAGCCAGGATCGTCACTCATGGGGCGCTCAGAAGTTTTCCAGGGGCGCTCGAGATTTTAAAGAAACAGAATAAAAAATCAAGCAACACTGATCTATAAACCACCTCGTAGGTGGTTTCTTGTAGGAACTTTCTTGCACGAAAATTATACTACTAACTAAAGTAATTATTTGTGTAATAACTTATGGTTATTATTAAAGAGCTTGAATGGGAGTTTAAACTTTTTGGATCATGTAAATTTCAGGACAGTGAGATGCGTTGAAGTTTGAAAAAATTTGGAAAAGAAAAACGTCCAAAAGTCTAGTTAGGCACCCTGCTCAGCTGAGAAGGCGCTCAGCGTCCCTTGCGCCTACCTGGCTACGGCCCTGCCTTACATTAATTTGTGATGCTTTACTCTCTCCATGCAAAATCCGAATATTTTTTTTCAAATGTATTTTATTTACAATCTATGACTTAGACAATTAGTCTACGAAAGATAACAATATATTTTTTTTTAATCCATATTTGGCTTTGAGTTAAATTTATTTTAATTATAAACTTCCTAAATAATTAAGTCCTCCCTCAAAACTTTAGGAAAAATTTTGTTTCAAAAACTTTTTCACTTCTCAAGTTTAAAAGATCTCTCTAGTAGAATTACATTCAGAATTTTATTTTTTTTGTTATTTATACTTAGAATAATTACTAGTATATAGCACCTACTCTCAATGGAGACTAGCTGCGCCTGTCATTGTTAAAATAATTTTATATTATTTACTGCTTGTTTTTAGACAGATTGTAAATAAAATTGGGGGAAAAGACTGTCTAAAATCTAAAATTACAGAATCTTCTAGCTTAAATATTATTAGCAGGATCTGTCGTAAACTGCAAAAAAGTTTAAATTGATTTTTTTTTTTGTTACTTTAAGGAAAGCAGCTAAAGCTTCATTTTTGATGCTTTCGTTTGCTCATACGTTTTAACAGATTCAACTAAAACCATGTGTCCCTTTTCTTAGAAGCCAAAGGTACTACCTTAGCCTACCTTTCTAAACTTGTATTTAATTACTTTATGAAAGTGCAGTTAAGGCCAATAAACCCCTATCTCTTTATCTATATGTGCATATAAGTAACTATATCTTTTAAACTAGTCAAGCATGACTTCCATCTAGGCTTACATGGTCATTCTATGCACTTGAATGAGTTTTCTAAAAACATTTTTGCAACCCATAATTTGTTTGTTTTTTATTTTATTTATTTTTACACTGTAGCTGTCCTTCTGAGCTTTTGGCTGAACCCATAATTTAAAAACTTTCAAAGTATTTAAGCCAAATAGTCTCTAAGCCAGTTTATGGGCTCTAGACGTTGAACTTTTTTGAACATTACTTAGCGTGTAAAAAACAATGCTAATTTAAGGTGAGTACAACGTGGCGTATGCTTAATGCGTCATGTAAATTGTATTCAGCGCTAAAAATAAACACGCTATGTACTTTTATATTACATTAGAATATTTTTGTTTGTCAAAGTGTGATTGATTATCGAAGCTGAGTTCAGCTGAACTTTGTTAGCGCTTTTGTTGCTTGTGTTGCGTAATTAAATAGACAAAACGCACGCAAATTTTTAGATGTGCGCCCAAAAAATACCATAAAAATAAACGCAAAACACTCACCATAATTGCCAACAACACTTAGAAAAATATAAACCATAATCGATGTAAAATTAAATAAATTAATTAATTTGTTAATTTTGTAAAGATAAAACAAATTAAACAAATAAAAACAAAAGTAAATTTTAAATAAAAAAAAACTTAAGCGTTGTGGCTGCTGCTTTGCCGCCACTTAAGCTTCACATGTTCGACGTCTAATCGCGATTTGAATACTACTAAATAACAAAAAAAATTGTATATCGCCTTTAGAGACTACGACAACGTTGACGTCGACGTCAACGACGTTGATGTTATATAGCCGGCAAAACAAGAACAACAACAGCAGCAGCAAAAAGAAGAGACGAAGAGCAGCTGAGCGTTGACGCTGCTCTCGAATGTTGATTGAAATGCGAGCAGCGCAGTTCCATTTTGGCAAGCAGTGCCACAACATGTTGCATGCATGTGAAAGCTTCTCATTCTGCTGCTGACGTTGCTGCTTTTCATAATTGACCTTGCTACGCGCACTTTCGCCACTAGTTGCATGCGCACCAATGCTTCCAAGGTCATTTAGCTCGTCATTCTCGATACTTTTAAATGCAGTTAAGCGTAACAAACGGCGCTGCCCTCCGACATAGGTACACGGAGAGAAAATTGTGGGTTTGAAATTGATTTACTGGCGAGTCTCCCACAAAAGGAAGTAATAAAGGACAATTTTTGGAATAAGCGAATAGAATGGTTTTCGGTTTTTGTTGAGTACACAGTATTTTGAACTTAACAAAAATTTTATTTTAAAATTACGTCTATATACTGATTAAGCGGTCTGATTATAGGATTTTTGGCTATAAAATTTTGACCAAAAGGTAACGAGAGCAGCGTAACCTTTTTTTAGTGTCAGTTTAAGAATGCCATTCTTAATTTAAGATTTTTGAAGTGAGGCCCGAAAAATCTTGATTTCAGAGAATCTTTATACATAAAATAAAAAATTTGAAAAAAAAAACGTCCAAAAGTCTTCACTTCTCAAGTTTTAAAGATCTCTCTAGTAGATTTACATTCAGAATTTTCTTTGTTTTTTTTGTTGTTATTTATAGTTAGAATAACTACTAGTATATAGCACCTGCCCTCAATGGAGACTAGCTGCTCCTGTCATTGTTAAAATAATTTTATATAATTTACTGCTTGTTTTTAGACAGATTGTAAATAAAATTGGGGAAAATAACTGTCTAAAATCTCAAATTACAGAATCTTCTAGCTTAAATATTATTAGCAGGATCTGTCTTAAACTGCTAAAAAGTTTAAATTGATTTTTTTGCTACTTGATGCTCTCGTTTGATTTTGAAACAAGATAATTCTGGCTCATCTTAAAAACAAATTGTTGCAATTCCTAGAAACTTATTTTCACAGGGAAAAATCTGTAGGCTAAGAAACAATCTAAAATTGTGATTAAAACCTTTATTTTGGATCGAAAACAATTTTGGAACAAGATTTTTCTGGCTCATGTTAAAAACAAATTATTACAGTTCCTAGAAACTTCTCTTAAGAGGAAAAAAACTGAAAGCTGAGAAAAAATCTTAATTTAGGATTTTAAAAACATTTTTGCTTTTTTTAAGATTGAAATTTTATTACGGCCAAAAACGAAATTTATAGTTTTTTTTCGTCTTAATTTAATCTTGTAAAAACTTTTTGTCTTAATTTGAGAATTTTCATCATGATTTGAATATTTTCAGTCGTGATTGGAATTTAATATTTTTGTTTCTTGCTTTAAGAACATTTAATCTTATATCAATATTTCACTCTTCTATTTTAAGAATTAAAATCAAAAATGCAAAAATCTTTATTTAATTTAAATCTTTATTTAATCTTGTTTTAGAACTCTTTCTCTAAATTTGAGAATTATTGGTTTTGATTAGAATTTAATTTTTTTGTTTCTTAATTTAATAGTTTTTAATCTTAAATCAAGAATGCAAAAATCTGGATTTAAGATTGTTTTTAACAATCCGAAAATGCGCTAGTAACTAATGAAGCATTTTTTAAATTAAAAAAAAAAAATTACACTTTATCGCTTCTAATTGCAATGAACCAAATTTTAAATCGTACTTTAATTGTTATTAAATAAAATTTTAATTCTAATAAAAATTACTTATTTGACAAATTTTCCTTTTTTTTTTTGAATAAGCATCCTTTTAATATTTTGTCGAAAATATGTACAAGCCTAAAAAAGACTTTATGACAATTTTTATCATTGCTAGCAGTGGCGAATTCACGAGAGGGTTTGTGGATCCAAACCTCCCCAATAGGTGAAAAAATGGGTTGACAATCTTTTGCGAGCTTGGATATATATTTACACATATATATATAAAACCCTTAATACCAAATCCTAGATCCGCATTTAATTCTGATCTCGTCTGGTAACAGATGGCTAAAAGATTTATTTTTTAAATTGTATTTCATTGATGATATTCGAAAATTCACTTAGAAAATAAATCAGGAAAAATTTAATGTGGAAAAAAATAAATTTCCTACTTTAAAGTTTAGGCTAAAACAAAATAAAGGGTTTTTTTCTTTTTAATCAATAAAAAAATAAAGTTACAAGTTTTCGGAAAAAACATAGAAATTTTGAACAAATCAAATTTAGCTTTTCGTTTAAAAATAAAAAACTTAAATTTTTTTCTTCTAGTATTCGCCAAGGACAATTAATTTTGATTCGACGTGTGTAAATTTTTTCTAAAATACTCAGACCTTCATTATGTAACAGATGGCTAAAAGTTCTCTGTTTGAAATAGTAATTTATTGATTTGAGTCGGAAATTCAATATTTTGCCAATTAAGAAAATAATTTGGGTATAATTCGAAGATGTTGGAAAAAAAATTTGTATCCTTCTCTTTAGTTTTAGGCTTAAAAAATAATTTTTTTTTTAAATCAGTAAGCGAAGTTAAATTTTTCGGGATATATACAAATTTTTTTACAAATTAACCTTGATTTTTTATAGCCCATAATGCACTCAGATCTTTAAAATCAGTTTTTCTGTTATAAATAAAAAACTTAAAATTTTGTTCTTCAATTTAGAATAAATAACTTGGATTAATCATATATTTCCATGATCAGATCTGGTTGCTATTCTTTTTAAATTTTTTCTTTCTGTGTAGCTTGTATATAGAAGCCTTAACTTAAATTGATTTCTATAATTATTTGCAATAGCTTCTTAAATTGTACTTATGCCGTCAGCTAGATGTTGGCTCATCATGACAGACATTATTTTTTCTATAATATTTTGGTTATAATGATAGACATTTATTAGAAAAGTAATATATGGTAAACGTTGTGTCAACATTCATTCCCTAAGCTATTTACGTTTCGACTGACAAATTGGCGGTCTAAAAGCATATCTATGATTAAGGGTACTTAATATATTTAATAAGATTTGGCAACTATCGAAAGGCTAGATATTGGATATTATTTTCAAAATAATTATATAAATTTATACTCTGCACTTGTTCTCTGTAACTCTTAATGAGCTGAGAATAATAAATTACTACTCGTGCGTATACTTAATATTTTGGCGTTAATATAAATAAGGTTCTAGATAAGATTTCAACTGAAATCAAGCAATTTAATTTATTATTAGCATTTAATTATTATAAACTTGAGTGAATATGAATATTCTTTTGAAAAACTTTAATTTGTATAATGTTTAAAATTTAACTGATTTAAGCAGTAAAAGAACTTTCCAATAGATACTTTTGAAAATCGTTTTACAACGCCGATACGCTAATTATATAGTATGCAGGCCCGTCAAGAGGGGATCCCCCTGCCCAAATTTTCTTTCTACGGCTCTGGCAGTATGAATATCTAAAATGAATCTGCAATCTAGAATAATTCTATGAATAAATGTGCCATGCTTCTTGAGTTTTGATTATCATTCAAAAATATATCTCTTATCTTTAATTTTAGTGTATATCATATCTAACTACCCATCTTAAGCTTTCCTTAATAATATAATATAATAATAATATAATATTTATTTTTTTCGCTTCTACATGCTAATGAATGGGCAAAGAAACTAGCACAATGGCTGGCATAGCCATATAGTATTTGTATTGCTCTCCAATTTGTAGCTTTCAAGCAGTGCGCCGTACAACAGTGCGTATGAGTATTAAATTTATTTACAACTGTTGCCAGGCTGCATGTTTGTATTTTGTTCGAATTGCATTAGAAAAATTTGTTTGAAAATAAATAATTATGTCACAATTGTTGCTCACGTCTGGCTGTTCCGCTCTCGTGAGTTTTTTGAGTTCATTGTGCTGTTTAATTATTGCAATTTTGCAATTAATTTTAAGCATTTAGCGAGCATTGCATAATTAAATCTGCACGCAGCAATTGTTGCTAATTGTCGTTTAAAAATTAATTAAGTAATTGACTTGTTCTAGGTAGCAGTTGGGCATAAAAAGCTCGTGAATTGCTGCCCAAATTGTTGGTTGTTCCCAATTCTAGTGCATTTTAACATGTGTAACTTGTGTGTGTGACGTTTGGTATCCATTAAAAATGTCCAATATATTGACCTTGGCTGTTGCTGTTGGTTTTTATAAATATAGTTCAACTTGGACATACACAATTTTCTTTCCATCATATTGACATAAATACTCGTATATAGCAGAGTACATAAGAAAAACTTGAAAAACTTTTGCGCACACATATGTACATACAACGCATAATACATAAAACAAGAACCCACACAATCAACAAAGATGACAGCAAAATAAATATAACCAATAATAAAAAACTAGACGAAAAAAAATCAAACAAGCACAAAATATAACGTATACGTAGAATTTGTGTAATATAGATGAAAATCACAGCACAGACTAATAAAACTTTTGCTTTGGGCCACAAGCAGCCCACAAGGCAGACACAAACACATAGAAAATATAGATGAGTATGGGAGGGCGGGTTGAAAACTTGTTTGCTTAACTAAGAAGGCATTTTAAGAAGTTTCACTCTAGTAATTTTGTCAAGAGTTGAAAGAGAAGCATGTTCGCTTGTTTACAACTATGTAAGATGAAATATCGTTAAAAAATAAAAATTATATATCATATAGATAATCCGATTAGAGGTGGAGAACTATCGATAGTCGGCGCCATCGATAGTCGACGATAGTAATTTCACAACCATCGATAGTTGACGATAGTACTATTGATAGTCGACGATAGTCCCATCCACAATAATATGCATATTTGGTTTTAAATTTAAAGTTTGTTTAATTTTTAAACAAGAAAATTCATATAAGATATTAATGTTTTCTGATCCAAAAGTTTTGGTTCAAGAATTAAAGAATGTTCACATTTTCGTCTTTGAGCCTGGTTCGCTTCTCCGAAACAATTAGGCGAAGCTACAGAAAGAATCGACGATCTACAACTGCCGCTTGGCGATGCGATATTGTCAGTATCTACTCGAGTGCTGGAATCTGGGATTGTGAGATTTTACTTTTCTTTTTTTGTGTTTGCCTCTCGGACTCGGACTGTGCTGCTGCAATCGTATGAAATTAATCGCTCACCAAATTAACGGCGCATATAGAGCCATTGTTTCATTGGAAATATGGACCGGAGCACTATCCTGTTCAAACCAATATAGTCGTCGAGATCACGGGCAACAATTTCAGGCAGCAAAAAGTCCGTTAAAATGGTCCTATAGCGTTTGCCATTGATAGGTAACGTTCGCACCTTGCTCATTTAAAAATAATACGGACCAATGATTCCACCAGCCCACAGACCGCATCAAACCGTTGTTTTTCTTGGATGGTAATAGCAGCTGGTGCCAAATACGTGCAATTTTGCTTATTTCTACGAAGCCGTGGAGCTAAACGTGGGCCTCATCACTGAACAAAATTTTGGTCGAAATACAGCGGATCTATCATCGATCTTAGCAAGAAAGCTTATTCACTAAAACGGTCGACGTGGAGGAAGGTCATTCAGCTGTTTAAATTCAATTTTGTCCTCGACAGTTGAATATTTGTATGCTTTCAAGCACGACGACACAAATAAACGCTGCAAATTGTACATTTTTGGTGATGGTGTTACGAATTGTCGGAGAACTATCGGTGGGTCGACTATGCTGACTACAATGTCTGGATGCTCATCGCACGAATAGCATTCTTTGCAGAGCGCTCGATTTCCGTCGAACAGTTGGCCGATTTGTAAACGTTATTCGGATGTAAGTCTCTCCATGATCGATATGCCGATGAACACTGAACATACTTTGCCTCTGACAGCATGTTATGCGTCACGCTTGCGAATGCCACGAACGAAATATCCCTAGGCGGCTAAAATTGAAGGTCCGGACGAATCTACATATATTTTTGTAGCGATTTTTTCCATCCTGAAATATTTGAGAAAGCTCTCGAACGAGGAAAAATAAATTATTTAAGTATGTAGAAGCCGAAAGAATGCTAAGTCTGACTAAAGTTCAGTTTGACGAAGATAGAGAAATTTGATTCAAAACTTTTTGTCCGTTTATATTTTGTTCTTTATTAAAAGATGAATAGTTTACTGCTACTAGGTCAATTACTTTTCGGCCTACCCTCGTAAAAACCCATATGTATGTGTCATATATGAAGAATATGAAGACAACAACAAAGCGAACAACAAATACACCGTTAATGTGACGATGGCGAACAAGTGACCAAAAGAAAGTGACGTAAATTCAAATGCTGCATGTTAAAAAAAGTTGCTGCCTTTGTTTGTATTCATGTGGCCAGCAACATGTTGCCACAATAGACCAAAAGAGCTTAACGCTCTTTTTCTTTTAGTATTTTATGAATGAATACCACGAAAATGCATGTGAAACAAGGCGCACAAAAGACACTGTGAGAAATAGTTTTAAGTATAACTATAATTCCAGAGCAGCTTTACCAATAACGGGTGCCATGCAAACCAAAAATCGTGTCAGTGCTGAGCCTGTATTTAAAGCTGTTCTTCGATTCGGCGTATCTGTATCTGTTGCTGCAATAAGTAGTTAAATTTTGTGCGATTAGTAAAAAGAAGCAAAAAATTAAAATATAAATAAGCCATGAAATGAATAAAAATGTGTTCTAAACTCATGTGATGGGCGTGGAACTTGCAACATTTGCTGCTAATTGCAAATCAATCAAATGCCCATTAGCATTTTTTTTTATTGATCCTTCTCGTTGGCAATTTAGCTTTTATTACCAAAAGTTTTTGTGGTTAGGAAATTTTCACTTTGTTTGAGTCATAACTTGGTTGATGCTAATGGGTGAGCTCAGCAAGCGTGAGTTTTATGAGTAAATAAAAGGCGACAGCTTAGAGATAGTTTAGCATTGATTTGTAGTAAATATTTTAACACCTAACGATGGAATAGTTGGGATGAGTAAGTGAAAGAAAGGTTGCTGTGCATTAGAGAATGTTAAAGAAGGGGTTTTCGGAGCACTCAAATGCGACATAAGCATTTAGGTGAACGTACTCAAAAGTCGGGACATCTCAATTACCAACAATATCTAACCATATAATAAAGATTATACATTTCACAAGTTTTATAAAATTTAAACAAGCTCTAAAATCGAACGTCATGATAACACTTTGCGCGTAAAGTTATCAGCAAAAAAGTGTTACGAAAGACTATGGGCGTAATCCTAAAACAATATGGAAAAATAGGGTAATAAATATTTTTTTAAGGGTCACTGTACCCGCCGATTTTGATGTCTCGAACTACACTTATTTAGAATATGAAGAGTTGGTGGATCAAATTTCAACAAATATATATAATATTCCTACCCAAAACAACCCTGTAAGACTTATTTCTATGCTAAATATTAAACAATACTTTTTGAAAATATATTTTTTATTATTGAATATTATATGCTAATGCTAAATTAAATATTTGGAAGTCTTAGAAAACAGTAGAAAGTTTTGAAAATAGCTTTTTAAAATTAATGTATTAAAAAAAAATATATTTTTTTTAGAGGGTGTTCTTTCAAATTTGACCAAAAAGAAGGCGAAGTTTAAGAATTATTTGTGGCATTATAAAAAGGCATACAAACTTCCTGTTTTAATTGTTAAATGTGATTTTTATTGTACAATAATTGAACATTTTTATCTCGACGAAATTCAAAATGGTGGCTCTTGTATGCTATGTCCCCGAATTTCAGTTCTTTAGCCTCTTGTTGTAAAATTAAATGAAAATTGTTTTTGTTTATTGAAATTACTGAAATTCTCAATGGCTTATACTTAAACAAAATGAGTTTTAACGTAAAATTAACTGAAATTTTAAAGTTCGACCTGGCAATTTTTCATGTATATTGTAAAGTATAAGCCATATAAAAAATTATGTTCTTTCAAACATTCTTTTCATGACTGGAATTGGAACCATAGATCAAGACCTGTGCTTGAAATTCTGAAGAAAAACATGATTAGAAAGTCTTTCAGCGTTCGCGACTTATGTGCGTTTCGGACGCTCTATTTCTATAAATATCGAAAAATCCTTTCGTAATTATAGTTTTTTTTTTAGTTAAAAAAGAAGTCAAAATTCTTTAAAGTGAAAGAACCTTCTTTAAATAATATTGAAAGAAACTTATCACTAAATAAAAAAGTTTATTAAATATTCTTGAAATATAACTGTGACATAGCAAGTTAGATAAATTCTTCAGACTAAATCTATTATTTTTATGTATACGAATTTTTTATATGCAAATAATAATGTAAATTTTTTAAATTGAAGGCTATAAATCATTTTTTTTAAATTAATGCAATATTCCGAAGTTTTAAGTTTCTTCAGTGCTTAAAAAATTTCAATTTTAATTTCTCGTTTGTATAGAAATTTTTTTTAAAACACTAAACTCGACCACAAGCTGAATAGATATCGGCGAAAATAAGTGAAGCGAGCCACTTTTTTGGTGACCTTCTCCGATTTTGATGATTTTTACACAGTTGGTAGAGCTACTAGCCAATAGTAACCACGCCCAATTTTATTGCAAAATTCCGATTATTTATCGAGTTATCGATAACTCAATATCGGGTTTTTCATTTTTAGACTATTTTTTGATAAGTCATATCTTCTAAACGTATAAAGATATTGATGCGAATTTTTTTTTACCATGATAGATAAAATATTAATTTTTGAAAAAATAAACTCTTTTTTTTTTAAGAATTTTTTTTTAAGAATTTTTTTTTCGTTTTTTACCATTTTCAGTTTTAAATTTAAAAATATAAAAGAGATCTACCACTTTTGAAAAAAAAGTGCTAATGTCACGGCGTTTTTTGGGTACATAACCTCAAATATCTTAAAATCAATCTTGACGTGATGGGCCAGTTCTGACGCCGGATTCGGATTCTACGCACTAAATTACTTCGGAAATAACCCTTAGCTTTCCAGCAACTCACATGACCCCTGTATTTGTAGACCTGTGTTATGTTTCGTATAATACTATAGGGGAATACTTTGAAAAAATATCTGTCAAAATAAACTGAAAGCTATGACTGATTATCTACTAAAAATGTAGCAGTTAATGGAACACCTTGTTAAAAACTTTAAACAATAAAGCCTAAGCAAACGTTAACTACAAATCTTACCTCACTACGTAATAAATAACTCAAATTATTAGTTAGTTATGCAACACGTCACAAACGTCAATAGAACAAAAAAAAACTGCGGAAAATACTTTATCTCATAGATAAAGTCTTGAAACTACGTTTGAACAAAGTGCAAAGCGTTTTAATTCATTTGCCTTCAAATGTTTTTTTTTTTTGCTCTACTGATAAGATAAAGAGCCATATGTTATGGGCCATCATATGACGCTAAATTTGGACTACGTGCTTTCAAGTGGGGGAGTCTCTATGGCGGGAAACAGGTACTCCGGGACTAGGTCTGCATATTGCAGTCGTATAGATACAGCCGAATAAGCTGTGCAAATATTTTGAAGTGGCTTTAGAGTAATTAATTTTTTTCAAGTGGCTTAGCTTTGCTTCTTTTATAGCCAATTTATTAGCCATGAAGTTAACTTGAATTTTCACTTTCAGCAATTGTGGTTAAGAAAATATGAATATACATATAGTAAATATTAATAACCATCTATTTATACTTAAGCACATTTGAATTTTGATTAATGCCAAAGCGCAGCTAAGGCTTAGTATTATTCCAAAACATCGAGAAACCCGTTTGTCAATTCACATGCAAACAAAAGGCAACAGGCAGACGTCCAAAGAGACAGACGGAACGACCAACCGACTCACAGATAGACAGTCTCCCAGACAGTCAGACGGAATGACAGCAAAACACATATATTCATTGTGCATAGAAGATGATGGGTCTGTCTATCTTTATTTCTATCTAAATGCCAAGTTTTATTATTATTCATAAGCCAAAAAATAAAACAATTGCGCGATTGTAGCGGTATTTCATTTGATTACAAAGTTCCGTTCAGCTATTTGGTATCTATCTGAAATCGATCTCTATAGCAGTAGTAATAATAATAATCTAATCTATCATATGCTGCGGAAGTTGTGTTGGAAAATAAAGCACTATGTGTTGGTTAGTTGCTCAAAAAATTGACTTCATCTGTTAGCTATAAATTCGGTCGTAGAAAGTGAGGTAAACAAATTAAATACAGATAAACTGGAATTTTGTAGGGAATATTTCTACTGTCAGATCTTTTATCAACGACTTTGCACTGAACACTGCAGCACGTGACTAGTGTAGAACTGGTTGTCATGGTAATCTTTACATTTATATTTGTTTATTAGAAAAGGTTCAATATATTCTTTTTTAAAACCAACAATTGTTATAATTATTAGGCAGAATTCAAATAGTTAGAGTTTGTTAGATCTTAGTATATTGCATTCCATTATGATAGATGAAGAATGTAATACCCCAAGAACATAGTGCTTTATGGAAAATGTATTTCAATACCTTCTAAACAGTTTAATTTAAAATTCAAATTCTTTTTCTTTTTCAATTTTAGTACTTAACTAGATTTTGGTAAATAACGTGGCACATATTTTTAGGTACGTGGAGCTCAAGAATAAATTCGTGAATATTTTTTCGACGTCATTTCGTAGGCCCTAACATTACCTATAAATGCGAAAGCAGAATGAGTTTTTAAAATTAACGAAGCTATAAAGTTATACCCAAAGATTTCAAATCTGATGTTTATTTTTTAGATACTTTCAAATCTCGTGAATAAATTTTCATAGCATCTACAGTTTTTACCCGATTTTCCAGATCTTAAACTCGAAATGTCCGTAAAAGAATTGGATTTCTGATTAACCTATTTTTTGTAGTTTTTTGCAATTTTCGTGTTACTCGAGTCAAAATAACCCTGCAAAGACTCACTCGATAATTGGCCTAAAGACCAAAAATTAGTTGCTTACGAATTTCATATCGCTTATTTGGTTTTCTTAAACAAAAATTTGTACCAAAAAGGCTATTTAAAAGCAAAAACTATTTATATTTTCTTATATTTGTTAATTTGGAATCTATCCAAAAGATATTCAACAAATTGTAAAATATCTTAAAAAATATCATGATGGGTTGTGCTAAATCAATATAACATAAAGCAAACTTAGTTTTAGCTAGTGTTTAAAATATACAATTTTAAGCGAATCCCATACATAATTTTTTTGATTCCCTATGCTCCTGTCGAAATTAAAGGAAATGATGATATATGCATAATTTCTGATCTTCAATTGCAAAGTAATTGCAGCTTCAAACAGTTGTTTAGTTTTCTAGCACACTAAAAGTACTAAATAATACTAAAATATGGTCACACTCGTAGATGTTGACGCTTTTTACCACACTCTTTTGCCTACTTTTCATAGTGATGGATTTGAGTTAAGTTGTTGTTGGCATCTTTGCCCTTTTGCCTTTATGCATTTATGCCCGATTAAGGAAAATCCCATTTGTCGGTAATGTTAAGCTCGAAAGCTTTAAATTGGCGCACGTTTTATTTACAAACAAACATTAAAAAATCTACTGACGACCTTTAGGTTGAAAACTTTGTTAATTTAATAAATTATTGTTTTTCCTCGCTCATTTAAAATTACTTGATTGCGTTGACCTTAATTTGTAGCTCATAAAATGCCAGCAAATTATTTTTGCGGAGAACTTTAAGCCTACAAATCAGTCGAATAAAAAATTGAGCCGTTTCTTATCAAAACTTTTAATGTGTTATACCAAAACTATCTTGCATTTTGTTGCAGATGATTGATCTTAGGTATCTACTCTGAAGTTCTGTACTGACAATTTCCATTTAATTTCATGTTTCCCATTTCTAAGAAAAGATCATATGTTTTTTGGCGCCAATCTTAAAAAGAACATTTCCCTTGCACATTGTTAACACAGATTTACACCTTACAAAGGAAATTTCCACGGCTATATTTCGATTAGAAGGGAAATTTTTTATTTTAATTTTAAATAGTTTTTAAAGGGATATTTTTTGTGTGCAAAGCTTGAGTTTCAATTGTGCATGCCATTTTTAGGTTGATTCAAAAGAAAAAAGTAATTAAAAATATTTGTGAATAACTTAAATAAAAATTGGCATGAATATGTAGAATCTAAAAATATCAAATAACAATTAGAAAATTATTTCAGCTTAAAATACAAACACTTTTGAACCGGTTATGCCAATTCGTTAAAATTCCCCTTACAAACCATTCGCCATATAAAAAATTAGTTTTGGTATTTTGGTCATAAAAAAAATTTGTTTTGGTATTTTGGCCATATAAAAAATTTGTTTTGGTAAAATTGGGAGCTCCAAAAATTCGGTTTCAAGAGATGCTTAAACTTCCCCAGAAATAATTTCAGGGTAGGTTAAAAATGTTGAGCATAAAGCATCTAACATAAGTGAGTACATATCCCTTGATGATCAGAGTAAGCCTCAGTTTGTTTGGATTTAAATGTGTATGTCAGCTAGGATGTTTGCCTTTTCTTATCTAGTGGAATACATTATATTATTGTGGATGATCTTGGAATAAATTGATTCATGTTTTTAATTAGAATTTTTTCTTTAATTCAGACAATTTATAATTTCAAGTAATATTGTTTAGCTCAAATAGCTTCTGCCGAATTTCGTGATTTAAAAAATGCCACCTGGCTTTAAAGATTGGCCACCTGGTTCTGTCTGATCCATTTTCTTAGAGTAGTTTTTATGTCATTTAAATCCGAATAAAGAATTTGTTCTAAAAGAAATGAGCTTAATTGCAAATAAAGCAGAAGCATGGGTTGTGTCACGGACAGATACAGATGCTCTTGGGGTGTTTGAGAGGAAAATTCTACGCAAAATCTTCGGTGCCGTACGTTGTAAGGAAGGCTTTCGCATACGGATGAACCACGAGCTGTACGAGCTCTACGACAACATGGATGTTGTCCAGCGCATCACAATACAACGTCTGCGCTGGCTCGGCCATGTCGTACGTATGGATAATGATGCTCCAGCGTAAAAGGTATTCGAAGCGAAAGCCGACGAAGGAAGACGGAGGGGACGACCACGACTCCGATGGAGAGATCAAGTGTAGGAGAACCTATCCTCTCTTGGTATTTCTAATTGGTGAAGGCGCGCCCAAAAGCAGAGGCGCCTTGCGAGAGCTGCTGAGGTCGGCCGTAACCCGAGAGCGGGTTGTAATGGCCATACGACGACGACGAAATAAAATTCTACTGTCCAACTTCATCTGTTGTGGGATCCTTCGGTCAACATTCTACCTAGTAGTATGTAGAAGAAATTTGTAGCCTTAATCTACCTAAAATGCATCTAGATAGAACTAGGAAAAGTGTTTAATGTTCAACTTGCGAGCTTGCTGAGCGCTCGATCCCTTTGGTAACAGGATAAGAGTACAAGTTTTTAAATCTTCATCTGCTGAAAAATTGTAGACACTGTCTTTGAAATATTCATATTGAAATCTGCATGACGTTTAAGGAACTTGTGCTAATTGTTATTACAAAAAGGGCTTACAAAAAACAAATTTGTGACTTTAAAGTTTTCCCAAAACAAAGTTCTTTACGCTTTGGCATTCGTGCCGCACAACCTTGTGAGTTTTTGGTAAATGCCAAATGCGTAGTGTCCTAAGTAATGGTTAGGAGCACTTATTACAAACTTAACTGCTGAATATTTCGCGCATTTTGTGCGACTTACGGCGCCAACGAAGCGCACAGTTTATAGATTTTGGCTGCTGTTCAACTAAGCAGGCAGCCAAAAATTAAAAAATAAAAATATACACACACACACATACAAATGTATATAAATTGTGGCATGCTACAATAATAAGTAATGTAGCATCATTCATATGCATTACAGTACAGGCCAAGACGCCCACGCAGCGTATGCGTAATATTTGCTGTCAGTCAAATATAAAACCCATTATTTTGACCTAATTTGATGGGTGGGGGAGGGGAGGGGAAACAAACCTATATGATTATAAGTCATAACAAGTTGTTCGTTCATACCTTCATCCCAAGGATGATGCTGCTGTGAGCTGTTGCTGTTGTTGTTGTTGTTGGCACGCATTTTACGTCCCTTTTTGTTGCGTTTGTTTTTGGACTCCATAGTGTTATTATAATGGGGTCTTTTGTGGGTTTTTGGTTAGTTAGTTTTGAGAGCTTTTTTTTTTTTTGGCAGAAACACGCGCGTAACTACAAGATAGTTTTGTATATAAATTTATATGCTTATTTATTTGCAGTGCATGTGTGTGTGTGTGTGTGTGTGTCGTTGCTCACTTAGGCAGACAGACACACGCACACAGTGACGCACGTTGACATTTTGCAGAGGCAAAGACAGCAGCGGTTTTTTTTTTTATTTATTTTTTTGTGTATTTTTTGTCGCTTTGATTACTTTGCGCGCGTAGCTTTAGAATATATATTTATATATATATAGTATATACTATATGCACAAAATAAATATATTTTAAATTTAAGATTTTCTCAAGTTATTTTTAATGCGATGATTTAATTTCGTTTGCCTTTTGCTTTCACACTTGATTTTCGCTTGACACACTCACAAAAACACTTGAGTTTGGAAAATAATTTTCAAAAAATTTATATATAAAAAACTTGCAGGCATATATTATGTATTATAGCTAGTGGGACGTCAAAAATTATTAAAAAATTAATTAAATATTTTTAAAAAATTACGCGACGTTTTTGTAACTATTTTTTTACATTTTTTACTAACAACTTTTGAGTTACTAACTTTTATTTTGAAGTGCCGCCAACAGCTGCTGCTATCGCTCGCTGCTGCCGCTCGTCAACTGTTTTGTTCGTTGGACTGACTGACTGACTGCCCCAGCCTGAGAGACCCCGTCGCAGTCGTCGCCGTTCTCGTCGTCGTCGTTGTTGTGGTTGTCGTTGTCGTCGTATTACTTTTTGCGGCAGTGTGTGTATGCCGTTTAGAACTCAAATGGGTTTTGGAAACTGAATGAAAATCGCGCACGGAGTTCCGTCTCTACGTCCGTCTATCCATGCGTCGTCGATCGTTTAACTTGTGTACTGAGCAGCGTCTGAAAAACCGATTCGTTGCGTTCCCTAAAACCGCAGCGCTCACCTCAAATGGATGGATGGCAGCAGCACAGCGCACACGGTCGAAAGCTTTTACTTTTTTTTCCTCGACGATTATAGGTATTTTTTTTTGGACTGTCACGCTCACTCGTCGTCGTCGTTTGGATATTTTCGTAGAACTGACTGATGTCGTCGTTGTTGTTGTTGTGGTGGCCGCCTTGTAATTGGCTTTTATTTTTATTTTTATTAATGCCAAAAGTGAAGTAGTAGTGCGCACTTTTCTATTTCGGAAAAGCATTGAGCGCATTTTTCACAGCTTGCTAAATTCACTTTGGAATCGAACGTTTGTTTTTTATCACATATCTCTGCGGTTTTTAGCTGGGACATCTTAAAAAGTTTTTACCAGAAATAAATAACCCGCAATGGCTAAAGTTTACATACTCTTTTGTGGTAGGGCTATTGTTGTTGTTGTAATGTCTTGTTGCGTCACCTAAGTGGATTGGCAGGTTTATGCATAATAGAAGAGGAGTTAAAGGTTTGAAAAGATGAAAGTTCATTTTAGTTAGGCACTACTATTCAAATTGAGAAAACTAGTCTGATCTGAGGAGGCACCTGAAGAGGTAGGCGGTGTTGTGTGTTCCACAGTTACAACTCTGATAGACATCAACTGGCTAGCTAAGAATATCGTGAGCGAGGTATGGACAAGGTAGTTCTTCGATGTCTTGGCTGAATATTGTCGTATAAATCAATAATGGGAATCTTGGGATTTAAGGGAGTGTTCATATAACATTAAACATTGATTCCGGGTGGTTAATTTAAAGTCTGTCCTCAATGGAGTTGGTTTCTTGAGCTAAACTTGAAATATCAAGTGCGAATATCGAGTCGCACAGGCTTGGGCCTTCTCACAAGGAAAGCATAGAAGATCTGTGGTTGGGATGAGGCTCAATGGTAGAGTTTGAGAGCAATTGCTTGGGCGATAACAGGCAGTGGTCGTCCTCAGGGAGTAAGCCTATTTCTTGATGTAGGTTGCGACCAGTTTCAACCCTGAGGGCTTCATTTTGCACAGTGTGGACGTCTTTTTAATACGTATCGTTAATGGCAGGGACGCACACCTGCTGCATAGGCAAGAACTTGGCATCCTATTGTTTTAAAAGATTCTGTATCTACCGTGGACCATTTGGTCCTTCTGAAAGATGACCAAACTGGAAGATATTGTTATTATCCCAAAAGCCTTCATGTCAAGCTTGGTGGCTCCAGGTTGTTTTTAAATCGATCTAGGTCGTATGTAAAAGATTGAGTGTCCAAATATGGTCAATTTTTGTCTATGTTTTTGAAGATTTCATCCATTGATACCAAATTTCAACCGCGTGGCTTCAACAGTATGGATTATGGAACAGCCCAGACGCACAAAGATATATTATATTTCCTTAACTCCGGTTGGAGCGTAGGGCCAGAAGGCACAAGGAGGTCCTTTATAATGCCACAGGTAACACTGCCCGAGAGCTGGCCAAAGATGCCTTTTTTACTCATTAATGGTGTCCGTCGGTGGCGTAGTGGTAGCGTACTTGCCTCTAACTCCGAAGGTCGGTGGTTCGATTCCCCGCAGTAGCACTGGTGCATTTACCCAGCACTGGCATCGGTAGCTCAAAGACACTATTTGCCATAGAAAGTCTTTATTAATTAAAAACATCGCAGTTCGGATTAGCTATAAACTGTTCTGTTCCAGCAGTTATTAATAGAGATCCTCATACCCTTCCCAGGAGTCAGTCAGGAAATTAATCTATATACTTTAATGGTCACCACACGGTCAAGATTTCACAGTGTGGGTCTTATACCTCGCAATTCTCTACAGGGAAACGGATTAATTGTGTATTTATTATAAGATAAAATAATAGTAGGGATCCCCATACCCCTCCAAGGGTCAGTCAGGGAATTATATATTTATTATGAGGAGAAATTACAAGATGAAGGTCAAAGTTGTACAGAGTAGAGGGTATAAAGAGCTCAAGTGCTGCGTAAAGAGAGGAATGAAAAAACAAGCCTAAGTTGGTCACCTTAATTTGGATAATGAATATGTCTGATAATAGACTTAATGACAAGCCTAAGCTATATTGTTATTAATATCTCCAATAATCAGTCTATGAATAAAAATTAACAAAGGTAGGAAAGTCAGAGTGGGCAAAATAGTTAAAGCTAGTTTGAAAGTAGTGATTAGCCAATAAAATGTTTTGGATAGATTCAGTACGAAATCTGTTTACTCAGGGATCTATACATCTGAAAACTATTTTGAGCAATAAATATCATAAACGAAAGGTACCAAGGGTTAAAAATTGCAACAAAAGTCTTGTTCCTAATATAAAGATTTAAAAAAATTCATGTATTATACAATCACTGTATTCACGTACAAATTATATAAATAAATTAAATAAATTTATGATATGATTTTTATTTCGCATTAATGCTAAGCTATTAATTTATAAAAGGCTGGTCATACTATTTAACAGCAAGTCCAAGAATATCAAGTGTTATCTAGTATCACTTTATCATGTCGTCTTGCTTAAAAGTGCTCTGGGCTCAAAGTGTCAACCATAGGCTATAATTATAGATTTTAATAAAAATAGATCTTAAAAGCTTGCTTTAAAACGCCGTCACTGAAGATAACGTTGTGTCAAAAAAGATTTTGCCGCCCAATTTATGGCTACAATATCTTACGTAAAATGGTCAAAAATATAAAAAAATTATGAGATCAATCTCATAAAGATGTCAAATTTTTCCATGTTGGCAAATCCGCAAAAGGCGTTACTTAGTTATATCGGCCAAAAGCAAAGCACACAATTTGATATTCATCAAACTTTGAACTCAAAATACGAATCTTCCCCTTTTTCATTTTTTTCCTAAGATTTAACAACATTCGTTTTTAAGGTCGATTAATTCTAGTCTTGAATGGACATCGTCCAAATCCTGTTCCATGGAAAATCTAATACATATTCTTTAAATCTACATATATCATAATCCTACTTGCTCAGTTTTGTAATTTATTCTGTTAATAAATTGGACGAAATTTGGATATTTGTCAGTAGCAATTTAAGAAAAAAAAAATTTTCAGATTCTTTTTATTTTTTTAAAGACTCATACGCAAGTCCCTCTATTTTTGTGAAGTTTTTTTAAATCATTGCGAAATTTTTGCATGCTGCGTATGGACTTAAATTACAAATTGCTGGTATTTTTTTTGCTGAATGTATGAATTTTTTAGCTGAATAAATACTAAATAATACCAAAAATAGCAGTAAAAATATGTTAACTATTGTAGATTTGAGCGCTTGTTAAAACACACAAAATCTTTAGATTAACCTTAGTCTTTTCAAATAAACGGGCTCTTAAAGTTTTTAATGCTAAAGGAATTAGATTTTTGGAGCACAAAATTTCATAAAAATTGTAGTTTTTAAAGAGCATGTCTAGCTATACAATTGCTTCAATTTTGCTCCAATTGTTGTTAGATTTTAATATCCCATTAAAAAAAACTATTCTCAACTATTATTTCCAAATTTAACCCTCTTTATATGCTATTTGAATGTTTTGTAGCAACAATTTTACAGCTTTTTTTGTTTGTTTTAAATTTAATGCCCCAACGGCAGAAAAACTGAATAATAAAAGCAAAAATTTGCCATTAAATTTAAGTGCTGCTCATTTAAGTTTGCTATCATCTTCTTTATCTTTATACCCTGTATCTAAAGGGGCGAAGTGTATTATAGAAATGTATCATATGTAACAGAAAACGTGATAGAGCATATAATAAGTGCTTCTTTGCATCACATTAGATAGTTAGGATAATCTGACTGTCTGTTTAAATAAGTGCATTCATCTCGAAGGCTATAAGAGATGGGAAGGTACCAAAGGTACTTCTTACTCCTATCGGGAAATTTTAACTAAGCAGAATATTCGGTTATGTTTAAAAAAGAGGAAATAAATGTATCCAAGCATTGCAGGGGCCTTGTTCTAAGTCTAAAACTATAGGAAAATTTAGCCTTCTATTTTGTTAAAGTAATCAAAATTATCTACAAAATGAGTACTCCAATACTTTTCTACGATTAATAGTTTTACAGCGATTGGCAAAAATTTTGACCTTTAAATCATGACTTTAATCTTGTAAAAAAAGGTTATCGCCATGTCCCCTAGACTTAGAATACGGTTCCTAACGATCCCTGTAAGTTTCATCCATTAGTATTTTTTAAACAAAGTTATTTTTTTTAAATTCTTTTTAGGGCATCCCACTATCGGCATTGATTTCTATACCATTTTTCTTATTTTTGCTTCCAAGTTTTTGAAAAGTTTTCGTTATGTATAAATCTTTGGATATGACACACAAAGGCAAAACAATGGCTTACAGCTCAAGTTGTTGCTGCCCCAGAAGTTGTTGCACATTTGAACATGGCTAAGCAGACTCGACATGCTCATAAGCACAAGTGCTTAGTGCTAGCTGCCCCTAACCCAGCCCTAACCCAGACGCTTACCCAGTGTTGCAAGCAGCAGCAGCAGCAGCAACAAAGTTCAATTGCCGCACTTATACTAACATCAGTCGAGCTGCAGCTCATCAGTATGCTCCTTTGTGTGCGCTATGATGCAAGTTGCACTTGTTTGACTCTGTGTGTGTGTGTGTGTGTGTGTGTTGCAAGCTGTCAGGCAGACAACAAACACACACACTCAAGTGACGTCTGTGTCACTGTCAGGCGGGGCACAATCAAGTTGTTGCCACTGTTGCATGCTCATTCTCAAGTTCATTCCACTTGGCATTAAGCAGGCAGGCAGCAACTCAAATATTTCAAGAATGTTGCAATTTACGCTACGTTTGACTATTTTAAATAGCTATGCGGCATTTGATTGCATGCCTCAATCGCTAACTAAGTGTGTTGCATCCATATTTGTCGGCTCATATCAGTCATTGTGAACCACATTAATCATACGAACTGTTGACACTTGCTCATGTTGGTATTATGTATGTACTTATGTTTGCTGACCACTCGTAAGCCAAAAAATAAGCAGCATTTGCGAGGGCAGTTTAAAAAGTCTGCGATTTACTTAATTTTTTGACTGCTCCTAATAACTACTATCTGTAAATACGTTTGTTTCGCCCTTTAAACATCAAAAATGCCGAAATGAAATAAAATTATATAAGACGGTTGGATTTTAAAAGTATATAAAGTGGCTGGATTTTCTTTATGGAATTATTTGGTCATGAAAAAGTTATCCGTGAAACGGTTGCAGCGAATTTCCATACTTGACCAAGGGCGCGATCCGGCAAACTATACTAAGAATATTGCGCGATGTTCAACCGCAATCCGAACGAGCTATTGTGCCGTTTTGTAATATTGGACATATCATGGATACTTCACAACACACACAGTGGCCAAGAAATAGTCAACGCTGCATGAACTTCACTGTTCGAACTCGCAGTAAAACAGCGTATAAGGTCATCGGCGCCATTTTTAGTATTTAGCGGTATCGTTCACATCGATTACGTTGAAAGCTATAAATCGATTAACAGCGATAATTATTCACAGCAGTTGTAAAGTCATATCATCGATTGAAAAACAAAATAAAGGCGCTTAACAAAGATAAAATTGCTCGTCCTACATACTAGTGAATATAAATAAATTGAGTTATAGGTCCCAGTGAGTGATAGTAGTCCCATCAATAATTTTTTCAGATTTACCAAGCAACTATTTCCTGTTTTCAAATCAGAAGAAATGAATCACCTATAAGAGATTTGGGTCCAATAAACAGCTCACAAAAACAAGTGCATATTTAAAGTAACTAGAAATCGATTTTTAAGGACTGATACAAAATTTTAAAACTTTCTGGACTAAAGCGAGCAACAAAGATAGATTTTATATTTACAAAATAAAATCTTTTTTTGCAGAAAATTTTATCTTATCAAACTTTCATTATTTGCATTAAAGATTTGGGTTAAAAAATATTTTTTTTTTTTTAAACAAAAAATAAGCAATAAATAAAATCATACTTTATCAGACTGCCCTCGCATATTTGCATTGACCTCAATGCCTTCAGTTTTAGGCAAGCGACAGTGCACGACTGTGCCTATAAACCCAGAGGTTGTGGGTTCGAATCCCAAGTTAAGCACTACAATTTTCCTATTTTCTTAATTTTTCCCGTCTATCCAATATTCTCCTCCTATTTTCTTAATTTTTTCCGTCTATCCAATATCCTCGGTATCACAAAGTCCCTGTTTTTGGCCTAAGTGATTTGAGGGGCTTAGTCCCAACTGCCGCCTTAACCTACCTAAACATACCTACTTTATCAAACTACCCTCGCATATTTGCATTGACCTCAATTCCTTCTGTTTTAGCAATCAAGTAGAATGTGCTGCAAAGTTATAATAGGGTCGACCTTCAAACAAGGTTGTTATGTTCTATTTTTAGTTTGAAAGCTTAAGGAAACCAACAACTAGGTTTTTTGCCCAATGCTTCCATCTGTTGGGGTGGGTCATTAATAATTTAGAAGTTTCAATTACTTAAACATTAGTTGAACACATTGATATTCGACCTTTTGTTTGTATGTATGTGCAGATGGGTGCGATTTCTTTGGTTCTCGGAAGCATGGGTGAGTGCTGAACTAAGTAAGGCCTGTAATTACGAAAAGCAATTCTCGGCGACTTAGTAAAAATAATATGTTCTGTACATACATCATATAAGCATACTTATAAAGCGTGCACATTAAGCGTTTGATAGCAACAAACAAACGACATCAACAAATAAAGGGTGCCTTTTTTTTGAGTGACAAAATTTTGCAAGAGCTATAATAAAAATATAAAGCTATAAAAAAATAAATAGAAAACCAGAGAGAGGCCCTATGCTCCACTGGAAGTCGCGGATGTTAGAAGAAGAAGAAAAAAACAGAAAACAGGCCATAATTTAATCTGACTACAGCTTAGTCCAGGCGGTCTAGTCACTGTCTAGCCCAAGCGGTCTAGTGACTGATTAGCCTAGGCCGATCTAGAAATCTGGCCAAATGACATGGCCTATATACGAAGGCAAACATGCCGCAAACAGCCTAAGATGCAGATATTTTGTTTTCAGCCTATGCTGTACATAGAGAGCAGTAGATCATTTTTATTTTATTATTATTTTATTCATGTTTTAACGTAATTGAAGGAACTAATAATAATATAGAGTACAATGCTCAATGTTCTGAAACTCTAAGCCAAGATTCATTGCTAGGCATTTCACATATTTTTTTGAGACGGACATTATACATTCCAATTTGTTTTTCCCACAAGTAAAAATTTTATACAAAACATAAAAAATATGGTCTTTTGCAATGTCATCTGTTGATTTGTTTGTTAATTGCATTTTATTCGCATATTTTCCATATTTTATGTTAGAAAAATAAAATCAACCAAATGGGTTGAAGTTTCATCTGGCTGTTCTCTAGGTGCAGATCCACAATTTGGTCTTAGGGAGATATTTCGCTTTGAAGTATATATTTATCACAGCTCGCAAAATACAGTCAAACTCTTTTTCAATCTTTTGTTGGGGTCCGGACCCCCTAGATCCACCACTGACAGTTCTCCCATCCATTGAACAAACAGGCAACGCTGAAAATAGTCCGAGGTCTTCAATTGCATTATTATTATTTGAATCTTGTAAGCATGTAAAGGCAGATCCATCGCCTAAAGAACTTAGTGAGGAGTAATTTTTGAAAACGATTGGGTCCCCGGCCTATACTACTTTTACGGGTTGTTTGGTTGTAAAAAATTTAGTAGTTTTGAACTTGACTTATTTATGTACAAAAAATAAACCCGAAAACCGCCAGTATATCCGCTCCTGAATATTCTCCCTTCCATTGAACAAATAAACTACACAGAAAATGGTCCGTGGGCTTCAATTGTGGTGTTATTTGAATCTTGTAAGCCTTTAAATGCAGATCCCCATCCAAAATTTGGCGCAAAGTGATCCTGTGTGTAGTTCTTGCTAACGATGGTGTTTCCGAGAACTCGTCTATAGCCTATGCCACTTTTACGCATTGTTTGGTTTTTAAACGATCCATGACTAAAATTGAGTAGTTCTAAACTTGACATATTTCGAACAGCATCCACTTTGGGCGGTTATGTTCCGAATTATGAGTATTTTACAATCAAACCAACAGATGGCCCACCCTATAAAATTTGTCCTTTCATAATATTTATGGCCGATAAGTCCTTTTATAAGCAAGTACTCTATTTCCCTTTAAAAAAAAGCACCCTTTATCTAACGACAATAACAACGATGATAATAACAATAGCAAGCAACGTGACACAACAAAAAAAGAAAGTAACTCACAAACACACACACATAACGACTTATTGTTTGCGGTACCTACAAACCAAATTGTGTCCTCATTGAATTGTTACTAAAGTTGATTGACAGGATATGGACAGATGGGGGACGCACATAGCAATGGGTATTGCCAGAGAATGTACTAACATGAATCAAACGCACACGTGAGTCCTTGATGGGACATACGTAGGAAGGACCCTGAATACTTATTTACCAGAACGCGTTACACGTTTATCGATTTGACAGTCCACAAATTTTTAACACAATTGGGGGCGATGCATATTTAATAAGATTGTGGTCACATATTGGTTTTAAGCTTTTAATTGCTATGTTTGCTCATGATTAATATTAAATATTAAAACACTTTTCCTGCGCAGGCAAATGCGTACAAGCGCACGGACACGGGACACTCGCGCGGAACTTAACTTCACTTTAAATAATTGCCGTGCACCAAGACGCCAAACAAATACAATTCTTAAGTTCCGTGGTCAACGGCCAAGCAACGAGAAGCGCCAACTGTAACTGATTGGATGTGTCTGTCTACGGGTTTTTGATTCCATTTACAAGGAGTCTCGCGACGTCAATAGCTGACGCTGTTTATGTTTATCGCTGCGTTGCGTTTTTATTGTTGTTGATGTCGGCATTTTTCGTGGCAAGGATGCGTCGACAACCAGCCGCAACATATAAGCTTGTGAGTCCTGTAACGCTGCTTGCAACGCTCCAATTGTATTGTAGAGTCATGCGCAGTGGGAAGAAGTGGAATGTAACTCAAATGAAGGCAATACAGGTGAGTCAAGATTTTTTAAATTTCCCGGGTAATACCCATATAAGTCTTATTTATTTATTTTATAAATGATTATTTTGATTTAAATTTTTATTATTTCACGTGTCGACACGCGTTTAGAATCGAAACTTGCCGCCTATAATATTATTTTAATATTTTCCTTTTTTTGGACTATGTTATTGACATAAATTTTCAAACTTCAACTGCTTTTGCACCTTTTGGTAACATTCATATTTCTTATATAATAGTTTTCCAAATTTGTACTAAAGGTACAAAAATACTGAATTACTTTTATATCCTGAAATTATTACAATAATATACAAAAGTTAGGGAACCATAATTTTCTAAAAACCCCAAAAAATGTGAAAGAATTATGAACTTTTTTCAAATTCCAAAAAATTGCTGCTGTATCCTCAAACAAAAGTGGAAGCATTTAGCAACTCAATTAATTAACTAATTACGACGCCGCTCAAACTTGAAAGTGTCCCAAAAATGTGCCTTTTATTAATTTATTTAAAAAATTTTAAATTGCCAATTCGATTACACATACTTATTTTAAATGATCCACAATCCTACCGCGCTCTTGTCAAAATTTGAATTTTCGCGCCTTAGCGACATTGCCAGCTTAAAGCAAAACGATCGCAGTGCTGCCACTTGTTGATAACCTGTTGCATTTGTAAAAAACGGTCACACTGCTGTTCTAAAGGTTACACAATATACCATATCAACTTAAATCTGCACACACGCCCGACACAACTAAACATATTGGCAAATAATATAGACTGATTATAATATGGCACTGCGTTTTGTGGCTAATGTTAGTAACTCTTTGTTAAAACACCCCGGCAAATCCTTGCCTGGTCTTTCATTATGGAGCCGTACACTTGCTCATTATCCTGTGAACGATGCAATGTTTGGTTTGAACGAAGATCAACAAAGATTACGAGAGACTGCATTTAATTTCTTTCAAAAAGAAATTGCACCTTTGGCCAAGGAAATAGACAAGCTGGACAAATTCAAGTAAGATTGTGGACTTTGTGCACGTGTTAACTTACGCATATGCTAATCAATTTAATGCAGGGATTTGCGTGCTTTTTGGCAAAAACTTGGTCACTTAGGCTTTCTGGGCATAACCGCAGAGCCAGAATATGGAGGCACAGGTGGCACCTACTTGGATCATTGCATTATTATGGAAGAGTTTTCGCGGTAACTAGAGAAATGAAAACATACGACCAAGTTTGAACAACAATATAACAATATTTACAGCGCTGCTGGTGGTGTAGCTCTTTCCTATGGCGCACACTCCAATCTTTGCATTAATCAGCTCACCAAAAATGGCACATTGGAGCAAAAAGAGAAATATCTACCAAAACTATGCAGCGGTGAACACATTGGTGGCTTAGCCATGTCAGAATCAGGATCTGGCTCCGATGTAGTGTCCATGAAGTTACGCGCCGAGCGCAAGGGTGACTACTATGTGCTGAATGGTAGTAAGTTTTGGATTACCAACGGTTCTGATGCTGACACGATTATTGTATATGCCAAGACTGGCGATAGCAATTTACCTGGCAAACACGCCATAACCGCATTTATAGTGGAAACGGCCTGGGAGGGTTTTAGCGTTGCACAAAAGCTAGACAAATTGGGCATGCGTGGCAGCAGTACTTGTGAGCTGGTCTTCGATAATTTAAAAGTACCTGCCAAGAATATTTTGGGTGAGGAAAACAAAGGCGTATATGTGCTTATGTCTGGATTGGATTATGAGCGCTTGGTTTTGGCTGCTGGACCATTAGGCCTTATGCAAGCGGCCTGCGATGTGGCCTTTGATTATGCGCATCAGCGCAAGCAAATGAGCCAGTTAATTGGCGAGTTCCAGCTAATACAGGGCAAGATGGCTGATATGTATACCAATTTGAGCGCTTGTCGCAGTTATTTATACGCCGTGGCTAAATCCTGTGATGCTGGCGTGCGCAGTTCCAAGGATTGTGCGGGCGTTATATTGTACTGTGCAGAGAAAGCCACACAAGTTGCTTTGGATTCCATACAAATTTTGGGTGGTAATGGTTATATTAACGAAAATCCAACTGGACGCATTTTGCGCGATGCAAAACTGTACGAAATTGGTGCAGGAACGTCGGAGATTAGACGTTGGCTCATTGGGCGTCAATTGAACCAGGAATATAAATGATGAATTAGTTGTAGAAAATTGATCTATGGTGATACTGAAACGTTTTTTAACAACAATACTGAACAGACTTATATCGTGCATTTATTTTGGAAAATTTCCAATGTTTTGTTTGTTTTATCGTCTTTATGTAAATTTTATATAAATAATAAATATATTTTATGCATAACGGAAAACTATTTTGTTTTTAGATTTGGTCAACGGGTTTATATAGAATTATTTCATATTTTGGTCAATGACACCTTTAAGCTATAAATTTTTACGATTTCCCTCAGCAGCAATAACACAAAATGAAATTTTTGTTAAAATAATTTTTTTTTGTTTTATTAATTTACAAAAAATACATAATTTGAACATATGCATATACGGCACATAAAGTATATACAAAAAAGACAGAAATTATTACAACGAAAAAATAACTTTTCTTTTCGCTATTGACACACAATTGAACAAACTTTTAGATTGGATAAAACAGATATTATGGGCAGCTTTTGAATTAATTAAGAACTTATTTTAACGCTTAGTTATATGAACAACAAAGTGTTTTGCGCAAAACATAAACGTGTGCTAAATGAATTAACTAATTTAATATTGATTTGTTTAGTGCACAGTAATAAATTGCATTGATCTAACAGTTGAAGAACCAAAGACAATAAGTTTTTTTACATAATAATTTGGTTGATTTTGTTTACGTTTCTTTTGATTAGTAAAGTATTATGGCTTTAGCATGCATTAGTTTATATATGTATATATATAAGCATAGAATATTGATATACAAATATACGCATATATTGGCAATAAGTTGGCTAAAGAACACGTACACAAAAACAACAACAAATTCCAATTTTTTCGTTGCTGCAAACACATAATACAAATATATAGTATATGTATAAATACATGGTATATGTGTAGTATCAAGAACATTTTGTAAATTGCATCCAAAAAAGTTCATAGCAATTATTACGTTAATGTTAATGCGTATATAAGTGTGTGTTTATATAAATGTAGTTTAGCTAGTGGCTAATTAAATTTAATATTAAATTATTTTCTATTAGTATATATATAGTATATAAATGTTAAAAGCACTTTTGGCAAACATCATCAACGTCATCAAGATTAGTTGATAGCAAAGCGCGCAAAACAGTCACAACAAGGCGGCACTTCAAACAATTAATAAACGCGGCGCTTCCTTAAATCTAGTTCAACATTCAAAATTATTCCAGCCGAAAACTGTGCTTTTCCGTTTTCGTCTCGGAGTGTGATTCTGTTGTGGTCGTAAAGGATTTTCGCTCCATAACACGTTGTGTCATTGAGCTTAAGCGCTCTGATCCTGCATCCACTATGCTGATCTTGCCGCCATCTGTATTAAGAGTCATTTGCGAGAAACTCGATTCCAGCGGTTTGGCCACCACGTTCAGCTCGCTGGCGGCGTTGTTGGACTTGTCAAAGTTGCGCGTCTCGTATCTGCTAAAAGAGTAAGATACAGTTGAGAAATATTCTAAAATGAGCACTACGTTTCGTTTAGACCCACCTTGATGTATAGCCCTCATAGTTTTGACCAGGATAGGCACTGCCGCCAGTTATTTGCACTACGCCACCCTGTCCGAAGGTCTTGTCATGCAAATCTTGCACACATGCCTCTAGATTTCGATTAACATTTGGCTTCTGTGGTGGTGGTGGTGGCACAACCGGTGAAGACGTAGAATTGTTTGTTTTAATGGTAGACGATTCAAAACTATGCTGATAATTGGCATTAGTCGGTGTACTGGGGTGTGACAATCTACCGCTGGTTAATGTGGACTGTTGTTGTTGTTGTGTTGAGGTTAGACCATTAGTGCCAATCAGTGGGCTGCCACCTGAGACGGGACTGCCTGGATAGGGGCGCGGCACTGCATTGGCTGTTAGTTTCGGATTAGGACGAAAACTGTGACCCGAGGTGGCTGTTTGCATATTAGAAATTGTTGTGGACAAAGGTGGTGGCGGTGGTGGAAAATCATGTACACCTCCATTAAGGTCCTCCATGTGTGGATAATTTGATGGCGGTGGTGAAACTGCGCCTGGATGATGGAAGTGCTGCGGCTGCGGACTGGCATAGTTGTAATGATGTTTTTGGGACTGTGACTGTTGGCCGGTAAAATAGCTGGGCGAGACAGGGGGCATCTCTCCGCCCGACTGGGCATAGTAACCGCTTCTATTTAGCGTCTGTATTTTACGTTGGTTAGGGGTTAGACAAAAAAATAGAATTTGTTGGTTAGACAAATTAGTATTAGAGGCAGCTAACCTACACCAAGTTAGATCTAAGCAGCTAAATACAAATTTTTGAATAATTTTGAAATAAAAACCGAATATTTTTTTGTAAAATCTGCTCAAAGTGTGCCAATTGTTGGTGCAAATCAAAACTTCAAAACTAAGAAGTGAAATTAAAAACTTAAAACTATGCAACTTAAATGCATACAAACTTGGAACGATTTCATACATTGTTTTGGCTCTTGTTAAGCGTGCCATACGCGTATTCCGTATCGCTCTCATCGGTGGTAAAGCCTTGTGCATTCTTAGCATAACGCTGCGCTTGGCGCACATGCTTCAAGCGCTGACGCGCCTCTTCTAGCTCCTTTTCTTTGCGCAGCACGGCGGAGCGTGCATTGATCTCCTGCGCCATGCCATCAACCATGGATGTGTTGATCTTTAGTGAGTGCTCCTCTTCGGCTTCTAGGCCTTGTTGTGCAGCATGCACCAGATTATCGGTGGATTTAATAACTGCATTACCTGCAGCCTGCAAACGGCGTCCAGCTTCCGAGTTGGGATTTGATTTGACTTTGCAGGCAATCAACAGCTGAGCTGTGGAGGCAGCCACCTGTTTGGCCGTAGAAATAAGCATTTCCTCCGTGCCCACGCCGCGTACTAGATTCTGTGCAGCTTCTACCAGACTGTGTGTTGCTGCTGCTACCAAACGTGCAGCTGATATAAGACCCTCAGACCATTGTCCATCATCGGAAGAGGTGAGTGGACGACGTGCCACCTTGCCTTGATCAATAAGCTCACGCTGTGCCGCATTGGCAGCGCGCACCAAAGCAGCTGAGGCAGCCATAATGCCCTTTGCAGCCTCCAAAATCATTTCATCAAACTTCATATTCTCATCCAGTTCGATCTATTTAAAGAAATGCTAAAGATTAGTTCGAGCTATAAAAGTAAAGAGTTTGCATTTAAATTACATTCACCATAGTTTAGTTTTTAGTAGAGTTTCAATAATCACAGTAATAATATGTTTGATTCCTGGGTGAACTTATGAATGTAACAACCAAGAATATCAAACATATCTCACTGGAATCATTAGTTATGGGCTAGTTGGGATAGTTTCTGGACACAAGCACCGCTTAAAAACTAAATGAATTGCACATGACGGGTTTTGATTAGTGCGCTTTTCATAATGCACAAGCATATTCACCACAATATTAGAGCTTAAATCTAGGGCTAAGACCCACCTTCACATCCGCCTGTCGACGTGGACGCAAAGAGGCCAACTTTTTGGCCGCCGCGTCTATAGAAGCTGCGGCACCCAATAACTCATTCTCAGCTATGACAGTAGGATCCTCGGGATCTATCCAGTCGGAGCCTTTAAGTAGGCGCGCCATGGCTACCAAATCGGTAACACACTTGGCTACGCGACGCGACAAATGCATGCGATCATCGGCACTGCAATTGTGCAAGATGCCGTTTAGTAGGTCTCGGTACGATTCACCCACGGCAGTGCCTGCTTCTAAAGTACGCACGCGCAGCTCTTCTGTCTCAGCGCAATTCCAGGCCACAGATCTGCACACAATTAACATGTCAGATATGGCACGACGACCCAGATTGGCGGCAGCTACAATATCTGTTTGCAAATTGGAAGCACCTGCAGCTACAGCCTTGGCTGTGGCCGCTGTGACATTCATGGTCACACGTATAAGATCCTCTGGACCCACTTGGGTATTGCCCACTGGCGGTGCTGTGTGCATGGCCTTTAGAAAAAAGAAAAGCATTTAATTTTTGAGCTAGAAATATATGTACAAGCAAACTTACGCGTATTTCTTGGGAGATAGCTTCCACAGTGGCCTCCATGGCGCGTGTGCCACGCGTATGCTCATCCTCCACAGCTTTAACTGTCTTCAACAGCGATGAGACATTGAGTACCATAACCTGTTTATATTGTTTTAGTGTTTGGATAGTTGGAAATTGAGAAGATAGTGTCATTAATGTTTGGAAATTGAAATATTGATGAATTGATGTAACTTAATATTGAGAGATATGCTACTTACTACTACTACTACAAGACTACAAAATCAAAGTACTAGACATTGGATGTACTACATTTTATGGCTTTGGCACTGCTTAAAAATTAATTATAAAAATCAAAATCATTTTTAAATTTAATGTATTTAAATTTATTGTTTTTAAAAAAGAGCTAAGAATTGACAACATTTATTGGGGACTAAGACAAACGAACTTTTAGATGCCGGCTAAGCAATTTTGAGGTTATGTTTATAGATGCCTGCTGTAAGATGAAGCCTATTTGGAGATTAGCTTAAAGAGGCGTAAAATTTTACTGAACGAGATTTTTTTATTTTAAGGTTAGTTATGTATGTAACGTAAGCCCGCTACATAAATTTTAAAGATTTAGAACTTAAGTCAAGTTGGCTGACAGCGTTAGTAGCAAAAGTTTGCATTTTTAACATCATTACTAACTAGGCTCTGACGCAGCATCTAAAAGTTCTTACAAAACTTTTGTGACAAAATGTTAAAAAATGTTCGTGTGTGAAAAGTTATTTTTTTGATGGCAAAAAAATGTAAAAGCCAAAAATTTGCTGCGTTGACTTGACTGCAACGCCCCTAATGACTCTTGATTCCATTGCTGTCGTTGGATGCAGCTGTTGTTGTTGCTGCTACTTGCATACGGATTGGGGGCGTGGGCGTATGTCTGTGTGGGTTAGTTTCGGTATGAGCGACGGCAGTGGTGCCAACTGCGGTTTGGCAAACATCTTTAAGCGTCTGTTGAACATATTTGATGGAATGTTGGTTGATGTTGTTGGTGGTATACGATACGATACGATATTGATTTGGTATTTAATTTCGATTTGATTTGATTGCATTTTGATGGGATGTTCGATATAGCCGTTCCACAGCGAGCAATAGAGATACAGAGAGCGAGCGCGTACAACAATTTCGAGTTCGAGTTCGATTTTGAGTTCGAGTTCGATATGAATTTGGTACACAATACATGTATGAGTTGATTGTCAATTGTTTGTTTGTTTTTTTATTTTTTGGGAAGAGAGAAGAGCAGAGACGTCGAGCACACAAATTAGCAAAACGAAAAAAAACACAAAAAACAATTATGGATTTATTTTTTCTTTTATACAAATGTAATTGGGGAAAATTTGATTAGAGAGAGCGGCGCAGCGGTTTGCATGCAAAGGAGGCAGCTAAAAGTTAGACAGGAATGTAAATTGTGGAACTTTGAGTTGGTATAATAAATTGGATAAGAAGTGCGCTGCAAAGTGTTTAAATGTGACTGAGTTTATGTTTGTTTTTAAGTGTTATATATGTATATTAAAAAACATTATGACAACATAAAGCACAGCATCAACAACAACAAAGAGTTGCCTCAGCAGCAGCAGCAACAACAACATCCAACGCAGTGAAAAAGTGGGTAGAAAAAAATGTGGAGAGCCATTTGTGCACTTTGTGCTCATTTGGTGCTTTTGGCCCTGGTCAGTTACAGCAACAGCAAGTGGAAAAAAAGTGGTTAAAAAATTGCAAAAAATGTATATATATATAAAACATATATACAAGTAAATACATATGTATAACGTAGATGAGTGCCAAAGCCATTTTACATTTATTACAAGTACAACAATGTAGTATATCAAATGCCACAAAAACAACATTTATGTGTTTTAAGTTTATTAAAAATAAGTAGGATAAACATAAAGTAGGAAAAATCTATTACTACGATGTATCGAAATTTAAAGTAACTGCGAAAAGTCAAAGCGAGTAAGGCATAAGATGCTGCATAAAGATGATTCATTTAGTTTTCACGTAACTTACTATTCATATTCAGTCCTAACAAGCTTAAGTTCGATCCCAACTTATAAAGGGTTTTTCAATAAGAGGTGTTATTTTGGTATTCAAAGAGAAATGCCACGTAACTTACTATAATATTCAATCCTAACAATCTTAAGTTCGATTAAATGATCCCATCTTATAAAGGGTTTTCCAATAAGAGGTGTTATTTTGGTATTTCATTTTCTGAGATAAATAATCGGATGTTTATTTCATAATAAAGAAGAAGAAGGTATGCCGTTAATAATGAAAAACAACATCAGCCAAATGGCCATCACAACCATGCTTACAGGACCATATCCTTTTCATGAAATTTTCCATAACCAAATCGCAATGTGGCTGCCCTATGTTCTCGATAGCCTTACGAATTATATCTTAGAGGTCTTGAATCGAGGCTGGGCTGTTGGCGTAGACCTTATCTTTCGCGTGGCCCAAGAGCAGAAGTCGCAAGGTGTTAAATCACAAGATCTCCGTGTCCAATTTTGATCACCTCTTCGAGAGATAACACGGTCCGGCAACTTTTCCCATAAAAGGGCAATGTATTCGTTGCTTGTGTGACACGTAGCGCCGTCTTGTTAAAAGTAAACGTTGTCCAAATCCAAATCCATACCATCTAACTCCGACCATAAAAATTCATTAATCATCTCTCGATAGCGCAATCCATTCACCGTAACTGTTCATCCAACCTCATTTTCGAAAAAGCAAGGTCCAATGACCCCACCGGACCATAAACCGCACCAAACAGTCTCACGTTGAGGATGGAGAGGCTTCTCAACAATAACTCCTGGGTTTTCCGAGACCCAGATGCGACAATTTTGCTTGTTGACGTAGCCATCGAGGTGGAAATGGGCCTCATCAGTCAAAATGATTTTTCGATGGAATTCCGGATCATTTTCATGCCCAATCAGCAAAGATACGACGTTATTGATGATCGGCCGGCTTGAGTTCTTGTGTTAACTGAACTTTATAAACCTGAAGACCCAAGTCTTTATGCAAAATACGTTGTAATGACGTTTGTGGAATGCCCAATTCCAAAGAACGACGAGGAATAGACAAATCTGGGTTTTCTTCAACACTTTGGGCTACAGCAGCAATATACTCAGTTGTTCTTGAGTGTTGGCACGGGTTTTATTCTTCACATCACTAAATTGTCCCAACAGCTCGAATTTTTCCACCAATTTCTGTATTGCGGTCCCACAAGGTGCTTCATGACGAACCAAAAATGCTTTAGTTTTGCGAACTGTGACTGCAAGATTTTCACCAATTTCAATGCGTTGTTGAAGCGTGTATCTTTCCATTTTTAGTAATGGTGTAGTTTCTACTTGTCAGATGTCAAAGAATAAAAGCTTCAAAAGTGACAGCTACCGAAATACCGGGTGATTCAAAATAACACCTCTTGTTGGAAAACCCTATATAATTTTCAGTCCTAACAAGCTTGAGTTCGATTGGATGATCCCATCTTATAGTTTGCTCTGTTTTTTAGGACAGATCGCTTAATTTTTTATGGGACAAAGAACTCGATAAATAATAAATTTAAAGCCAAGCAAATTTAACAGATGTTATAACATATGGTTTTATCTAGGAACTTTAGTTATTTTTAGGACAAGTTATTGAGTAACTACAAAAACATAAAAGATTCGGACTTGCTTTCTAAGTCCTATTTAATCAAATTATTCTCTCGGCTTCTGTTAAGAATTTGCATTAAGCCTATTAATTCATATTCTATCTTATCCATTTATATTTAAAAGTATTACCTCCTGCTTTCCCTTAACCACACACATTCAAGTAAGTTACGAATTAAGTGAGTGAGGTAGAGAACAAAATACCATAAATAATAAAATAATATAGCAATATAAGAACATATACTAGGTATAATAAAAGCCACAACAACGAAAGCTTTCTAGCAAAGTATTACAAAGTTTTAGAATTAAAGTGTAGACATATTTAATTTTAAAAACCAAATAAAACTCAACTTACCCGAGCGCTCTCCTTGAGATCCTGCATAGAGGGATCATGTATGGGCTTGCCCGAAGCTAATTTAGTGCAATTGATTAAGTCACCCAAAGCAGAGGCCACATCCTTAACAGCATTGATAACCATAACTTGAGAATCTGGCTGCGAGGAGCCCAAAGAGCAGGCACCACGTTTAACAGCCTCAGCAAGTTGTGCTACAAAAATACAAAATTATTTTAATAATGACCAAAAATTGTTATAAACCAAAAAACTTACTTATTGTGGACACAGCATTCTGTGCTGCGGATGCCAATTGATCCTGTGTACCAGCTGCGCCTGTTACCAACACCTTGGTATCCTCCACCAAAGCCTTGGCAGTTTGTAAAATATGCTCACGATGATCGGCAAAAGTGCCATCGCCATCGGAGTGCAAGGTGCCAGCGGTAGCAAACATAATTGTTGTATCCAGATCACCAATAATGCCGGAAACAGTATGCGCTGCATTAATGCAGGCCTGTGTGCCGCGTGAGCCCGCTTGAAGAGCAGCCAAAACTTGTGCCACCTTTTCAGATACATCGCGTGCATTACGTGAAATTTCCTTCTGAGCACTGACATCATTGGGGCGTGCACCACATGTCGAGGACTGTATCATGGAGCTGACCGTGCGACCTAGATCAATAACTGAGCTGCGTATGCGCATGGCCACATCGGGCGAAGTAGTTGTTGTAGAAGCGCCAACAGAATCCTGCGTTAGTTGCGTATAGTGCTGTGCCATGTCTACAGCCAGCTGTGCTAAGACCTGGTGATCCACATTGCTCTTGGCATTGATTTCATTAGCCAAACGTGCAATCTCCTTAGCAGTCTGCACCATGCGAGTTTGATAGTCCACAAAGGAGTCAGAGTAGGAGGCATTAAGCAAGGATTGACGCTTATCGGTGAGGCGTGTAATAGCGCGATTAACCTGCTCCATGAGGCCAGTTAAAACGCCCGTTTCGGTATTAATTTTTTCCACTGTCTGCTGCAGTTCTTGTATAGCTTCACGAGTGCTATCAATAGAATCATCCAGTCGTGGATGTGCATGAGTAGCACGCGGATTACCGGCAGAATCCTTAGCCGATTGCACCAGTGTAATGGCGCTCTCTACCACAGATTTGGTTTGATTAATCAGCGCCATTTGCTGATTGGTATGAACAATATGAGTACAAGCACCAATGGCACCATTAACCATGGGCACAATGTAACGTGAAATCTCGCCCACAGCATGGCCTAGCTGCTCGGCATTGTTTTTGCCAGCCATGCGTATTGGTTCCAATTTATCAATTAACTCGGCAGCCGAATTCAAGGTCTGACCGCTGAAGCCATGCAAATTGTTATCCCGACGCTGGCTCAGACCCTGCGCGCTAACGGCCAAAGCACAGCTGTCCAACTCACGGGTACAGGTGCCCAGCGTATGCAGCACTTGCTCACATTGGGCCTGTCCTGGTGCCTTATCTCGTATGTTGTCCACCAAACGCTTGACTGACTCCGACACTGGTGTAGAGTGCATGGAAAGCTGCTGCCAGACGGGTGGATTATCGGGTGACAAGGCCAACGATTTAGCGGCCTTTACCATTTCAACGACACCATCGATTACACCGCGACCTGCATGTATAACCGGCTCCTGTGCCTTGCGTCCCTCCGCAGAGATCTTGGCTGGTATGGATATGAATTCCGGGCTGGAAGCATACTGGCGAACAGCTTTGACAGCCTCTAAGAGCGGCTCCACCAAACGCTCACGCTTGTTATTCTTTTGATCCTCATCAATGGCCTTGATGTCTTGCACCAGATCCGAAGTAGCTGTGGCCACCTGCTTGGCCAACACAATAAACTCATTCTTGGCCACTGGATTGTTGGTGTTCATGCTAGCCTGACGACAAATTGAACACAAGTAGCTTGTGTGCTTGGCAATCACCGTCAATGCGGAAATCATTTGTGGCTTTGTAGACTGTGGATTGCTTACAATGTCACAATGCTGACGTATGCCTTGATAGGCCCAAGTCAACTGCGCCTGATCAATAATACCAGGACGACCGGCTACGCTGCTGGGATGTGAGACCCCAATCAAATAGGCTGCCTGCGATGATGACTCAATTAAACCTTGAATAGAGTCGTTTACATTGTTCACCGACTGACTGAATTCCACATGGTTGGACTGCTTAGCATTGTTGATCATTTCAGAGATGGCGTAACCCAAATTCCGTGACCTAGATGTGGCATTCTCCACGCAGTCAAAGTAGCCCTGATCGTTAATGGGCTCATGAGGATAGTCTAGCATGACACGTAAGGCCTCAATATTACGCATGGCGTTATCGCACTCCTTCTGTCCCGGTGCTGATTGTATGCTGGCATCTACCAATTGGTTTATGCTTTCGGTAACACTCCGTGCTGCAGCATGCAATAAATTCTTGGCATTTGGTTGTCCTGGATCTGCGGCAATAGACTTAGCTGTAGACAGCAGCGAACACGATTGGGTAGATACATTGCGAAGGCACTCAATCATCTGAATACGCACAGCATCATCTTGAGTTTGTCCAGCCATCTCCATTGATACAGACATTAGATCCCGATAGTTGGCAGCGAAGAGTTGACTTGTTTCGGCTAACTGTGCTGGACTAGCATATGATTGCACAATCTGGCCGCCAGCAATGCTTAAATCTTCAGCAACTTGCTTGAGTTCTGACTGAAGAGTGCTATAGTTGCGTGTGGACGGTGGGAATTCGCTCATAGATAATATCTCGCTTAAATCGCTGACATTACGCAAAGCCACATCCACCTCGCGTTGACCGGGTATGCAATCTACAGTGCGTGACAATGCAGTAGTCACATCGCGGCCAGCTTGGGTTAGAGCATTGCGGTCGCCCACGTTTTGCAGCGTACGCTGTGCCTCTTCAATAAGACGCGCCGAGCTAGTCACTACATCATCAGCACAATCAATAATAGCTGGATTTTGGGTTGTTGCTGCCACGCCATGCACGCTCTTGGTAAAGTCGCCCAATGCTAAAGCCGTATCACGTCCAGCTGCACCAGCATAGGTTCGTTGACCCTGCAAAACTGAGGACAACAGCTGACTTAGAGCAATGCCTACATTCTTAGCCGACTTGCGCAGCTCATCTGCCGTATTCTCTATGGTTTCTCCCGGCAATGGGCGTAGGTTGCCAGTACGCGCCGCATTGCGTGTATCATCTAGTACATTGTGCAGATTACGCACAGCTTCCAATGCTGATTCAAGCTCCTGTCCACCGCAAGCATCCCTTGAACGCTGAGCAACCGAATGCAGCTCTGAAACAGTCTGGCCGAGATACAAAGCGCTCTTAGAGAGCTGCGCTGCAGCTGGTATATCTGTTACGGTTGGCTGCAAGGCTCTCGAAGATTTGGATACTTGCAAAGCTGGCTCAATAAACTGCTCAGCAGCTTCGATTAAGTTCAGCTGCGCATGGGCATCATCGGGTTGGGCGCGTGTTGTTTTCACAGAAGTAACCAAACGAGGAATAGTATCAGCTACGCGTTTGCAATCCTGCAACAGTGACTCCTTGGTTTGATGGTCATCACTATGCTGCACAGCATTCTGTGCGGCCGAAATGCACTGAGTGGCTGCTGATGCTGCCTGCTTGGAGCAGTACTCTAGACGTTGTATGAGATTACGCTTCATAGCTGGTGTATTAGCAGTAGTTGTAGTTATCTCACGTAGTTCCTCAGCTGCACGACGCAGAGCATTCTGATTGTCGGAGTCATGAGGATTACTAGAGCACAGGCGTGCTGCTTCCACCAGTTTGGCTGTAGCATCGGCCAGTTGCTTGGCTGCGGACAGTAAACGACGCTGCATATCGGCATCCTGCTGCTGATCAGCTTCACCCTTGATACTTTGTATGAGTTGTGCGGTGGTTTGTCCTAATGTTCGTGCATGACGTACCATCTCCTGTGGATCATTGGAAGACACTAGAATATCTGTACCAATGATGACATTCTCCACGGGACTCAACTCCTGACTAGTGCGATTGGCATACTCGCGTGAGCTAAGCTTGACATGCTCCAACATATCAGTTAGACTCTTGGACACATCGCGAGCGGCAGCAATCAAATCTGCCTTTAATTTTGGATCATTAGTGGCCTCATTGCACACCTCACATAAAGCGTTGACAGCGCGTGCCACATTGCGTGCCGCTGCCTCCAGTTGCTCTCTGCAAGCGGCATTATGTAGCGTAGGAGCCACCACCTTAGCGCAAGCAACCAGCTGGCTGGTGGCCAAAGCACATTGACTAGCTGCGCCAATGACACGATTCCGCGCCTCTTCATCCTCACAGCTGGCGGCAATATTCTTAGCACGTAGCACCAAAGCAGCTGTAGTATTAGCCACAGCCTTGGCCAAGGCCAAAAGCATATCATGCAGATCGCGATTTTCGGGCACTTCCTCTTCCGCAATTGTGCTAAGCACATGTGTTGTCGCTTCGCCCACACGGCTGGCCGCATTAATCAAATTCTGAGGCGGTTCCTTGCTCTCTGGCTCGGCTGCTTTAAGTAAGTCACTGAAGGCATTACATAAATTGCGTGCCGCCTCCAGCAACTTGTCGCCATTGGTATCATCATCCATCAAAGCGGCAATAAGACGAACCTCCTTGGTGACCTCTGGTATGGTTTGTGCAATTTGAGAAACCGATGCCGATATAGCTTCCGTGTCAACCTCATCGGGCTGCGAGGCGGTGATAATTTGTGCCGTAGCAGCGCTCATTGTGGCCACATGCGATGTAACCGCCTGTTTGGAGGTATCCAGCGTGTTTTCACGCCACTCAATAGAGCGCATATCGCTGCCAAGTTCCTGTATGGGCGCCTAAAAATATAACCAAAATAGTTCAGCATATAAACTTGACATGGCTCTGATTTAAGTTTACCTTGGTGCGGAGCTCCTCATCGGCACGCAGTAAGACATCCTGACCAGCGGATATATAGCCAAGCAGGGCACGTTGCGGTTCGGTAAGATTCACAGAACTAATGCGTACTTCCTTAGTCTAAGATAAGATTACAAAAAGTTTAGTTAGGCAAACAAATTACATAAAGTTTTAACATACTTTGTGAAACTTGGAATAACCATTTTCTTTATGAACAGAACGCAGCATTGGAGTTAAAGAAATGTTTAAGTTAGTAATGAATATATGATAAAGGATTTATGTTATGAACGGGAGAGTGCAGTTTTTGGCAATGGCAACTTAGACAAAAGCATTTCAAATGAAGGATTTAGCGATATATGACGGAAATTTGGCACTTACCGTTGGCGGCTGATGCGCATGGTTAACCTGGCCCACAAAGGCGCCATACTGCACGGTCTGCACCTCATTTTGGGTAAAGGTGCGTTCACCTGTTTTATTGAAACGGAAAATTTTCCAAATGAAAACAAAATAATTACAAACAAAAGAAAATAAGAAGCAAGTTTAGCGTATAGCAATCATTTGGAGATTTCTTAAAACGATGTTTAGGCAAGGAGAAGAAACCCTTCTCTAATGTAAACAACGCCTTATAGATCTCCCATTGCAGCCTACACATAAAGCACACAAGCAGTAAAAAGCTGAAGCTGGGGTGCAATTGGTGCTAGTTATACATAAAAAATTAATCAAGCTTACCGTCATGGGAACGCATAATGCCCGGATGCGCTAAGGACTCCAAGTTAAGCTTCTCCACGCGATTGGTTTCATGTTGCAAGAAGGTAGCCCTAAACAAAATATTAAATATTAGCACACTAATAGATCACTTAATTTTGTAGTTTGCTACTTACTTGGATGGCGCTACGGACTCCTCCACCATGGTAGACCCCTCATCACCTTCAATACCAAAGTGATCCTTAGTCTGTTTCTTCTTCAATATAATATCAATATAACCCGCAATAAGCTGCACGATTTGCTCTGCTTCAGTAGTTTGAACCGAGTAATATTGATTGGCATAATCGCCAAAATCTAAGGTAAAGGTATTTGGTGATGCACCCCAGCGACGCACGGTCGTCAATGGCCATGAGACCAAAATCTCTTTGGTGCGTTCATCAAGACGTAAAACAGAGTCCTTGGTTACGCCCAACAAACGTGGCACTAGCTTGTTTTTGCCATTCATTTTCTCTTTGACCAGAAAGAAGGTAACACCATACGTGGGCAGCTCACGAGCCGTCTTGGTATAGAGCACTTTGGCATCGATTTCAGATAGATCCACATGCTTTTTGTGTTCCGCAAAGATTTTCTTCTCAATGCTTTTGACGCGTACATATGAAGTGGGCAAAAAGTCCTTTAAGCTGTTGAAAAAGTGAACAAATTATTAAGAAACCAGTTAACGAAGTTAGCTCCAAAACTTACTCCAGAAAACCGGGCTTATGCTTCGCCTCATTGTGTGGGCCAAATTGTATATGCACTTGAATGCCGGCAAACTCGCAGGCTGTAAATATAGATAAATAATGAGCTTTAAGTTGATATTACTATTTTCAGAATAACAAACCTTTGTCTTGGGTTACCGGATGTGTGCCATCTAAAATGGCATCTCGCGCTTGCACATATAACAAATTTAGCTGCACGGGATCACGTGAATCGATGTTTTGATCCGAAAAGAAGAAACGACGACGCAGCAAAACCGTTTCCGATTCATCAATGCCCTGTTCGCGCAGTGTGCGACTAACATCCACCCAGTTCACTATTTAAATCAGGAAAAGATTAGTTAATCATTAGCTTTTAACCAATTGCAGTCACAAATACTTACTTTCATCATCGGTTTTCAACTTTTTGCGCAAACTTTCCATTTTCGCATCGCGATCCTTTTCCGTAAATTTCCGTTTGAGTGTTAGCGTGCCAAATTTATTATCTGGCAAATTCTCATTTTGTGCCTCGGTGTCCTCACGCACCAGGCCATATTCTTCATGATTGGTAATACCAATCTTGGTACAAATGACCACCATTAGCTGCGATACGGGTTGTGAGTCATCGACAAGTATGGTCTTGACGGCACCATCCAACATGCGCACACGCAACGTGCGTAACTTGCGTCTATACTCGACCGTATCCTGATTATGCAGTATATAATAGCCAAGTGTGCGTCCGGCTTCAAGCCAAACGCCCTGCTGATTCTGTTCATCTGATATGAACAGGCCATATTCGCTGGCTATAAGGAAATCAAAGTTATTTAAAGATTCCTAAAGCTGTCAACAATGTAAGGCATTTAAACTTACGTTGTCCCTGCACTGCTTCGGCAAATTTATCGCGTATGATTTTGCAGGCATCGAAGACTGTGGTATTTGGTTGGAATTGTATGGTCTTGGTTACTCGACCACCTTCCAGCTGTATGCGTAGCGACAATGTGGACATGTTGGTCATCAAACACTTTACCTCCTCCTCGTCGTGTTTGTAGTCGTCGTCGTTGTTGTCGTCCTCGTCGGCGTTTGCTACTGCTACAGCTACTGCTTAGACTTAGGGGGTTATAAGGTGTAGAAATTGGAAAAGGCACTGCAAAGAGAGGCAAAAAACACAAAAGAGAGAATGAGTAACTGAGAGCAGAACGTTGGTTGAGATGATTCGATGCGTTATAAACATGAAAATAAATGCCTGTTTAAGTGTTATAAATAGCAGACAGAGGCAGCCAAACCACCCTCAAAAAAAAAGTATATAAAAATAAAAGAAATTATAAAAGGCACAAAAAGATAGGGCCCAGAGCCACCACCCAACAAATTTCAGGCACTCGCCGCATTTTCCATCTCTGCAGTTGCTGATGAAAATCTTACTTTGTAGCACACTCACACACACAGCTACATAAGCTGGCACTTTACTTCAAAATCAAAGCCAAGTACTACAAATATATAGTTTTTGGGGTGACTTGATTCCCTGCGTCCTCTAACATACCCCCAACTACTTATCTCTCTAAGTATTACGTCCACAACGGTGGCGGCAATGTTGGTAATTGTGGCTGGCTGCTTTTTGGGCGCTACCGCTCTCTGATGTGTCTGTCTCTCTGTTGTTTATACGCTATAGCCCAAATATGTATTTGGGAAAAAGGCATCTTGCTTCAATGGCAGCTGATGCAACATGGGCAGAAGCGGGCAATCGATGCTCAATAGCTATAGGTTTGAGTTCTTTGATAAGGAAGCCTTGGACTACAAAAGCTAGCAATGAAAAACAAGATTTTTATTGGAAATGCCACAACATATTTTAAAGTCTTAGGGCAAAAAATCAGTTTCAAAATTTTATCTATACTTAAAACTGTGCAGAAAGGCAAAAGTGCCAGAGTAACAACGTGATCAACAAAAATCAGCAGTTTAAAAGTATCATGTAGCTTGCTTAATTTTTTTAAGGAACGTTAATAAACTTAATTTTAAAGCGTAGTGGATAAAGTTTTGGATAGTTATCGGAACAATACTATATATATTTCGATCTTCCATTGCAAATAAATTACAGCTTCAATTATTTAAAAAAAGATTTTATATATTTTTAGCGTTTGTTTAAAAATAGCTATTTCAAATACTAAATAATTTGAAAGTACGTACATCCTGGCAGATATTTGAAATTCTTTTGAGCAGAAGAAACTTCCAACTTTTTATATTCGAATAATATGAAAATATGTACACCCTTGCTGAGAGGTTTTCTGAAAGGTCGTTTTCTAACTATTTTAAAACAGAAGTGCCCAACTTTTCATATTCGGGCAGAAACACAAAATTTTTTTTTCATCACATTTAGTATTCGAATAATATGAAAATATGTACTCCCTGGCAGATATTTGCAACTCTCTTGGGTAGAAGTGCTCTACATTTCGTTTTTTAACTCTTTTAAACAGAAGTGCCCAACTTTTCACTTTCGAACAATATGCAAATAAAGGTGCACCCTTGGCAGATATTAGCAACTTATTTGGGCAGAAGTGCCCTAAACTTCGTTTTCAAACTCAATCAACAGAAGTGCCGAAAATTTCATATTCGGGCAGAAACGCAAACTATTTTTTAATTACATTTCATTATCTGTTACCGATAAGGTTTTTTGTCAACTTATTATATTCGAATAATATGAAAATATGTACACCCTGGCTGAGAGGCAACTCTTATGGCCAGAAGTACCCTACTTTTCGTTTTCCGAATCTTTCAACAAAAGTACCCAACGTTTCTTATTCGGGCAGAATCAAAAAATTTTTTTTCATCACCATCATCAGTATTCGAATAATATAAAAATATGTACATCCTGGCAGATGTTAGCAATTCTTTTGGGCAGAAGTGCCCTAGTTTTCGTTTCTAAACTGCTTTCAACAGAATTGCCGAAGTTTTCATATTCGGGCAGAATCATACAATTTTTTGAATCACATTTCAATATTTGAATAATATGAAAATGTGTACATCCTGGCAATTCTTTTGGGCAGAAGTGCCCTACTTTCTTTCGTTTCTAAACGCCGTTTAACAGAATTGACGAAGTTTCCATATTCGGGCAGAAACACAATAATTTTTTAAGGCATTTATTCCCGATAAGGTTTCAAATATTTTGTGTATATTTAAGTTATTTCAATGTGTCCTTATTCGCGCAAAAACTCAGACCCTCGCAGGTTCTTGAATAAAAAATCATTATATTATTATAGCCCTGTTTCAAGCAACTTATTTATATCAGTTAAATCTATAATCTATAAACGCAGCCACAAACCCTGCAATTTCGATTAATTCTTTAAATTTTTCGTTTCATTTTCAGAAATAGACTCAATAAATCTCTTTATTTTTCAGAACAACCCACTAGCCTTAGTTTTTACTTCTAATATGTTAGTATATCAAAGTTCCTGATACAAAAACATATTACCTGATATTAATATAAAAGGTTTTTAATATAATATTCGAAACATCGCTGTTGTGTTAACATATGCTATAGGAAGATCCGTAGAGAGGAAATCCGTGCCCGGGGGGAAAACGTACCGGCCGCTCTATTACACCTTTAGCATGGCTCATGGCAGTACGAGGTAATAACACCGGGACCCTGAAAAAGTTCCGGTCCCGGCGAGAATCCCCATTTCCGCTTACCCTCTCGACGGGACTGGCTGTAGATATGTAAACAAAAGATCATAAGCTTCAAGTAAACGTTAAGTCCTTTTTAAACCTAGCATGGTTAGATATTAAATTTGTTTAAGAGTTAGACTGAATGAAATTATTGAATTCAGTACACCAAACTGTATGTAAGGAACTTTTAGTAGATTTCTATCCACCTATATATATTTTATCTTAATCTGATTTAATGCTGAAAAACCAAGTACTTGATATTTGCAAATATTATTGTAAAAAAAAAATGTTTTTGAAACGTTGAGTTCGGAAAGGGGATGCAGTGTACCCGATTATGCACAAAAAGTTAAGACCCTCATTATCTCATATTTTATTTTTATCTGATTCAATGATGAAAGATCAAGTCTCTGATATATGCAAATATTATCGTCTAAAAAACTTTTTTTGAAACTTTAGATTCGGTAAGGGGATTCAGAGTACCCGATTATGCATATAAAGTTAAGACCCTCATGCACTCATATTTTATTTTTATCTGATTAAATGCTGAAAGATCAAGTCATCAAATTTTGCAATTATAATAAAAAAAAAATTCGAAACATTCGATTCGGTAAGGGGATGCAGAGTACACGATTAAGAACAAACAAGTTAAAACCCTCATAGTCTAACAATTTAGGCTCGTGAAATAGGGGCCCAGCGTAACTCCATCTCCTAGCATTAAAGTTGTCTAGAAAGCTGAGAGCATAATAGACACAAAAGTCTCCAAAGCACTCAACACGCTTACACCCTAGCAGATGATAATATCAAATCAGTCTACAGAGTAACTCAAAGTCGACACGACGCAGCTGAAATTTGTTTTGTTGTTTGTCCTTACAGCCATTTTATCACGAAGTAAGGCATTGTTAATGCCTAGATTTTACTCTCAATCCGTAAATATATTTATGTACATATAGATTTTTTTTTTTGGGAAAAGTCACTTGAATGCTGCGGCCTCGCCTGTAAACGTTTTTCAGTGTCCTGGCGTTTGGTCATAATTGATTTTCTGTCGTTTACTGGCAGGCGTTTTTTTTCCTTTTTGTTTTTTGGTGCTGTGCCAAGCGCCGCCAATGTGCCACAAAGTGTGTCAAAGTGCAGGCAGTTCGTAAGCCTAGCCAGGCAGGCAGAGATTCTATCATTACCACCACCTTTAACACTGTCGCACTGGTCGGTCGGTCGGCACGTTACATTATGTAAAAATCGATAATTTGATTGTTTTATGTTTTGGCTCATGTTGCGGAAATAGCCACAACACCAAAGTTAGATACAGATAAAGATATTTTGTATTTTTTGCTTTTCATAAAAAAATTAGACACATGCGGAAACACTTGAAACTTCCGGCAAAGAAAAGTTTGCCCCAACACACACACTACACACACACTTAGAATTTGAAAACTGCATTTTACTTTTTGCTATTTTAATGCGGCACAATGCCAGCTCCATATGGTGTCTATAATGCGGGTTGCTAATGGCGGCTTTTTGTGCCCACTTTACTGCAATGGAGCAGAGGAGACGTCTGGCTAGCTCAAAATCTGACACGTAACTGAAAATGTTCCGTCTAGCTGCACGGCTTGGTAAGCCTATATTGTGCATTGAACCAGCCTAGGGGATGCTGCGTCACTACTAACCGGATTTTTATCTGCTCGCCTTTTGCGGTTCCTGTTGTTGTTGTTGCTGGTGGTGGCAATGATGTTCCTTATTGAGGGAGCGTTTGCGCAGTGCTTCCTTTTTTTGTGTCGGAAGAGAGCATCACATCAGTTATGCGGGAGCGTTCAAAGGGTGCAGCACTCGCAACTACCCTCTGTGGCTATACGACGAGTGTGTGTAGACTTTTATTTTTGTAGAGTTTCGTGCTATCAATGGTATGGACTGAGTCGAGCCTGGCGTTAGCCGGCTAAGTTTTAACGTTTTACGCAGCTTCGAGGATGCGCAGTGAAATCGGAGTTGCCAAATTGGCAGTAGTCATTGGAACAGGTTGGGCAGTATAGTTTGAGAGTGCGCAAAAGCATCAATGGCTTAAATTAAATCAGGCTCTTAAGTGGTTCGGTCTTATAAATAACTGTCCTGCTAACAATATTCTTTAAATGCACTTAATTATAATCAGACGGAGAGGTGTCAGGGGCAGGGGTATACACTGGGCCAAGTTTTGAATTGAGCATTGAGGTGCTTTGGACGTGTTTAAGAAATGTGGCTTGCGGAGTAAGGGGTTGCAGTTTATTTTGAAATCAGCGTCAACGCGTTTTTGCCTATTGGGCTTACAGAGTTTTACTTTTATGCTTGGGTACCGAAATACAATATACAACTTTTTTTTAAATTCACATAATATATTTACTTAAAGTTTTATATAGGTTAGCGGCTTCAATAGCCCAACGACAGTGCACTAGACTATCATCCCAGAGTTTGTGGGTTCGAGTCCCACGTTTAGCATGGTCCTACACTTTCCATTTTTCGCATTTCCCTATCTTTTCCTGTCTATTTTATATCCTTATCCCCTTTGTCGTTATCACAAAGAGCCAGTTCTTGGCCTAAATCAGTTGGAAAGCTATCTCCCATCTGACGCCTTAACCACCTACATACCACTCAGAGTTCTCCTGTAAGAGATGAGCCACTGCCATTCGGCGGCCTGATTAAATCATAGGAGGCATTGCGGACTCTGTTCCGAGAGCTGAGATAAATCTTCAAAGAAGTATGACGTTAGAAAGTGGAACCATGTTCTGCACAGTCCAGGGCGGTTATAATAGGTATTAGTTGTTGTACAGAACAGATATGCAAATTTTTGTACGATTTCATACTATTGTCCGAATCTTCTCCGATTTGTTCATTATATACAAATTATTTAAAAATAATTTTGAATATATTTAATATTAATTACATAAACATAGAAAATTATATATCGTATGCCGCCAGGTCATAAGCCGTTTTAAATCTCAGATATCCGGTTTTTTTTACAACTCCAAGCGAGTAACGAACAAACCCTTCTCCTGTTTCTCATTCCTAACCGGACTCTTAACCTCAGAAATGGCTAATCCCTTAATTGGAACTCATTTTTTATGAAATGCTGCTTTTTTGGTCTAATTTTTAGATACCCAAAATAAAATTAAAAAATTATACTATTGCTAAGTACCTCAAAGTATTTATATAGAACTAAGATACGTTTTTTACTGGCTTTTCGAAAATAAAAAATTTCATTAAGAGTTCCTCCTTAGCAGGCCGTTAAACATGAACCTACAATGGGTTGCATATTATAAACTAGTTTTTTTTTTAATCGTCAATATCATTTAAGAAAAAAGATGGGCTACTATCGAGGTGGTGTCCTGCAGTCATACCCTCAAATCTTTTCCGCAGCTTCCATGCAGTATACAAGACGTTTCGAATTGGAACACAAAATTTTTTGGGATCCCCCTAGTTTAAACAACGCCGTATTTCCTTGTCAAAATTTAAATCAAATTATTCTCTATATCATTTTTAAAAAAATTTACTATCAAGGAGGTGTCCGACCTGTGCCGTTTTTTCCACAGCTGCCATGCCATAAGAAGTTCCCATTTGGAAATTTTTTTTTTTTGAGGTTTGAGCAACAAATCCGTTCTAATTTAGAAAAAATGATTCTCCTAAGGTGTTGGTTGCAGTGAGACCCCACGCTTCATTGGGAGTCGAGGATAACAGAAGAAATCCGAAATAATTCAACACATTTGATCTGAAGAAGTGAGCCCACTTCTATTGGTAAAATTTTTCACGTCTAGCTTTTGCGGTCTCCCAAATCTAGGGGTTCATCCCGACGAGTTTGTGAAAAGCATTTCAGTATAAAGAACCTATGCTTTATATATACTCTACATAGCACATTTCGGGTATACTCTTAGCTCCACTTGGGTACAGGGAATGCAAACAGCATTCTTATTATATAAATATAAACCACACAAACTGTTCTGGGAAGTAAGCTCGATAAATGCAAAATACAAAACTCTCAATGGATGCGCCTTGGACAAAAGCCGAAGTGCCCTGCCGACTGGTAGCCCTCCACATCCAAACTAACTTAAAGCTCTTTGAATTTGAAATTCACTTGTTCTCAGTTCAAATTTGAACTCGAAAAATTTGGTTTATTTGTATTTTGGGAAGCACACATATTACTATTCTATGTAATGCAATATCCTCCCATTTATTCAATTAACAATGCGGCACACATAAACGCAGCGTGCAACCCCCCGAGCGTATTTAACCTCAAAACAAACATGCACTCCGCTCCGCTCACATGGAAACTGTCGCGGTGTCACATCAAATAGCTGCCTTTGACATTGTGTCGGACACGAGGACCCAGTATAGATTTCATTAAGCACAAAAACAAACAGCAAAGACAACTATGCAACTACAAACATACATCCCATTTTTTTCGACTCCCCAAAATATCCCACAATGTCAGCTATGGATCTCACATTACAAACTATTAAGACTTTACTTTCATTGATGGCGGCGGCTGCAGCAACTGCTGTGCCTTTTTATGGGAAAGATTTTGCAATAAGTTTAAAGAAAAACCATAACTTTACAGTAATCATTAATTTTAGTACATCTTAACTGTGACTATATAAATTTTCACAGTAGGTTTTATGAGAATGCAAATGGAACCAACAACCCTGGACTAATGGCTTGGAACTTTTTATTCACTTGGAAGTCACACTGAGCTGCTAATGGATCTAATTTACAACAGAGAAGTATTTTGTATGCATTGCTAATTAATTGACTTGAGGAGGAAACCGAACGACGAGTAAGTTGAAGGTTTTTGTGAATAATATGGTTTATTGGAGCTGCTTTTGATGTGATGGATTTTATTTCAAAAAGAGATGAAATTCGGATAAAGTTAGCTTGTATGTAACTAGTAACTGTTTAATTGCATTAGCACTATAACAATGATGTATTTAGGATTGTTTCTATTCAATCTTTATACACACAAAAGATTTTACACAAATTTTAATATATTAGAAAAATGTACCCTTTGATCTATAAGGTTCAGGGTTATCAAGAGTTGATCCTAAAAATTCAGATCAAGCTCTAATTCGTTTTAAATTTTCTCAACTTATAGCATTTCAATAAAATTGAAAGTCCCCTTTGAAAACATGAATATATAATGGATAGCAATATTTAGAATCAAAATACAATTTTAAGCGAGAACAGTTTTGTATATAACTAAGTTGATTTTAAAACTACTTTTTTAAACAAACTTATTTAAAATTGATGTTATAAATATTCAAAAAATACTTTTTCTAAAAAAGCCTTTCTAATATAAAAAGCTCAAAGTGAACATTTTTTATTTCAAAAAGCAGGTAAGCGATATATAAAATTTAGCATTTTAAAGCAATACTGAAAAGAATTTAAATTGAAAAATAGTTTTAAAAACTCAGGAAATTTCGTTTTTTATGTGGAAATTGTAAAATTAAACCCTGATTCGAAGCAAGATTTAAGAATTTATCGTACCCCTAAGGTCGTTTCAAATCATAAAAATAATAATATCTGGTTTTTCTAAGGTTGACATAAGTTTTAATCTCAAGTATCGTATGTTGTTATTAAATTTTTCTCAACCGAAAAACCGAAATAATTAGTTGTTCTTCCAAATTTTAATTTCTCAAAATTTACTTAAATAAAAAATAATAATCTAAACTAAGATGATTATATTAAATCTTTTAAATTGTAAATTTTTTAATTCAATACAAAACATTTTTTCTTCAAAATAAACATAATCTAAAAGATTATATTAATAAAAATATTTTTCTTTTCATAAAACTTTGTAACAAATATTTTTTTAGACCGTGTCTAGAATTTCTAAGCCTTGTAAAAACAGAATTGGGTCTTTTTTATTCCACAGTGCTGATAAATAGATGGCTTGAATTTAAATTTATAGAAATTGCCAAATTTGAAATTTACAAAACGCTATAGTTTTGTGTTTGGTTGTATAACTAAACTGATTTTAAGATCGTATTTATCTCAAAATTTGAATTCCTTAAAATTTTATGAAAAAATTGGGAAAAATATTTTAAAAAAAACTTTTGGCACATTTAGTTTCTATAGAATCAATCAGTTTTTAATATTGTACTTTGTTCTCAATTTTGAAAAAATTGAAGTGAAACTCGAATATGTTTGAAAATCGTTTCAAAACTATAAAGAGGTAAGTGCCATTTTGAATTTTTATAAAGTGAAATTTTTATTTCGAAGAGCGTAAGATGATTTCAAGATAAAACGCTTCTCAAAACGGACTTATCAAATTGATTCATGAATATTTTAAAAATTACTGAGACATACCTATAACTGAAGCATCAATATTTGAATAGAAAAGTCTACGCATATGACGGGTTCTTATGAAATTCGCACATATTCAATATAATATTATAAAATAAATAATATTTAAAAAATTTTTGTAAAATTGTTTCAAAACTATTAAGAGCCTAAATACAATATTGCATATACAAAGTGAAAGCAAAAATATTATAATCTGATTTCTAGATGTTTTCACAAAATAAGGATTTCAAATTTTTTGAAACCTTTTTGAAAAATATTTGGGAAAATTACTCAAAATTAAATAAAATATGCCACATTGAGCTATGTATGGACCATATTTTATTTTTGTAAAGTGCAGTTTTTATTTCGAAGAACTATTCAACTAAGCTGATTTCCAGAAAAAACTCATCTCAAAATGGTTTTTTCACATTATTTCATAAATATTACGAAAATTACAGATGCCTACAAAACTAAAAGTTAAAAACTTGAATACAAAAGTCTACGCAAAAATATGACGGATGCTAAGGCTTTTCTCACATAGTTAATATAGTATTTTATAAAATCAATCGATTTTAGAAAATATGTTAGAATAATTGTTTCAATACAATAAAGAGCCTATTTACTATATTTCATATATAAAAGGAAAGCAGAACTATTCTAAACTGATTTCAAGATATTTTTCACAAAATGAAATAATCCAATTTTTTGAAAAGTTTTTGAAAAATATTTGGAAAATTAAATAAAATATACCACCTAAAGTGAAAACAGAACTATTTTAAGCTGATGTCAAAATATTTTTCACAAAATTACGATTTCTCTGGCAATTTTGAAAGTTTTTAAAAAATATTTGACAAATTACTGAAAAATAGATAAAATAGGTTATATTGCTTTCAAGATAATTTTTAGCTCAAAATGAGTTTTAAAAAATTGTGTGAAAAGTTTTTGAAATAGAATACTATAGAATATTATGGAGACCTGCAAAACTAAGCCGCAAATAACATAACATATATCATATATTTATTATTATTATTAGAAGACAATTTTCTAATTTGACGAAATATACAGTTAAACTAATGTCGAGAATGTCAAGACAATATTTGAACACAAAAACGGATTTTTTAATTTTTTGAAATATATGAAAATGTCAAGACAATATTTATGGCAAAATGGGATGTTTTATTTTTTTGGACAAATTTTCGAAAAATGTTTTGAAAAAACGGAAAATTAAAAATGTGAATAAAATATACAACCTTTAATTTCTATGAAGAGAAATTGTTAATTCGAAGAACTAAACACCTTAGCAGATTTTAAATTCGAAGGCGAACTATGCAACTTCACAGATTCCAAATGTAATTTTCCAAATTTTTGAAAAATATTAAGAAAACTACTGAAACCTAAATATGTTTGTTAAACGAATTTAATTTTGAAAGGTTTTTGAAAAATGTTAAGATGACTGAAATATTTTAAATATGTTATTTGCCAATCTATAAAGCGAAACTTCTTATTCGAACAGCTAGCTATACATTGATTTCAAGATAACTTTTTTTTATCAATGTTGGTTGGTAAAAATCTTTTTTGAAAATTTTAGAATAATTGTTACAATATGAGACCTATAAAACTAGAACAATTTCTATAAGCCGAAATTTCTAAATGGTCAAATGAAGATAATATTTATCTCAAAATGGATATTATAAATTTTTCAAAAAAATGTTTAGAAAATTACTGAGAACTAAACAATGCTATGAGTACATAATAAAATTAATCATTCTTAGATAAAATTTTCAAAAATCGATTTCAAAACTACAAAGAACTAAAATGTTTACGTCAAAAAAAACTCATAAAAAGAAGCATATAAAATATATTCGGTTCCTACTTACTTTTCGTACACATTTTCGAGTTCAACGCGTTGAATTTTAAAAAATGACGTTTCGTTTTTTCAAAAACGTAAAGGCACATGGCAAAGGCACGCTCAGGCGTTACGTTACGTTACGTGTACTTGTGTTAGTTACGTGTTTTTTGAAGTGAGTGTGTGTGAGTGAGTTGTGTTGGTGTTGGTGTTTGTGTTGATGTTGTATTATTTTTAAAATTTCGTAATATACGTTATTTAATTTTAAAATGTTATTTTGTTTTTCTTTTAGTTTTTAAAAGGCGTACGGGGTGAAGGGATTTTAAAAATCGTTGACTACGACGACAAGCCCGGGCCGTGGTGAGAACTGCGAGAGAGATCACGTTACGGAACCCTTTAAAAAAGGCTGCACATCGAGCTGAGGCACGTTTGTGGTGTTGGAAACGGCAACGCGTTTTTTAGAGCGACGACGTTTGTTTTTACAAGAAAATAGTTCCAAACCGAAAGGCAAATATATATATATATAAAACTAAACCGACTGACTAAGTTGTTATATATTAAAAAACGACATAAAAACGCGTATACGCAATGTGTATGAATAACAGGCTAACGATGTTTTAAAATGTTTAGTTCTAGTATAAGATCTATACAAATATATATATAGTAATGTTATATATAAAAACGTGTACAAGTTATAAGGCAAATTATTGGCAGATAGCGCGCGTTCTAGCCTAGGGCTACTCTAAATAACGCGACTACTTAAGGCTATATATATAAGGCGGTTTCTACAAGTTAAGATTTCGTTCGTTTTAAAATTTTGTTTTTATATTTTTAGGTCTAAGGCACACAACGATAGCGTATAAAGTTAAACGTAACGCCGAAAAAAGTTTGTTATATTATTTGACGTTTTCACAACCTAAGGCACGTTTATGTTTTTTTGTTTAAAGACTACAGCGAACGAGTAACTAAAGGATTAAGGCACTCGACGACGACACAATGGAAAACTTAACTTATAACAAGTGAACAACTGAGTAACTGATTAACTGGGTAACTGAGTAACTATTTAACAGGCACAAACGGTTGGAAATTAACGCGTATTGTTTTGAAGACAATGTATGAATTGGAACTGGGCTGGGCTGGCCTGCTCGGGACTCGGCTGTATCTTCTGTGCTGTGCTGCTTCTGTCTTTATGTTGATGATGTCAGCGGCGTTTGCGCTGCCCGGCTGCTGCGTGTCCTGCCCGATCTGCGGCTAGGCCTAGAATGATGTGCTATGCCGGCGACACATCTAACGCTTCTGACGCAAAAATCATTCATTCCACAAGTCGTAAGCAATATGAAAATCTACTGGCGTCACTTTGGCGGCTCAAGATGCGCGCATGCTCCAACGGCAGCTGCGCTGCAGCGTTGGACCAACGCAGCCAACGCTGCTCTTATGCCATAAGTTGGGCTGAAATGGCATGCTAACTGGCTGGCTACAGGGATGGGACTACGTTGAGATCGTAAAAATTGTGCCTGGGTTTGGGGTGGTGCTTTGCCGTTTTTATTATTTTGTTTTTTTTTTTTATAGACAATTTTTGCCATACAGCACTTTGGCTTGGCTTTTGGACAACCCCTGCCTGCTAGCCACCCCCAGCTGTGTATGGGCAATGGGTGGGCTGGCCACCAATGGGTGCGCTGTTGTTGAGATGCTTATGTACAACTTGTGATAGTCATCAGGCAAGTTGCTCTCGGCTGGCTGTTTGTTTGGCTAAGTTGTATAAATTGAGGTTGTGCTTTTTTAAGCCCACATCAGCTACACCAAACCAAAAACAACTCCAACAAACATGCAAAATGAATAATGAGCATTAAGCAGTACAAATCTTGTCCAATCTTTAGCTAGCCATGGGTTGTCTTAATAAATGAAAAACTTTAAGTTTTAATTAGCGCCCGATGATAATACAAATTTAGACATTTTAAGTAGCGCTTGATTAATTGTAGCAAACAAAATCAAGCATACGCCACTTGGGTTGGGCGCTCCTAAAAGTATGCAAAATCTATTGTCATTTTGTAGCGCCTGACATTTATACAAATACTAAGCTAAAATGCCATAACTTTTGTTGTGCGTGTGTGTGTGTGTGAGAGTGTGGTTCAAGAGCAGATAAAAAAAAATAATAGTATAAGTATAAATAAGAAAAATACAGTTGGAAAAATAAGCAGTGTAGCCTCCATACCCAAGCGATGCCGCCATGAACAACTCAACTGGCGCGACTTTCTGGCGCCACAGCATCCATTTTGTCTGACTATATACATGTGTGTGTGTGCGAGTGTGTGAGTGTGTGTGTGGTATAACTGTGCGTAGGAGTCTTTGAGCATGTTGAAAGGAAGAAAAAAATATATATGAGTACCGTTTGGTTTGTCTTGGACACGTTTACTCTTTCAGGCAGCAAGCATCAAGAAGGGATTCTTTTGATACACTGCAAATTTGTGGTCAAGGGTATTCTATACTTGAGCAACGTAATGCAGCAGGCAGAAGATGGTGGAGTAGGGCATAAATATATACCAAAATATACAGCTGAAATGGTAGTATGGACATCTGAAGGATATATCTAAAGCAACTGACAACAAATTGAATTAAAAGATAGTATTCTGAGACATTTGCCACTGCATCCTGGTTGAGGGATTACGCGAAGTCATCAATAAGTTTTTCTAATCTATGCACCTGTATTTTTAAGATCTGCCGACAACATTTATACCTTATAAGGTCGTGTCTATCAAAAGACAGCTTTCATGCATACAGATTACATTATTTTTTACTATAATCATTTATCGAAAAATTTTGTTTTCCTTTTTTTTCGATAAGCAAGTAACAAAGTATTTTTTGATGAAACTGGAAAATTTATTAAAATTAATTAGAATTTATCGAAAAAACAGTGAAAAAAAAAATCTCCGATAAATGATTAAACTAAAAAATAATGTAATAGACTTTTTACACTGGAGCACATCTGGCATCTAATGTCGAAGATGCTACGTATAAATCTGTCGTTCCGAAAGTTTAAACATCATTCCAACATCTTGTGGAAATGTTCCTATCTTATGGTGTTAGACGTCAGATGTTGTCAGTTTGAACACATTTTTCACATATTCAAAAAATCCCATGCGTTCTTCTGAGTGTAACAAGCCTATAGTATTTTTTTTTTCGATTTATAATTAAAATGAGAAAGTTAAAATATGAGAGCTAGAAATCGTGGTAAGAATCTTAGAAATTATTCTATTGATGTGTGCCCTTTTTTTAGGAAATAGAGCTCCCTACCTAAAGTAAAGAAAAGCGAATTTGACTTGGCACTGCAATTGTAAATTTTAAGTAATTCCGAGTTTGGAAAGGCAAGTCCAAGTTGCTAGCATAAAACGATCTGAAGAAGAGATCATACGCCAGGTGTTGTAGATAGTAAAACGGTGCTTGGTAGACCAACCAATTGTAAATTCAAATGATAAACAGGATTTATCGTAAATTAGCTACCAAAAAAGTGGTGTAGAACTTTATTGAGTCTACCTCTTACGGATTTTGGATTCCAAAAAATCTGAACACTTCAGGAAATCACCATCATAGCGAGTTATTTACACAGATATCTCAAAAATCTGTTAAGCTGGGTTTTTATTTTTTGATATCGGATTCGACTCAAAATATATATAAAAAAAACCTCCGAACAATAAATTTTGCGGTATTTCGTGAGCTCAAACTATAACAATTAAATGTATAGTAATACAATAATATTTTTGATGGATAGATACTCGGATAATCCAGCGTAATAGGAGTTCTTGAGGTCGCTTAAATTTGGATTCCATGATCACAAGAAAAAAAATCATCTTCTTGCAAGTTTTAATATTAATTTTTGCTGGCTGTTCTTGAGTTCGATCGTTGAACATTAAGCCATATAAGCCTCACATTGCAGTTTTCGTAGTCTACTCTACAAAATACTACGATGCAATCAACAGTCTAACGTGAGCCTACAAAAACATATTGATCAATTAAGCATTTTTTTCCGAGTTTTTTTTAAAACCCTAGTTTCAGACCCTATGTTCCCCTTACTAACTGCATCCATTAGCTAAACGTCACTCAACTATCAAAACAAAAGTTGGGCGCAGCTAGCAAAATTTGTTTATCTAAATAATATATGCAGAGTAACTCCCATGTCGGACAGCACCGCAACTGATTCCCATTTTTTTTTTCTCAGATTACTTTTTCTAGACATATTTATGTGAGAGTTTTCTAAGTATGATAGTGTATGTGTGAGTGTATTTATGTGGCAAGGATAACACAATGCCATGAAGGCAGAGCGAGCGCCAATCTGGAGCCTTTTATATAATTTTACTCTTATTTGTATTTGCGCAGAGCAAAGAAAATTATATAAAGCCAAAGGCATAAAACAATCGGAATATTTGTTAAAACTCAGCGAACAAAACAACTCAACACAAGTCATAAAACTCAAAGCGCCGTAGGCCTAGAAAGAACTACAAAAGATTCGATTTTATTGGGGTTTTGGCGTAAAGTTCCGCACAAAAGTCAGGGAAAAAAGCATAAAAAAGGAATAATTTTTGCTGATTTTTTAAGCTAAACCAATTAAAATAAAATCCCTTTTAAGGAAACTTATGCCAAAAAAAAATTTCTCAAAATCGAAAAATAAAGTTAAAATATGTAAAATATTTCGCGTTAAAGAATTGTTTCGAATGAGTGCAGTAACTTTTATAAATCAAAACTTATATACTATAATAGTATAGTATACAAAAAATGTACTTTCAGTAAGTTCTTGAAATTAAAATGATGACCAAGTAAATTCTTGGTTAATTGCCTAATCTTGAGAGTATGAGTAAGATTTTGTTTAATGAAATGGGCGCTTTGTTATTTCGGAATGCTGTCATTTAGGTTTATTCAATTATTTCGTTTATAGTTGAATAAAATTCGGAAATACATTTAGCTCACATTTATAATTAATAGTATGAATCATTCCATCATTTGGAATTACTATATTTAATTGTAAGTAAACTTTTTTCTTTATATGCACCATATCCAACATTTTTTAGGACAAACGAAAGTTTCAACATACCAAAACATACGGCGTAAACTAAATTAGCTGACGCTAATAAACAGCGAATAAGCTCAACCAATTTTTAGCAAAACCTTTAGTATATAATATAACAATATAAATGAAAATAATTTCTCAAAAGAGAAAAAGAAGCAGCAGGTTTCAACGAAATAATTAAATGGACTTTATAGGTCTAGAATCAAAGCACATAAGTTTTGCTCTGCACCTCGTAAGTTTTAAATAAGATCATTCTATTTCAAAAATATCTTGAAAATAAAATAGTTTCATATCTATCGTAATGTAGAGCACTTTCCTTGTAACCTCAGAGCAATTCTTATACAATATTTGTAAATAATGGCTTGGACATAGTGGGGAAAAAATAATAAGATTCATCATCATCTAACAAAGAAACTTTATTTCCATTTGTCGTTTTGTATTTAGAAAACGAGATTACATTCGCACTAAGTCGTCTAATTTGGAAGTTATGGCCATTGAGAGTTTAGGAAATATATTTTTTCGGAGTTGAATTTATCACGAATTTGCATTACTTTCAAGCAAAGTCGACTTCGGAATTTGGAAGTTTTGAACATTTAAAGTTGGAAAAAAAATTTTTTCCCGAATTGTTTCGTGTCATTTAGAGATTATGACCATTGAAAGTTGAGACAGTAAAAATTTTCGGAGTTGAAGTAATCACGAATTTAAATTATTTTCGAGCAAAGTCACCGAATTTGGTAGTTTTGGGCATTTAAAGTTGAGGAAACAAATTTGGTCCGAATTGTGGTATTCATGATTTCGATTATTTTCGCTTTATTTCGTAGCCATTTAAAAATGTAGCCATTGACAGTTGAAACGGGAATACTTTTCGGAGTTGAAGTGATCACGAATTTGGCTTATTTTCGCACTAAGTCGCCTAATTTGGAAGTTACGGCTCAATCTAAAGTTGAAGCAAAAAATTTGGTCTCGATTTGTAGTGTCGTCCCTTTTAGAGTTTATGGCCTTGAAAGTTGGGATCACAAATTTGGTTTTTCGTCGCACTAAGTAACGTCGTCCCATTTGAAAGTTGAGACATTACGAAGTTTTTGGATTTGAAGAGATCACGAATTTAGCTTATTTGAGGTCTGCTCATAAACTAAAATATTTAATTATCCAGTAGTAACAAGCTAAATAGATCACTTTCAAAATGAATCTCTTAAATTTTGATGATTTTTACCCATTTAATGCGGTACCAACTCAACATGTTAATTTTTTTTTCAAAATTCCGATTATTTATCGAGCTATCGGCAGGTAACCATTTAAGCAGACTTTCTTTGATAAAACATATCTCGTAAACGAATAAATGCAATCAAATATAGTTTTTGCTATTGAAAGAATAAAAAGAAAACACGGCCAAGTTTCCGGACACTTAAAAATTTAATTAGCGAATTCGAAAAGAGCTTCAAGCGAGCTTTAAAATTGATCGAATAAGTATATTGAATTATCAGAAACATAAATTCATCAATAAGCTAGTAAGGAAAACAACGATCCAAATCACTCCAACCAACACTCCAACCAACACTCCAACTAAACTCTACAAAACCTATCTGTAAAATAAACAAAAAGATAGAATTTTGAAAATCATGGATGGGCCAGCCCAATTTCCTGATCTGAATCCAATCGAACTTCTTTAGCATGAACTTGATCGTCAAGTCAGGAAACAGTGTCTGTTTTCGAAAGAAACTCTCTGGACTGCATTAAAGAAGACCTGGGAGCAGCTGGAACCAACAGTTCTTGAAAAACATGTCAACAGATTACGTCGAAACGTCGCAAAAGTGCTGAAAGCTAAAGGTGGATATTTTGACGAGAAAAAAGTATAATCGTTCTTATGTAGAAGCATATTATCTATTACAGTTGAAGTAATATATTGAACAGTTTTAAAAAGAACAATATTTAGGAAAAAAAATCAGAGAAATGGTTTGGAATTTATTTAACCAGCCAGCTAAATTATTAAGGCGTCTTAGAATCAATCTAACGAACATAAAATAAAATAATGAGGGGAACTAATATATATTATATTATTAAAGCTTAATTTCAATGTTTGATGTTATTACATTATGTAGTGTGATTTTGACCACTATTGCTAGAAAACTCTCTCTCAGTAAGTTTGCCAACTTGAAAAAATGCCCAATCGTTATGTGATAAAGTACTTCCATGTGAAAGGGCTTGGTTCAACCCATATTAAAACTAAGGCTGGGTTCTACTTCAGAGGAATCGGAGTTTTCGTTTAAAACTATAAATTATATGGCGGCATTTTTTTAACGAGCTCAATTAATCTATCAAGATCGAAAAACCATGAAAAAATCCACAAAATGGTTTTTATATGACCGCCGACTAAAAGATCGTGAGCTAGCCGAATGTGTAGCCATTTACAAATGTATTATACCTAGATTGCCGGAAAACATGGAGATGAAAAAGCTGTTCGTGTTACCCATCTGTCACCAATTTGACGCACAGCTTTTTCATCTCCAAGTTTTTTTCTAAATGACTATGATCAATGATCTTGATGAACTGCTCAACTTACCTTAATTCGTAAAAGCCGAAATCAGCGCCAGTCGCATAGATAAAAAAATATTTTTAGTTGATATTAGTAGAAAAAGTTTCGAGATTAATCTTTTATGTGGAAAATAGTTGTCGTTGTGGTTGTTGCGTTTACTTCGTTGTTATAATAATAAAAGAATCTGTAAATAAAAAAAATAAACAACTTTAGAACAATTTGCAATATCGTATAAATATATGTATATAGTATGTATGTAAAACTTTAGTATGTAGGTACATAAATCTTTCAACATAAGTAAAGAAAATGCAGCAAGCTCCCATACGAGGGAACACAACTTCAAAGTGGGCAACGCACTCAACGCACAAAGCATTTTTCCTGTTTTCATTTTCCATATTAGCCAAGCACGACCTCGCAGATGAAGATGAAGATGCCCACATATATACAATACAGCCAAAGAACGCGGCTTTTATGGTCGATGGTCGGATGGTCGGCTAGTATATATGTTGGCATTGCGGTTAATGCCACCAAGGCAGCAATAACAGGCAGAAATATTTAGAAGCAGTAGCCGCTAAAGAATGTTGCACCAGACTTTTCCATTAGCGTACTGAATGTAAGATGGAGTTTTGTTTATAAAAATCAATCAACACCCAAAAGCCCAAAAATGAACAAGGCAACAACAACAAAAGCAATGTTCAAGAGCGAATATTGCACAGGCCACAAAATCCAACTTCAACAACAAATTGCGCAACTCGTAGATATCGTATCACCATGTGAGAATACTTATTTTAAAGCCTAAAGATTTTTCTTTCAATTGCAATTTAATTCATAAAAATATCTCAATTTGTTTAGAAGATATGATTTTTGCAAAGGATTTTCAGCTTTTGAGCCACTGTGCGACGCACCGGGAACTGTTTTGCCGCCGCTACGCATGCTGACCAAATAAAGAGACGACGCAGCCACTCTGGACCAGACTAGACCAGACCAAAAGCTGGGCCAGCTGCAGCAGCATCAGCAGCAGCAAAAGCCGTCTATGCATCTATGTACATATTTGTAGTTGCAGTTGAACAACTACAACAAGAATGCTGGAGACTCCATACCACACACACTTGGCAGCAGACACGGTACCTACCACACTAGGAGCAACTACCACTGTGCACACACGGAGTTAGAGATAGCGATAGCAACTGCGGCAATGTTGACCATTAACAAGACAGCCAACAAATAAGCGGCTGGCAGTGGAAAAATCAGAAAAAAAAACAAGTAGGCCGGCTGGAGAAGGAATAATCCGACTGTAATGTACCTTGTAGAACCGAGGTACTGATGAGGAGTACTAAAGTGTGGTATCCTAGGAGATTCCGAAAAAAATTTTATTTTTCCTTTAATACACTCGCCGATTATTGTGTCCGTAGCTTTCCAGCTAATAGATGGGTTTAACTGAAGTTTCTAAGCGAAAAAATTTTCCACAGTTCCTAAACTACCTTCAAGCATAGATCAATAAAAACAAAACACAGGTAATTATGTGTTCTTAAAAGGAAGTGTAAAAAAACTTGATATCCTTAGAGATTAAAGCAAAATTTTAAAACTTTTTAAGTACACTTTCCGATTTTTGTGTCCGTAGCTTTCCACCCTAGGCCCTATGGTACTCAAGGAGTTAAATAATTAGAAGAAGAAGCTTTCTACCTAATAGTTGGGTTTAAATGGAGATTCTAAGGGTAAAAAGTTTCCAAACTTCCAATACTTCCTTCAAAAATAGTATAGATCAATAAAAATAAAGAAGGTTAAAAGAAGACTTTATAAAAATGTATTTTAAAATGCACAACGTTCGGTGCTCAATAGACAATTTAAAAGATACACGCGTTAAAATTTATTTTTGGTATTCTTTTTTCACACAACATTTCTTTTCACTCACTTAATGTACTCCTCAGTCTTTCATTACAGGGTATAATAAAAAAAAAAATAATATAAAAGAAAGAAAAATGAGACGGCGCCCAGTGCCAGTGACATGCGGATGGCAAGCGTAGCAAGCGCTTTGGTTCGGTTCGGGAGTAGCTGGGCTAAGACCCTCTTTGCACAGGTGTAAAAATCAATGTAACATTTAGCTGACAGCTGGAAAAGGAAGCCCTAACCTCAATGACATAAAGCACAAAGGTGCAGCTGGTCATAATGTTGTTGTTGTTGTTGTTGCTATTGTTATACTGTTACAGAGGGTTTAGTTAATTTGTGCTGAAGTTTACAAGCTATATAAAAAGTACAGGTACGAAATTCAGAGCTGGGCATAAGGTGAAGTCTCAGTCAAATTTGAAAAATTACTCATTTCTGCTCTAGTTTCCAGAATTTCTTATAAAACTTTGAATCTAAGATATTTATTTCAATGTTTTTTTTTTCCACGAATAGGGTTTAATGAGGGGATTCCCCTGAGCGCGTAGTTTTTCAGGGGTCCGGTGAAGTTACTATCGGGATTCCATGTAATAGCTGGGCCAATTTCGCTTTGCCCGGATTTTCTTTCTACGGCCCTGATCCTAGTCCCTCACACTTATTCTAACAACAGCCACAGTAGCTTATTGGCAAACATCGCAGTGTGTCGAGAAATCGAAGGAAGATATAAAATGTTTCGGGGTCAAGCTCTTTTGTGACTCGCTGGACACTTGATCTTTTCGAACTTCTTTAAAGAGTTTTCAGCAAGTCAATGGTCACGTAGAGCCATCCTGTTGCAACCAGAGCTCTTCGATAACGATGTTATAAATATTTGGAAACAAATATTCGTTGATCATCGCTCTGTACCGATCATCATTGATGGTAACACCTTGCCCCACATAATTTTTCTATAAACTTGGATTTTACTCTACAACAGCGATATTTCCTTGGACCATGCTGTTCTCATTCTGGTTGGTGGTCGGACATAGTGTAACGTCAAATGAGTTTGAACATAATCAAGAACACGATGAATGGCTTGTTCTAATAGACGATTATTCGGTCCATAAATTTTTTTTATATAATGGATTGCAACGTTTGTGGCATCGTTATATGAAATTTTGTATTTCTGTCCAAGAATTAGAACCAGTTTTAATTTATACATCAATTACGAAATTGTACAAACAATATCAAAGGATCGAAAAGATTATTGATTTATGATGATGATCCTTTCCTACTTAGCCGCAGCCGGTTGAAGTATTATAGTATACTACTTTGATCAAAAAGTTCCCGGAATCATCAACGTGTATCGCCCTCACTAACCCAATTTGATGTCTCTTTTTTTAAGTTGCCTCTTCTGTCATTGCCATTTTATGGAATTTTCAGCTCGATTTTTTACAATTGGATTTGCAACATCGAGTTTTTACCAAAATGTTTCGAGCTTTGCGTTAAAAATGGTTCAACGACGGCAACGATATTCTGAAAAAAACACAGTCATTTACCAGTGACACGAACGACTCTGAAGTGGCCGTGAGTCCTTCAACAGTGATGAACGCAGTGGCAGCCCATCGAAATCGAATACCGATCAACACAATTAAAGAATGGATAGCAATAAACCGTAAATTGACCAATAGAGATTTGACAAAGAAGTTGGGCATTGCTTTTGAATCCGTTTAAGAGATTTTGTTTAAAAAATTAGGTCTCAGGCAAGTCACTTTTAAGTTGGTGCCGAAAGACCCGAATTTCATGCACTGACCGTGCCAAAACATGAGTTCCACAACCATTTGGGTCAAAACGGAATGAATACCATCTAAAACATCCGAATTCACCTGATTTTGCGCCCTGCGAGTTTTACAATTCGGTCGACTCAAAGAAACATGCATGGAACACGTTGCAGGATTGGATCAAGCGCTGGCATAAGTGCTTTGCAGTCGATGGGGTATACTTAAAATGGGACAATATCCATTTTGATTAACAATCTTGTATTTTGGATTTTCTAAACAAATTTCGGCAATTTAAAAAAAAACTTCTGCCATCCTTCCCTACAAACTGCAATAATATTCCATTTACCAACTAGAGCTAGCCATAGTATCTACTTTATAGCCACCAAAAACTCATTCTCCTAACTTTCGTCAAAGTGTTTATGCAGGGTATCCCAATGTCGTGCCCCTACTGCAATCTATTCAAATAACTTTTTTCCTCGTATTCTGTTGTTTTTCTTCGTATTGTTGTTTATGTGCTTGACGTGAATGTACCTGACAAGGCACGTGGGTGCTCAGTCGCTTGGCTGCCTGCCCCTTGTAGGCATATTGTGGTGTTTTATTTTGAGGGCGTTGTCACCTGGTCTGGTCTGCCTTGCACCTGAAAGCGAAACTAACAGTGCAGTGCAATGGAGTGTTGTTGTTGTAGGTGGTAACTGGCAAGCAACTTGGCTTTGTAGGTCGAAACTCTCAACTTTGTGGCGGCTGTTTCTTGTCTTGTTGGCTGGTAACATGGTTACAACAAACGGTCGATGACAGCACGTAATTACAATGAATAAAATCTGAGACCTTGGCACGATTCTGGCATATGGTCAGAATCAGTCTGGGCACGTCTATAAATACATAAATATCTCGTTTGTTTCTATATGCAGCTGTAAGGGCTCAGCAATGCACTCATCAACAGATACAAAATCGACTGCTACTCAATCAATTCCAAACACAAAAAAAATATCGAAAAAATAAATTAAGCTGTTAAAAAAATACTACGTAAATGTGTTGAAAAAATCATAGCCTGCATAAGAAGATGAACCTAGAAATCTTTTTTAATTAAATCAAAACAACACACGGCCATAATCTAGATATGAATATATCTATCTATATGCATGCAAAGTAAAAATATATCCATGAAAATTTTCAAGGTAAACAAAGCATAATTTTTAAAGTAAAAAAAAAAACAGCAGAGATTTTTCTTTTAATGCCCTGTTGTTTAAGGTTAGGGTATATTAAGTTTGTGTAACCTAAATGTAACAAAGAGTAAAAGGCGAAGTAGTCCCTACAAGGTTATCTTCAATATGATCGGGTGAACAAAAGAAATGAAATTACTTAGTATCGCCTTTTGTTTGTATGGGTAAATAATATGAAATAAAAGTCTTCTTCGATAAATTTCAAGAATAATATGCACATTACACGAAAATAATCCTTTAAAAATCCTTTATCATACTTAAGCTTCTTTAATTGTGCTGAATCTTGGACATTGGTATCACACGATAAGGCGATTTTGGGTGCTTTCTAGAGAAAAATCCTCCGACGTATCTTTGGACCAGTAAATGTTGATGGTGACTTCCGTATTCGAATAAAAGACGAGCTGTAAGAGCTATACGGCGACACTGATCTAGTTTGGCGCATAAATCTCCAACATCCTAAACTGCGCGATGTCTTGTTGCACGAAGTGGATGATAATGCTATAGTCAAAAGGTATTCGAATGGAAATCACCGAATAGGTCGAATACGATAGGGACGCCCGCTTCTGCGATGAGCAGATTATTCAATGGAGGATCTTCGTAGCCGATTGGCCTCACCAATGACAGGACAGAAACCGCTGGCGGGGGATAAATTCTGCGGACAAGACCGATAACCGGTTGAAAAGGCCAAAATAAAAGAAGTAGTAAAATGTATTGGGTGTACAAACAGAAAGCCGCCGTTTTCCCATAGGTGGCGCCAGCATTGCAAATCGGTCTATAAGTACGAGACAGAATCGTTACATTGCTAGCTGAGGCATCGGTCAACAGCTCCACAGAATCTCGCTTGTCTATTTTTACTCTGCTTTGTTTTGTTCGACCGAATGAGGGTCATTCGCGGGAAGTGTTGCTTTTTGCATTTCATTCAAAACAATACTAGCTCAAGCGCGTCGAACGATTGTAGAAACTGTATGGCGATAAGTTGTATTAGCTGAAAGAACGTGTCGGGAATGGTTTCAAAGTTTAGAAATGGCGAATATGACGTGCAAGACAAGGATCGTTCTGATGCTCTGTATCTTGGTGGGACCAATGCTCGACGTATTTTACAATCAACTCTTGCATCCAGGCGAAACCATTACAGGAGCCCTGTATCGGACGCAGCTAATACGCTAGGAAAACGACCGCAATGCTCGGAAAGACACGATAAGGTCATACTTCTACATGACAACGATCTGGCCGTCAATGGTATTCCAAGGTAGTGGAAATCATACCTGGAAGCTTCGAAGATGGGGAATGCTACCCCACCCGCCGTACTCTCCTGACGATCAGCCCTTCTGATTTTTACTTATTCCGATTGATGAGGAATGACCTGGCCGAACAGCACTTTCATTCTTTCGAAGAAGCCAAAAATTGGATCGATTCGTGGATCGCGTCAACAAGAAGAACAATTTTTCCGACGAGGAATTCAGAAGCTGCCAAAAATATGGAAAAAAGTTGTGGCCAACAAGGGAAATTAATTTGAAGACTGAGTATGTAGTATGTACGAGTTTTTTACAATAAAGTCTAAAATCAGTGAGTAAAAACGGCGGTTTTCTATTTGTACACCCAATACATTCTGAGATATTTAAAAGAGTTGAGAGTTCGAGTCATTGGCATCACTCATGCATACGGTTAGCTAAGTGTAGGATCTCGAAATCTAAAGTCACATCGAGTCCATATCGACATAAATTTTTTCTTACATCCAGAAGAAGCAGCGATAGAATTCGACTCCCAAACGAGCCAATTTTTGGTCTATCTATGTAAGCAGTATATACAATGCTTCCCTTATAACATGTTCCTAAAGTGTATCTCAAAGTCGGCGACTCCCATTTGCTATCAACTTCTTTCACACTGCGCTTGTGCTGCCTACGCAATGTGTAGGGCGCTCGCATCAATGAAAGCATATTTCAATACCCTCCACCCCACCACTAGACCAGCATAGGACCAAATTTAATGCCACACTGAAAATAGAACGACGACAAGCAAGAAATACAACGATCCTCAGATCAGAAGATCAGACACTAATGCCGGCAAAGTCAGCTGCCAAAAGGTGCGACGAATTTGGTGTAATGCGGTGGCAGCAGTGAAGAGAAGAAGAGATCTTTATGGTGTGCTTTGGCCTTCCCCCCCTTGGGCAATCATGAATTTGACTAACTAGTGGTTTGTTACCTAGTTCCCTCGGCCACTGGCTAGTCTGGCACTTTGCTCGCACATCAAAAATTGATGCTTTGCCTCGTACTGGGCGTTTTAATTTGATTTCTGCCCATGACTCATCGTTGAATTTTTAGAAATTCGTATGAACAATATTACGCGCTATAGAGATGTGTGATACATAAGTTGGACATGGACCAACCAACAGCAGATGTTTAGGCATAAAAAGTAGTCGCTCTCTATGCGCATGATTGTTTGTCGCGCCCGAGTGACGATTTGTGCGCGGTTTGTTAGCGTTTTTGATGATATTTTTTCTGTTTTTTGTTCCACTATGGCACTGACGGATTCATGTCAGCGGAAATTACGGCAATTTCAATTTGCCTTTAGCTTTAAAATGATTCTCAACGCTAAATGTGTCGCGTTCTATAAAACATAAGGTGTAATTTATTTGATATAATAGTTAATGCTTGAAGGTTTGAATGAAGAACGTGATGGAAAAGCTGGCAGGGAGTAAGTCAATTTGGGTTAAAGTTGGATAAGCTAATATTCTTTTTGATAGATATATGTATTCCTGATTAATCAATTTGCAATGGTTGCGTAGCTTGAAATAAAAAGTTTTTGGTTGGATGCTAACTATACACAGGTGTTGTAAATAGCATTCAGCAAAATGTTCAATAAAATCAAATTGAATACCTAGATTTCATAGACCATAATGACCTTAATAAACCAAATTACATCATCTTTTATTTAATGCAAACGGCCCACCTGCGCAATTGACTTTCCAGTGTTTTCGCCCACATATGTTTTAAAAAGCCTTTTTGACTTAGCCTTCAATCCACTTAAAAATCGACTCTATACTGCATCGAAGTAGCTCGGTTAAATGTTAAAGTTGCAATAATAAAGTACACAGAAAGTTTTTCAAGGAAGAGGATAGCCCACTATCGGGCAACACCTCAACTGTATCGCATTTTTTTGGGAAGGTCTCCGCGTATCTTTTTGCATAAGTAATCAAATTCTCACTTCCCAAGTTGGCGACAGATCTGATCAGGGAACACATCCCGCCTTCTATTGGTAATTTGTTACAAAAAAATCCCACGGGCTTACAAAGCTCAATATCCATACCTTTCGAAATAACAGGTGGGCTGAAAAGTTCGTGGGAGGACCTATATATGACGTTAGTAGAATTAAATCCATATGAATTTTAGTTAGTACTACCAGCCTTCAAAAGATTCGTGTATAAATTTGACAGCTGTCGAACTATTGGTTCAAGAGATACACCATTCTGAGTGAAGCTACTTTTGTTAATTGGCTTGATAAACATTATTCGGACTCCTCACCAGCAAAATCAACGGTTGAGAAGTGGTTTCAAAAATTGAAGAATGAAGAAAAAGAGCACCGAAGACGATGCACGCAGTAGACGCCCAAAAGAGACTGATACGGACGAAAACATAAAAAAACTCCACAAAATAATTTCGGGTGATCGTAGAGTGCAGGCGATCGAGTTAGCTGAGACTCCAAAGGTGTCAATGTAACGTTTTGGACACATCGTGGATGAATATTTGGACATGCGAAACCTTTGTGCCAAAAAAGATAGCAAAATTGCATGAATTTGACTTCGAATTACTTCCCTATTACTTCCGTATTCTCCAGATCTGCCCCCAAGCGACTTTTTCCTCTTCTCAGACTTCAAGAGATTGCTCACTGGAAAGAGATTTAGCTCCAATGAAAAGGTGATCGCCTAAACGGAGGCTCATTTTGACACTAATGAGAAATCGTATCATAAAAATAGTATCGAAATCAAGATCGATATAATCGGTGTATCGCCTTCTATGGCAACTATTTGTGTTTTGTGTATCACACATTTGTGTAGTCTGATCAAAATAAGTGCACTTTTTTGTATAGCTACCATACAAAAATTTAACCAGTTTTCTGAGCAGCCGCACTCGCGCACCTGTATTGCACATTTGTGTAGTCTGCTCAAAATTAGTCCACTTTTTTGTATAGCTACCATACAAAAATTTAATTCAGAACTCTGCGCAGCCGAACTCGCGTGCTTCTTTGTGACACCTTGAAAAAATTCATTACGCATTATGAATCTTCACTCTCTTTTTCAGGCGTTTCCGACAGATTTCATCTGCTTAATAGATGAGAGAACAGCCAGAACAGTTTTCTGGGAAAAATATGTCATTAAAAATTACTATGTAGAGCCAGCTGCATCGGAAAATTCGGCGATGTTATTTTGATTATATATAAATGAGCAGTTTAACACTTGCATTTGTTATATACATTTGCCCAATTTTTATTGAAATCTATACGAATAAAATCCAATTAACGTACAAAACAACAGATGGCCCACTCTATATAATAAGTTGTGAGTTTATTTGAAAAATAAAAAATCTTTTATAGTTTTCCAATTAAAATTCTTTCTCGTTAAGCTATTAAAGAGCATGATTCAGTTTGGAATGTGCATTGTTAACGCTTTCATGACTTTTTTCGAAAACTTTAGCATCAGAAAGATGATCGCAATGGCTTGAGGCCGAAAAAACGATTATTATTGTATAACAGGTTTCAGTACAAGACTTCAAAATATGTCAATATAATATAGGAAGTTTAACCCTACAAAAGGTTGCCTACATTTCCGCAGCAGAATATATAAGCCCCTTAAAGTCTGCGTGATATTTCAATATATTTCTATCTTGAATTTAAAATTATTGGTCAAATACAATCATCTTTTTGTTGATATATTTAAAAGGTTATTAACCCGCAAGTTAGCCTGTAAACAATTGTGTTTAAACAATTCTATAGCAGTCTCTTCAAGCAAACAATTTACAATAAATTTGTATACAAAACTGTAGACGGTAAAGATTTTCCCGGTATTCTGCATTGAAAAAAATTAAAACAAAGCGTATCTTTCAACTGTAGTTAAGTGCTTGTACATAAAATTAGATATAAAGAAAGTTTGATAGTTTAAGTTGAAGACGGGTCAACTAGCCACATGCGCTTCTAACTTGGCAATTGACTTGCCTTGACTTGACTTGGCTTGGCTAAGAGATGATGTCTAAAGAGATAACCTTGCTGTAATTTGAGTAAACAAAATGCGACGACGTTCGTCTAACAATGGAGCACAGATTGTATTTTTGTTGTTCGTATCACCACAACAACATCAACAAAAGGGATAGAGCGAACGGATGACGAAGACGAGCGATGGCGATGTCTGGGATGACTATGTCGAAGGAGTAACAATTGTTGGCTTATTAATGGCAAAATCCAGATAAAAGATGCATTAAAAGTAACTGTATACATAGTAAATAAACAAACAAACAAATCAAATCGAATGAATTGAATGCCATAAAAGCATCCAACAGCTTCAATGTGGGTGGTGGATTACGTTCGGTTTGGTTCGCTTTGGTTTGTTGGCATAGCTGGGTGGTTCAGAGTCTCTAATTTTCAATTATAACGCATCAAGGTGGTTGAGAGGGGCGGCTCATTTGGATGCTTCAATGACTGTCCATTGATGTAATGTGGCAAATTATGGCGCTGATAAGGATAAGCATCAAGTGTTGAGCTTTTTGGACGTGTGCCCGGGCTAATTAAAGCCTTTGACGTGCCATGATTGACGCTGCTTGGCTCTGACAATCTCAATCACAAGTTATACGCTGCCGTTCTTAATTAAGCCAACTTATCAAATTATGAGTTGGCTCATCAATATAAAATCCTTGAACCATTTTACACGCTAGCCAAGATTTTCACTTGTCATCGTCTTCAACGTCCAACTCAACGTAGTCTCTCAATTTGACTGCCGCCTAGCGTGCCGTTGTCAGTTTCCTGGCGACATGCGTAAACTTCCTTCCTTCCGGCGCGGCGTCTCAGCGCCCGTGTACATGTTGACGCCTTTACAAGACATTGCCAAGCAATTTTATGATTGGATGCCAAACAACGTTTGCAGCAGTAGGAGACACAGAAATGTTGGCACTGCCAGCTACTGGCACTTAAGCTACAGCCCTGCCGCATTCTCCGTCTCCACATCTCCAACTCTGCTGTCAATTCCCGTTCGAGCACTCTTTATATGTGTGTGCGTGTGTGTGGCAGCACTACCGACAAAAACAACAACAAAAATTAGGCTCCAGCCAGTCGGACTCCAATGGATTTTCACACAAGTGAGTGGCAAAGATATGGCCAAAGCAAAAAGCGACAGTTCCCATAGCTGAAATGTTCAAATTGTTGCCAATGACAATGAGATTTGCTACATAGTCGAGTTATTTCCTTAGGTGGATGGATATACAAATTTTTGCTACTATAAAGCCAAACTTTAAACGCATAAATCTAGACAATATTTCAACTCGTATAAATAAGACGTAAAAGCGAAATGTTCGCTTTTTTATATCAATTTTCATGCGAACAGAGCCGTTCATTGATTAAGCATACATTTTGTGCTTCTCCCTGGCTCGGCTTATGTCAAGGTCTGACTGGGCAATTGTGATAACTGCCACTGGACACGCTAAAGAAACTCATCATCAATTTGCAAATGGAATGAGGGAATGGGTGGATTAAGAAGTTTGGGAAATAAATGAAAAATGTCAAAATTTAATGAAGACTAGATTGACGAAGGAAGACGAAGGGGACGACCACGACTCCGATGGAAAGATCAAGTGGAGTAGAACCTATCCTCCCTGGGTATTTCTAATTGGAGAAGGCGCGCGCAAAGCAGATGCGCCTGGCGAGAGCTGCTGAGGTCGGCCGTAACCCGGGAGCAGCTTGTAATGGCCAATCGATGATGATGATGAGATTTTCAAATTTAGGGTTTGGGTATTTTCTTTGAAATAGAAACATGTGAGTGGGGCTTCGTTTTTTAAAGATTTAATCAAGTTCGTCTATATAAGTTCGTAAAGATATATAAAGTCTTGAGCGTCAAGCAGGACTTTTGAAGAATGCACATTCTGATGCACAGATGAAGTCTTCAATCCGTCTGGAAGTTATTACTGAGTGTTCCAAGAGGATAAAAATTAAGTAAATAAGTTTGGGAAATCAATTAAATATGTTAAACTTAATAAAAAGAGTAGATTTAAAAATTTGGATTTTCGGTATTTTCTTTAAAGTAGTAACATCTGAGAGAGGCTTAAATTTTTAAAGATTTAATTAAGAAAGTTTTTTTTAAAAGAGATTTTTATTAAAACTATTAAATCTTCTGTACTTTAAGTATGTAAGTCCTCTCTATTAAGCCTTGTAGGTTAAAAAAGGACTTATGAAGAATAAAAGCCCTACCACCACTTAGACCTCATTAGATGAAACTATCGACACTATCGAACAAACTGAAAGACTGTCCATTCAACAATCAAAAATCATAAAAAATTATCTTTCAAGTAGCTTGTTTTTGTGGCATAAGATCAACATGACATTTCTAGATTTCAGTCGGGTCCGTAAGTCCAAAATTATAAGACCACTTGATAGATGTTCAATTCTCTCACTTGCAGTAGAAATGCCAAGTAGGTGCTTACGAATTTTATAAAATTTCGGAAATGCTGGAAGTCCGTGGCAATCATTCAGTCTAATGCAGCATCGACTTTTGGTTTTTTATACGAAGAATATTTATAAAAATAGAACTTCAATATTTTTTTTTTATGGTCCCTCATCGGATTTGGTGACTAAAAGTGACTCTCATGGTCAAAAAGGTTTTTCATGTTACATCTGGTTTTGTATCTTTTTGACATGCTTCAAATTTTTGTTATCCGTTGTATACTATCGATATATCGAACAAACCCTTCGATAGTATCCCTAAAATTAAACTGTCGATTCCCTGATGCAAAGTCGAAATCTTCAATCCGTCTGACTGTTATTACGGAGTGCTCCAAGAGGATACAGTTTCAAGATATACATTGTGACAAAAAAGTATCCGGAATTAGTTTTCTTCGATATTCGTGGTGTTGTGCATCATGAATACGTTCCAGAGGGACAAACGGTCAATAAGGAGTATTATGTGACTGAAGCGTTTGAAGCGTTTTCGTGAACGATTCCGTCGTATTCGGCTGGAATTGTGGACAGACAATTCGTAGATTTTGCACGACGATAACGCGCATCTCATCGAGCCGCGATTGTGAACACATTTAAGGCATAACACTCGATAAATACCATCGACTAGGCACCGTACAGTCTAGATCTGGCCCCGTGTGACTTTTTCCTCTTTCCAAAACTAAAATTGCCACTCCGGGGAACCCGTTTTGACTCCATACCGACCATAAAACAGAAGGCGACGAGAGAGCTGAACGCTATCCCGGCCAACGCCTATATAAAAATGTTTCGAAGATTGGAAGAAGCGTTGGCATATGTGTATTAGCTTCAGAAGGGTATATTTTGAAGGAGACAAAATAAATATTGAAGAAGATTAACTATTTTGCGTTTTATTTAGAAATTCCGGAAACTTTTTTGACACAATGTAGATGTTCTGATATTTAATGGTGTAATGTCAGCTATGTACAAGAAAACTATGTGAAGATATTTAAGATACTCTACAAAACAGAGTGGAGTGCTTTTGGGTCTTAACGATTCACAGCCAATAAGATAAGTCTAAAACACACTTTGCTGCAAATACAGACCCAGAACTGGTCATTAGAATGTACCTAACGTTTAGGCTATAAACTTTATACAAATAAAACTGAAACCAGCTTTTTCGAAAACAATTTTTGTTATCTTTTATAAAGAGTTTCGTATAAATTTCGTCGCATGCGTCAGCTCGACCATACTTTATATGTAAGCCATTGGCCATACACACGTGTTTATAGTACCAATTATAAGTTTAACAAATTGGCAATTAAAAAGCTATTAACAATTAAAGCCCAGAACTGACTGTGTTTCGTAAAATGCATCTTCATTTGATTTGTATAACAAATAATAAAAATGCATTATAAACAACTACATATATAGAAAAAACTATTCTCAATTAAAACCTGGTTCCGAGTTTTTAAATTTAAGACATCAACAAGAATACCCGATAAACAACTATATCAAAAAATTCCTTAAACATATAGTTATTTACTACTATCTATCGTGATTGTTTAATCTGCTTCAACGTACAGCCGGGGACAAGAATTTCTAATGGCTAAGCGCAAAAATGTGTAGAAATGTTTTGGAATACCAACTTGATTGCTTAGCCGAGTTACTGACTGTTGTTTATCAGTGTTTATCTCCAACGTTTGTTGGTATTAGTATGTATTGCTGTTTGACTACCCCATCGGCCCATAAAAGTGACGTCATCGGTGCTTATAATATTTTCAGGCATTCACACAAACAATAACCCAACCCAGTTTGGCATGGATGCGCGATAAAATGCGATAAATAAAATGTATAAATACACAACTAAATAAATAAAAATAAATAAAATGCATATTTACTCTCTCACACATGTGGTGGCAATGTCAAGCAGTAGCCTCAAGCAAATTAAAAATTAATTTTGCATAAATCTTTTCTTACTCATTTTTCGCATATGGCAGCCAAGCAACTTTCCGGGCAAGGCAAACGACAACTGAATGATTTGTCTCTCTCAGGTTAGTATACTCTTAAAGAGAGTCTTATTATTTCGTTGTGACGTAAGCTAAGCATATAGTAATGAAAAAAAAAAGGAAATTGGCAGCCTTAATTCTATTTTATTTAAACCAAAAACTGTTTTTGTTTGTTTCTGACAACAACATATTGTGATAATAATAATATTTCCTAAAGCAGCTTTAAAATATAATATTTCTTTTGTCAGCTGAGCCTAAGCTGCAAAAGCTTAACAACAATTTTAATAATACCCATTACTTCTTTAATTTTTTTATTCTTGCCAGCAAAATATTATGGTAATGACACTAAATCGTATAGCTACGTCATCGAATAAATCACCTTCAAAAAGTATCTCAGAGATACACAAGGCACTATATAGAAATATATTGTGAGAATAAGCAATAAGGCGAAAAGGGAAGACGCTTGCCAAAACTAAAACTATTCGGTTTAAACAAAATAAATATAATTTAATTAAAGACCTCCAGCTCAGAGCCCATTAAGTATGTCAAAAACGGCAGCTTTTTTTGTAATTTGTATAGTTTCAGTAGAATGGAAGAAGAGCAGTTTTGTATTCGTATAAAAACTTTGTAGAGCTCTAAATTTTACAAAATGAAAACGATTAAATTGTACTTGTTTTCGTTTTTGCGTGCGGCCAATTTCACTTTTATTTTCATCGATAAGTTTTAATATTTCCCTTTAGGTCACTTAGGCCAAGGATAGGACCTTTGTGATAATATTTCCCTTACTCTTTTATAAAATTTATTATATTTTCTTTTAAATAGCTCGGCGACTGTTAATGAAAATTCGTAAACATTGCAAAAAAGCCATTTATTTTCTCAAAAATTCCTTATATCTTCTATAGCAATATTTGCTAAAACTTATTATTTGATTAGCTAATATTATCGCACCTATCAGTAATCGATAAGACAACGTTTGTGTGATGTGAAAAGTTGTGAATGTTTGCCAAAATTTGTTTTGGGTTGGGCATGCTGATTTTTGGTTTGAGTCAGAATAAATAAAATTATCAGCAAATATGATATTTCAACTAGGCAAAAAAAGAATCCAATATTATCGAAGAATATTTAAAAATCATAATTTCCCATAATTCATGGTTCATTCATGATTTCTCTTTCAACAAAGAAATCGAATTCAAACCAAATAAAAAATTAATATTGGTGAAATCGGAAGCAACAAAGATGTGATATCAAACCGAATCCAAAAGTTTTATTCGTTTTCGTTTTCCAGAATCTGCTAATTTTTGGTTTGAGTTAGAAAAAATATTATGAAATATAATAAATCAATAAATATCATACTTGAAATAGGCAAAAATAGAATCTAATAATATCAAAATATATTTAAAAATGGCGGACGTAAAGTCGGGCGCGGACGTAAAGTCGGGCGCGGACGACTTTAGGATACCCTGTACCACTAGCTTGTAATAAAGTCCGATTTCTTCACAAAAAACCAAAAACAGAAGAATTTTTAAGCAAAAATTTTTTTCTTGACCGATCGTTCCTATGGGAGCTATATGATATAGTCAACCGATTTCAATAAAATTTGACACAGTGCTTAAATACCTTAAAAAAGATATGAATGCCAAATTTATTTCAAATATCTTTACAAACAAACAAAACACATCGAATTTTGTATAAAAAACGTGTTTTTGGACCGATTGGTCCTATGGGAGCTATATGATCTAGTCAAACGATTTGGATTAAATTTGGTACAGTGCTTAGGAACTATAAAATACTCACGAATGTCAAATTTGATCCCAATATCTTAACAAACAAACGAAACGCAACAAATTTTGTTAAAAAATCGATTTTTTGGAAGATCGGACCTATGGGAGCTATATGATATAGTCAACCGATTTTGTTCAAATTTGGCACATTGCTTAAGTGGTCTAAAAAATTTCCAAACGCCAAATCTGGTTAGGATATCTTTATTAAAAAACGAAATGTAGCGAATTTTTCTTTAAAAAAGTTATTTTGGCCGATCGGTCCTATGGGAGCTATATGATATAGTCAACCGATTTTGATCAAATTTGGTACAGTGATTGAGAACTATAAAAAACTTTCGAATGCCAAATTTCGTTACGATATCTTCATAAACAAACGAATTATTCATCTGAAACGCTTTTTTGTCGAGGTCGTCTCAAACACCCCCATGGGAGCTATATAATTTATCCCCGATATCAAAAAAATAAAATAAACTTGCCTCCTATGGAATAATATGGGATCTAATGTGAAAGTTTGGTAACTCTAGCTCTTACCATCTCTGAGATCTAGGCGTTCACACGGACGGACGGACGGACGGACGGACGGACGGACAGACGGACATGGGTATATCGACTTCTCTATTCACCCTGATCATATTTTAGGTAACTTTGGGGTGTCTCCGACGTCTCCTTCTATATGTTACATACATTTTCGGCTTGCACAAACTTAATATACCCTTAGTACCATACGGTACAGGGTATAAAAATCCTATTTTGCCAATTCGTGATTTGTGATTCATTCATGATTTCTCTTCCAACAACGCAATGGGATTCAAATCAATCCAAATATTTTTTTTCCTTTTCGTTTTCCAGATCATGACTTAATAATTCAATTCTTGAATTCTATAAGTATTATACAAAAAATAGTAAGATTCGATATCAGAATATCGAATTGATTATCAATTGACAGATATAAAAATGTATTAAGCTAAGAGGGAACAGAGATTCTTCTAGCTGGAAATTCACACTGGTTTCGCAGCTTTGGACAAAATATAATGATAGACGAGTATATCCTCAAAGCTATCGACCAGTTTAAAGATCTCCAAGAACGACTCCTTAAGTGATATTAGAGATAGAATTAAATCTGCGAGCTCAACATTTTTCTCGATCAGAAAAATCAATCGAAATCAGTTTTAGGACACCTAAAGAGGACCGATAGAACTTTTTAGAAGAATTCTAGGGCCGATAAGGATAAATCCTAATAAATATCACGATCCCACCAACGAAGAGCTGCGGAGGACAGTTACAAAGACTTAGGTGGGCCGGACATATTGCAAGAACGGCTCCTTACTTAAGTGATATTAGAGCTAGAATTAAATCAGAGAGCTCAACATTTTTCTCGCTTAGAAAAGTTCCTCAAGACACATCTTCTCAACATTATCCCAAAGTTTCGGATATACAAAACAATGATCCGACCAATACTAACGGATTGAGTGAGACGTGATCTCTGAGGAAATCAGATTTAGTACTCCTAAAGAGGACAAATAGAACTTTTTAGAAGAATTCTAGGGCCGATAAGGATAGATAGAATTAAATCTCGAACTCAACATTTTTCTCGCTTTAAACGTTCCTCAAGACACACCTTCTCAATAGAACCCTAAAACCCGGATATATAAAATAATGATAAGTTCAATACTAACAAACGGATTTGTGACGTGGACTCTGAAGAAATCAGATATAGGAATCCTAGAGAAAAAAAAAATTTGTACGAAGAATTCTAGGTCCGATAGCCAACGAAGAGCTATGGGAGATATTTAACTGCACAAGTCTAGCTGCCTATGTCAAATCACAAGGACTTAGGTGGACGGGACATTTTGCGAGAACAAGGAAGCCAATTTTGAAAAAAGTTGTTTCAATAAACCAGAAGAAGAACAGTTGGGCGACCTCAAGCACGTTAAATAAATAGAGTGAAAGATGATTTTGAAAAATTAAACGATCTAAATTGGAAGCAAGCTGCATAGGATAGAGATTATTTGAAAAATATTGTTCCAAAGTTGAGCTATAGCTGAAATGACAAGGAAGATGAATCATCATGGATGATAATGAAGAGACCAAAGCTTCGAGTAGTATCTGGTGATAAAAAAAAACTGTAACCAAAAAATATAGCTTATCGCTTTAAATTTTGTTATTGCCGATTTCAATATAGTATAATAACAGACTGTTTATAGAAATTTTTTGAAGTACACAAATAGCACAACTACCTAAATAGTTGCAGTAAAAATATTTTTTTACGAAATAGGTTGAGCACATTTAGAAAAGCTGTTTTCTGTTTTTCACATATATCATGTAGCTTTAAAAATATTTATTATATCCCATAAATTTTTAGCCATAAAGTATTGCAAAAAGTGTATAGAATTGGCGCTACACTTTACACTTTGCCATATACTCATCATTGTTGTTGTTATTGCTGGCGCAGGAATATTATGTCTATATTTAGATAAAAGTATATGCACATTTTTGCATATACGAGTCAATTTTTATTTTGTTTGTGTTTTTGTATATACATAAACAATAATTTTTATCAGCTATTAGTGGCCAAAGGTTCGAATTATAGAACTGGAAACTTGCTTATGACTAAGCGATCATCGAAAGGAAGTACTCAAAATTCTTTGCCACCAGCAAGTTGGAAAAATATTTCACCATATAGAGAGAGTTCAATATGTGCCCACTTTAAAATGGTTCAGCTCCACCTCCACTTGAGTTCCGCGTAATTAAGAAACATTCCAAAACAATAAACTATGCCATGTTACACATACACACAGATACACACACATACAGTTACAATCGCACTATAAAATCTATCGAACTCGAATTGTACTCAATATATGACGTCTCTCTGATTGTTGTTGCTGTTGCTGTTGTTGTTCTTACCAAACTAGTATTTTTGGTTTATTTAGCATTAATTTTTGCTTTTTGTTTTTTTTTTTGAAAATTGTTTGAGTTGCTTTTGTAGTTGTTGTTTTTAATTTTGTACAGCAAAAGAAAAACATGTGTGCGGCAGCAGTTTCAAAGCAGCATAAAAACCTACATGTTTAGTAGCATTACACTGAGCAAGAAAATTATTCAGACACCTTTTGTTGAGCATTAAAGCAAATGAAAGTTCTGTGAATTTCAATTCTATTCCAACATTCTTGAAAAGTTTGAAAACAGGCATATTTATGAAGAAGGTGAACTTTGTATCTAAAAGATACAAATTATTTGATGAAAAGTATATTACTGTGCCCAAAAACTAGTAGGAATTTTTCGATTTAAGTTACGCAGGTAAATATTTTCCCTCAATTTTTTGGTTTAAGTTGGTACAATGTTACTGACTTCCAGGCCCAATTATGTGTCAAAATATTATTAGTGTTTGAGTTACGCTTGTTTTTCTAATACACAAAAAGTGAATTTGGCGATTTTTACAATGTCTGAAATTATTCAACAGAGTAAATGTTGTTTCCTGAATGGAATAAACGCTGCAGAAATGTTAAAAATGTTGAAGTAGGGTACCGAGTTCTACCAAAATTAACAACTTATGATTGGTATAAATTGTTCAAAGAAGGCAGAGAACGCGTTAAAGACGAAGAACGCCCTGATCAACCATCGACCTCAACTGACGATGGTCACATCCAAAAAGTAAAAGAATTAATGCTTGAAAACTGTCGATTAACTATAAAAGGCATTGCTGATAAAATTGGCGTACCAAAAGGATTAATTAATACCATTTTGAAAGATGTTTTGGGCCTCAAACATGTCTAGTTTCGATTGGTACCAAAAATTCTGAATTTTCATGAAAAACATCACTGATTCTTCATGACATTTTCGTCAAAAATGCAATCAATATCGTTCCGCAGCCACCTTATTCACCTGATTTGGCTCCGTGTGACTTCTAGCTATTTCCAAAACTCAAAAGACCACTCCGAGGAAACCGTTTTGAGTCGATTGAAGACATTCAACGTGAATCGCTATACCGGAAGAAAACTTTTTGGCATGCTTCGAGGACTGGAGAAAGAGGTGGCTAAATGTATTATATCGGGAGGGAACTATTTTGAAGGGGACGAAATTGATTCCGAAGAATAAATAAAGTTTTTATTGCCTTATAAAAAAATGCCTTCTAGTTTTGGGCACAGTAGTATGAAGTCGTTGGGATGGCGTTTTTAAATCCAAAGTGAGCCCTAATCAACATTAAAGATATAGTCGTCATTGCCGTCGTTATCATTTATTTTTTAGTTTAGTGTAGCCGCTTGGTGGCGCTCGAGTATACATGTATATTATTATACAGTCAGCACCAACATTTTTTAGACACCTTCAGATGATCATCAAAGCAAATGAAACCTCTATGGATTTCAATTCTATTCCAACATTCTTGAAAATTTTCAAAAAAGGCATATTTCTGAAGTAGGTAACGATTGATCTAAAAGAGGTGACAAAGTATATAAAGTCTCGGCAGTTCAAAAAATATAAAAAACATTTTTTTATTCGCGTCATCGTCGTCGTCATCATTTATTTTTTTGTTTAAGCTACTACACCTTGGTGGCGCTCTGGTTTAATTACCATTTTTTATTTTATTCATTTCATTTAAAGGTGTCCGATCAGTTGTTACTCAGACTGTTTATACGAATACCTACATATGTATGTCTTTAAAACTAAATTTCATATATTCAGCACAAAAATAGCAGTACACATACCTAGATACATATACATATGTACATGTATGTACTACACATACATATGTACTATACAAAATGCTGAGGCGTTAAAAAAATAGAGCGCACAGTTGTTATTTGTGTTTAATTGTTATTGCCGCCGTTTTGTATTTTGTTTTTGTTGCATTTGAAGCATTGAATTTTGATACATATATATACAGATACATACATACATATGTATGTGCTGAATTTTTTGCTTAATTTGTTTTAATTGAGCATGTAACATGAATCAAACATTGGTGGCTTTTCTTTTGTTTATATAAGCTTAAAAAAAAAACTATATAATTAAAAAAATATGCCAAAGTTGAAAAATAGTTTGCAGCTTGATGGGATTTGACTTTTCAAGATTAACAATTGGCTGAAAAGTTCCTATGTTTTCTTCGACAAGAGTTTCATCCTTATCACTATTACTAAGCTCCAAAGGATACGTCTATAAATTGAACAGCTGTCGGGCTGTTAGTTCTTTAGATATAGCATTTTGAGTAAAGCTACTTTTGTTAATTTGAAAGAAATGAAATACAATATTTTTAAGATCAAAAATGTTTTTGTTACCAAAAAGTGACTAGATGAGTCTATTCTGGACTCTACGTCAGGCGAAAAAACAATTTATAAGTGGTTTTCTAAATTCCATACAGGCCATATGAGCACCGAAAACGATAAACGCAAAAATGGCTGTTACAGACGAAAACATAACAAAAATAATAAAAAAAAAGATTCCAGATGTAAAGTTAAATGGATCGAGATAGCTGACACTCAAAAGGTAACAAAAGAACGTGTTGGGCATATCGTTCCTAAATATTTGGGTATACAAAATGCGAAATGAGTGCCGCGGAAGCTCATAATCAATCAAAAACGATGGCTAAATTGCATGAAATGGGCTTTGAACTTCTTTCGTATGCACCGAATTCTCCAGATCTGGCACCCAGCGACATTTTGCTGCCCTCAGATCTCAAGAGAACGATCGCTGATCGAAAGAATTTAAGCGCCGGAGAAGAGATAATCGACAATATGGAGGCCTATTTTGAACCAAAAGACAAATCGTGCTACAAAAATGGTATTGAAAAGTTAGTAGGAAAAATATTTCCTTATAAGTTATAAATTAGCAAATTATGAAGTGCATCATGAATTTGATTAGCAATCAAAAAAAATATTATAATCACTCAAATCAGTTTTTGATGACGATTTCGAGAAGATGTCAAGACTTAAGGCAAGCTCATTCTCTATTTCGATGGGTTCAAGAAATAGCTTAATTTTTTTTTTCCCCGTAAGGGTTCCTCACAAAGAGGTGTGGCCTCGCAACCAAAAGATCTTCTGTACCATACGCATAAATTACAGCAAAAGACTTTCCGCATGTATAGCAGTAGGTCTTTTGTTGGTTTTGACCTTAGATGGAAGAGACTAATCCGTTCCTTTCCCATGTGACTCTGTCCCATACCAGCACTGGGCAGTCTAAGAGAATATGTCCGGTGGTTTCATCGTCTTCGAGACAAGTGTCTGCACTCTGATGAGTCCGATAGGTCAATTTTCTCTAGATGGTATCGAACAGTGTGGTGGCCAGATAGGTATGCTACCAGGAGTTTTAAGTCCGCTCTGCCAAGAGCTTTTGTCTTGATCATATCATCATACATAGCACGACTTTGTTCCTGGCGGACAGGTTTTGGGGGTTTTTGTGGCATTTTTTAACCATCCTGGAGGAGATGCTCCAGAAGAGATCTAAATTTCTTGTTATGAAAAAGTTTCGTGACCATAAGATCTGATCTAGAGCAGATCGATACGTCAGGTAGGGAATATATAAGTGCGGCATGACCAGTGTCACTTGCTTAGAGTCCAGATCTGGATACGAAGTAGACTCTGCATGGCTAACTTTTTGATGAAAATGTTCAGTGGTGTGAGTGCAAGGACTGACTCCTTGACACCTGTCGGACAGGTACGCATCGCTCCCGAGAGAGATATGCATACCAGTTATATTGAAAAGTTAGAAAAATCGCAAAATATTTACTTATAAGTTGAAAATTAGCAAATTATGAAGTGCATCACGAATTTTATTAGCAATCATTGAATGTTGAATAAAAAAATGTTATAGATTCTTCAAAGAAATATAATCACTCAAATCAGTTTTGGATGACGATTTCGAGAAGACAAGCTCATGCAGGCCAAGAAAATCCTCAATTTCAATGGGCTCAAGAAATCTGTTAAAAATGATCTTAGAATCGATTAATTTTGTTGTATGAGAAAGTAGAGTTTGGAAACTCTCGAACACCCTGCTCTGTACCTTTTACGGTTTTAACTTCCCAGCTAGGAACAGATACAATACTATCGAAGAGGGTACAGAAAAACTGTCTGCTTTTTGTCCAATATTTTAGCGTTAAGAGGCGCTAGAGACAAATACAATAGTTTCTAAGAGTGGACAGAAAAACAGTCTGCCTTATGTCTAATATTTTATGAATGTTTGAACGCTGTTTCATAACACACAAACTAAAAGACCAAAAACTGAGATTACATAAAAGGTTTTCCTAATAATAATCTTGCTTTAAAATTTGACGTTAAGGTTTGGCGATAACAGATGAGCAAAATTAGTTAGACCTTTACATTAATCAATGTCCCACTGCTTTCCATTCAGAAAAAAAAACTACTAAAAATCTCCCAACCTTTAAGCTTCCTCCAAATAACATAATCCAACTTTATAAAAGTGTTATAATATCTGTTATTATACTTCCCACTTCGTCTTATGCAATTGACATTTAAACAAAAAAAAACAAAAAAATATTTATGAATATTAATTAAAAAATCAAATCAACAAGAAAACCATATCTCAGTCAGTCAGTCAGTTAGCCGCACAGATTGGCAGGTAAAGCCGCATTAAAAACCATTTCGAAAGTTGCACCGCAACAACTCATTGAAACGGACAGACGGAACGAAACACCTGACTTTACTATACACGCCCTCCGTACTCCGCACTCTTGATCCCCGGTGAGTTGCAATCACAAATTAATGAATACGGCTCAATTAATATAAAAAATATGCAAAAAAAAAAAGGCAAAATAAAATTGTAGGACAAGTATGAAAAGAGTGCCGACAACAGAGCGACGTCATTTATGTAAATATGTATATAGTATAACCTATGTATTGTATATAGAAATGCAATCGGGGACTGACGTTGATTCAAAAACATGCCAAAATGGGCGCACAAGCTGCCCACAAATGTTTCAACTGACCGACTTACAAATCAGATTTTTTATTCAAATTGCATACTCTTTAGATGGTTAAAAATAATATGATTTTATGGAGACGATTGTAACGTAGCTGACGAGCGGATATGCAAATTATTTTACATAAGCTTTATTGTTCTAACAATATAATTATTATTTATTGACAATGGGGGGCTTAGAAACTAACCAATGTGTGACGACAGTTGGAAAATAAGGTAAGGAAGAAAAGTATACTTGGAAATAAAGAAAAATAGGGCTACAAAAATAAAAAGCGTTTTCCAAATATATCTCTACTTTATCGCTACTACTTATTAAAATACAATCTCACAGCTGACTTCCAGGGAAGTAGAAAAGAATGCAGAAGTCCCAGGAAATAATCGAAACTACAATTAACTATATGTTGAGTCGATTTCATTTAAATAGATAGAGTTTTGAAAATTCTATTGACTATAACCGATAGATACATTAAGAGTAGAACTGGGCTCTCCAATTTTCGAGATTTGATTTTTTCGCCCGATTCTCAAAAAAAAAAATCGATTGAATTAATCGTATTAATTAAAACGGCAGTCGCTAGCAAGAGTCGAGGTTACAATATCTTCATGAACAAACGAATTATCCATCTAAAACTTTTTTTTTGGTCGATGGAAGTTTAATTTTCTTGTTTACAATAAGCGTCGTAACTTAAAAATTTATCGACCTTGGGAAACCATGATTTTTCTTACTCGCAATTGATATTTCTTCAAGATCAAATGTAAAAAAGTAAAAGTGTTTTAACAAAATGTTATATAAAAATGGCGGACGTAAAGTCGGGCGCGGACGACTTTAGGATACCCTGTACCACTAGCTTGTAATAAAGTCCGATTTCTTCACAAAAAACCAAAAACAGAAGAATTTTTAAGCAAAAATTTTTTTTGGACCGATCGTTCCTATGGGAGCTATATGTTATAGTCAACCGATTTCAATAAAATTTGACACAGTGCTTAAATACCTTAAAAAAGATATGAATGTCAAATTTATTTCAAATATCTTTACAAACAAACAAAACACATCGAATTTTGTATAAAAAACGTGTTTTTGGACCGATTGGTCCTATGGGAGCTATATGATCTAGTCAAACGATTTGGATTAAATTTAGTACACTGCTTAGGAACTATAAAATACTCACGAATGTCAAACTTGGTCCCAATATCTTAACAAACAAACGAAACACAACAAATTTTGTTAAAAAATCGATTTTTTGGAAGATCGGACCTATGGGAGATATATGATATAGTCAACCGATTCTGTTCAAATTTGGCACATTGCTTAAGTGGTCTAAAAAATTTCCAAACGCCAAATCTGGTTAGGATATCTTTATTAAAAAACGAAATATAGCGAATTTTTCTTTAAAAAAGTTATTTTGGCCGATCGGTCCTATGGGAGCTATATGATATAGTCAACCGATTTCGATCAAATTTGGTACAGTGATTGGGAACTATAAAAAACTTTCGAATACCAAATTTGGTTACGATATCTTTATAAACAAACGAATTATTCATCTAAAACGCTTTTTTTTTGTCGAGGTCGTCTCAAACACCCCTATGGGAGCTATATAATTTAACCCCGATATCAAAAAAATAAAATAAACTTGCCTCCTATGGAATAATATGGGATCTAATGTGAAAGTTTGGTAACTCTAGCTCTTACCATCTCTGAGATCTAGGCGTTCAGACGGACGGACGGACGGACAGACGGACAGACGGACGGACGGACAGACGGACATGGGTATATCGACTTCTCTATTCACCTTGATCATATTTTAGGTAACTTTGGGATGTCTCCGACGTCTCCTTCTATATGTTACATACATTTTCGGCTTGCACAAACTTAATATACCCTTGGACCATACGGTACAGGGTATAAAAATGACTGCAAAGTGTGAAAAACGAAAAAAAAAAGTGTAAATCTTAGATAACTTTTAAAAAATCTCGTAGTTGCTTTGTATGAAGTATAAACAAGTGTATATCATCTTAAAGCTTGAATCTTCTTCTTTCCAAAACCGTAAAGCAATCGAAAATCGATTGAAAAATGGCGACGTTGTGATTGTGGGAGTGATCGCAGTACCCGAAAAACGGTTTTTAAAAAACTTTCGAATACCAAATTTGGTTACGATATCTTTATAAACAAACGAATTATTCATCTAAAACGCTTTTTTTTTGTCGAGGTCGTCTCAAACACCCCTATGGGAGCTATATAATTTAACCCCGATATCAAAAAAATAAAATAAACTTGCCTCCTATGGAATAATATGGGATCTAATGTGAAAGTTTGGTAACTCTAGCTCTTACCATCTCTGAGATCTAGGCGTTCAGACGGACGGACGGACGGACAGACGGACAGACGGACGGACGGACAGACGGACAGACGGACATGGGTATATCGACTTCTCTATTCACCCTGATCATATTTTAGGTAACTTTGGGATGTCTCCGACGTCTCCTTCTATATGTTACATACATTTTCGGCTTGCACAAACTTAATATACCCTTGGACCATACGGTACAGGGTATAAAAATGACTTCAAAGTGTGAAAAACGAAAAAAAAAAGTGTAAATCTTAGATAACTTTTAAAAAATCTCGTAGTTGCTTTGTATGAAGTATAAACAAGTGTATATCATCTTAAAGCTTGAATCTTCTTCTTTCCAAAACCGTAAAGCAATCGAAAATCGATTGAAAAATGGCGACGTTGTGATTGTGGGAGTGATCGCAGTACCCGAAAAACGGTTTTTAAGCAATAACTTGCGATTTTGGGGGTGTTAGACAATTTTGAAACACACTATCGTGATCTAATCATCAAGACCTACAACGTACACTAGGTCACTTGAAAAGTTCTTTGATTTTTTTTGATTTTGTAGTATTTTGTAATTCGTTTGATTCAAAATTTTAAACTTAAAAAAAAACCAAAAAAAAAAAAATTAATTTATTTCATTTTTTATCAATTTAAAAAAAAAAATTAAAAAGCTAAACAAATCAAAATAAAACAATACGGATTCCTCGAACCCAAAAACAAGAGAAAAAAAAACGTTGTTGGTCATGATTTTTGAATATTTAAAAAAATCGAATTTTAAAATTGGCCGACTCGAAATTCATTTTAGACCTATAGTATCTTGGGCATAAATGCTTAAAATGATCCAAAGAATCAAAATCGCTGAAACCCCAAACTCTATATAATCCGCCCTAATGTATATATTTCGCAAATTTCGTTTATTCTCAACAAACAAAAATCGATTCAATTGTACGAAAAAAGAATCGATTAAGTCCATTTAAAAGAGCATCGATGCCCAGCTGTAATTAAGAGTATATCAACTTCGACACCCCTAACCAAACCTTCCGTTTCTGATTTTTTTCTTATTTATTTATTTTTTACTGAATGAAAAATTTTTTCATTGCAAGCTGCTCAAATAGTATCGAAATCGAATGTACGCACCAGAGCGGATGGATATAAAGCTGCCAAGTTGGGTTGCTCGAGTAGCTGCCCGCCCACATAAAGCTGACAGCGTCGGCGACAAGTTGTTGTTGTTGTTGGTTAGAGAGGGGCCGCATTGAGTGAAAATGAGTTTGGGTTTTTTGTATGTTTTGTTCGGATTGGAGCGTGTTTATGTAGCATTCCAACACAAAATGGAAACGCTAATAAGGTCAAAAGCTTTGTGGAGAGCAACCACAATAAGAATTGACATTTTTTTGATAATGAACAGAAAAAAAATACAAAAAAATACGCCCACAATAGTATACAAAAAGAAACCGACCTATAAATAAAGATAAAACATAGAGTCAAAACGAAATTCGCCAACAAGCAAACAAAAACGTGTGGAAAATAAAATAAACGAAAATACAACAGGCACGATCGGTGTTTATAACGAAGCTACTGTGAGTTTGGAGTAGCTAATGGATTATGACACCAGACCCGGCCAGACTTACTACACTCACGAGTGGCCAAGAAAACGAGAAATTCAAATGCATATAAAAATAAAAATGAGAAAAGGCTTTAAACATAAGCATAACATAAAAAAAACACAATAAATCTGCTAACAAATATACAAATCAAGCGCATGTATCTTGTAGATACTTTTATAACAAACACACACAGATACATGCAGCTAGCTGGGCAGCAGCAGCGCGCTGCGTAGATGTTTTTGTATATAGACAAAATATAGAATGAAATATAAAATAAAGTCAGGGGCAGACGCCAGTGGAATCAGCAGTAGCAGCGACAGCGACGTCAACGCGACGCTGCGCTGCGCGCACAAGCGATGAGGTAATTTCTGCGCGTTTTTTGTTTTATTAAAAGCAAACACTTGAGATACATTTTTTGAGATACATTTTTGTGTTTGTGGTTGTGTTTGAAAGTTTGTTTGCAAATGTTTGTAGTTTTAAGGACACACAATAAGTTGACGTGCTGCGCCTGCGTAAAAACTTTGCGCTGCTTTATAAGCAGCTGTTGTTGGCCCATGTAATTAACTATTGTTATATACTCGTATATATAAAAAAATATCAGGCTGACATTTGCATTATACAATTAATTTGCTTATTTTTATTTAACGCCATTTCATTTGTGCTTTTTATTATAGGTAAAAATAATGCCATATGTCACGCACTAATACGCGCACAAGCTAGACACACACACACACACATGCACACTAACTTGGCAGATTATATACACACACACTCACACTCACTATGGCTATAAATATATAAACAGCCGAAAAAAACTGACTGACGATAATTGTATGCTATACTATATAAATATATATATGTATGCTTGTACTATATACCTTGTGATATATATATTTTTTCTGCTTTTTCCACACAATTAAGCTTTAAATTTGATTATTGCTTTTTAATATTTGAACTTGAATTTGGCACACACTAACACAATTGCTGCACAAATACACACATATGTATTATACGTTATAGATTTCGTTGACAGCACGACGAAGTATCTTTTGAATGGCTACAACTCAAGCGCCTCACACACCCGACAACGTTAAAAACAAAAACTCAAATGAGGCGCAAGCATTTTCTGCGCGCCTACAACAGCCGACTAAACGACTGAGCGCCAGCGCAAACAGCTTACGCTCTCACGCGCTCACTCTCTGCGCTGAGCGTAAGCTCCAAAGTTGGCGCTCAGCACGCTCTTTGGCGCTCACGCGCCGCTACGATCGGCAAATGTAAACAAAACAAAAAGTGTAGAGCAGCGAGGCAAACGCCGGGCAGGCGGCAAGTCGCTTTGGCGCAAAGCAAAGGCAAGGTGATGGACCCATGCCAGCCAGCCAGCGCTCCTCTTCTTCTGTGGTGGGTGCATAACAAGCAGCGCGTCAGCGTCACCGTCAGCCTTTTTTTCTTCTTCGATGACTAATTTTTGTAGAGTGGCCAAGTTTTTGTTTTTGGTTAGTCTTGTTGCTTTTACGAGGGGTGTCTGGAATGTTTGAGGAAGATGACACAGCAGACTGCCCAATAGCAGCTAGCTTAGCGAGAATTAGAGGAAAAAAGCGTTTATTAAGGGAGCAGAAATCATTTTGGGGGTTTATAGCACGGTTGAAGATCTCTATACCGATTGAGCATGGGATACTGTTTCGCTTTATAGCAAATTACTTATTCAGAAATAATCTAATATATTTCTTCCCATTTTTCTAACAAAATCTGTACATTGTCTTTTCTTTGGATTACATTTTTCTATTTTTCATTCTCAATAATATATTCTAAAACAATTCAAACACATTACACAGTACGTTGCCCCTTCATCTGTACAACAGTTAAAAACAGGGAAAAATACTGCCTATCGGGTATTAAGGGAACAGACACCATTTCGGCTCTTTAGTGTAGAACGATCGATGTTCCAAATAGCGAATACGCATGGGAGTAGAAAGCTGTTTCGCTTTATAGCAAATTATCAGGGGTGCCACAGAAAACCAATTCAATTCAATTTCGATACAATTCCAATTCTTGGAGCCACAGACATGGCTAACAACGGTTTTAAAACCGCTGTTAGTCATGTATGTGGGACCAAGAATTGGAATTGTATCGAAATTGAATCGAATTGGTTTTTTTAAAACCGTTGTTAGCCATGTCTTTGGCACCAAGAATTGGAATTGAAATCGAATTGGTTTTCTGTGGCACCCCTGTATATTATATTTCTCAAAATTTTTCTAAGAAAATCGGTATATTTTTTTTTGGATTACACTTTTTCATTAATAATAATGTATAGAAAAGTATAAATCCAAATGCTACTTCTTTGCAGTATTTTCACCACAATAAGAACGTTAGTGATGGAACTTTATTCTATCTTTTATGCGATGGTCTGAGTGAAAAGAGCGAACATTTCATAACCGAACGAAATTCTTGAAGTGAATAGATGCTTGAGCATAAATATTGAAAGCTTGTTTTTCAAAATGATCACATTCAGCATCTTTGCCATCATTTCGGTTCTTCGAGAGAATACTTTTAACTTTCAAAGATAAAAATTTATTATAGCGCTATAACTTGAAAACAGCGTCAATCATCTCCAAAGTCTCTAAAATGCTGTAAGATTCTTCTCATGGTCATGGTATATTGACATATAAAAGAGGACAAACCACAAAAAACTTTCAGAATAATCGGTTATACAGACATTTTTTACCATTAAGACTTACTTGTAACGGAATATATGAATTTTAAACTTCAAAAATTTGCAAAATTCGCTAAACTATGGGTTTGTTTTCGTACTCTGATCCACTTTTGTAGAAAATATAACTAAATAATTGGTAAAAGATATGAAAATATGTATGTATGACAAAGGTTGATAGGTCTAATCGAGCGAAAAATGCGTACATTTCTGCAAAAAAGCAATCACCAGACAGAAAAATCGAAAATTTTCGCTTAAAAGCGGAAACATGGCAAGCCTATTTATGCGGTTTTATTTAATTTATAGGAGTTGCCCAAAATATGATTAATTTTCTAAAATTTAATTCAAATGCGTAACGAAAAATTATGTGAAATTTTTTTTTTATACGTCGCGCGAAAACTTATGTGAATTTAACTTTCTGCTAGTTTTTGTTTCTTATAAAGATCAACATGTACCAAATCATCTTGTATAAAAAGGCAGTCCACTTGAGAAAAAATTCGTAATAGAAAGTAGTTAGTTAAATTAGATAAGGAAAAGATAACAAAAACTATATCATTATTCTAATAATATCAAGCAGTTCTTCTGGAATCTTCTCTGAAATATAACTATATGGGGATAATAATATAATATAATGGGTATATATTATAAAATATATAAATCGGTATGTAACAATGCCGTCGGTATGAATTACTATACCAAAATCTTTATTTTTGTTTAAATTTCAAGATCTCCCACTTTGTGACACCAAAATTAAGAGAAATAAAATTGAATTGAATTAATTTCTTGCAATATAACACTAGTTTAAAATTTATGGGTCATCGAATGAACCTTCGTATAAAAGTAGGTAGCTTTGGGTTGAGAAATACGAAAATGACAACCATTTTTATTTCATAAGCATAGTTTTCGTGATATATTTAAAAAACGTGCTTTTGGGCTCTTGTTTAAGTTATTCATTAATATCTCGTCAGCAAAATATTACATCGACGATTAGATCGAAAAGTATTGATATATGTGTATAACTAGTGAGCCCGGCAGACGTCGTCCTGCCCAAACTTTTTGAATACTCTTAAAGTGTATGAACATTGCAAAATTCTCTATTTAGCTTATCTAGACAACCATAAAATTTTTGGATTAGTTGACTTTCATGGCTCTCTAAAAAACCGTATGGACGAACTTAAGTATTCTTAAGAGAGCTCGCATCTCTAATAAATTCATGCCCACATAAACTACATTTCAACCCCTTTGCGACTACGCTTCTGTCTGCAATTAACATCCAATACCCGGTGTTGAACAATTTTCTACTATGCTATATTCACGATATTCACAAAAATGCGTATATCTCATGAACCAATACACACAATCACATCGCAATAGGCTTAAAACCTCCGTATTGACAACTTCTAACACACGCAAAAATCATATTTGAAATTCTTCAACGCGTTTATGAGAACACCCGTAACACGCAAAACATTGACATTAGTTAAACTGACAATGTACACAATGCCACACAAAAAAAAATAATCGACAATTTTTAAAAAATTACAAATTTGTAGAATTCTTTTTAAAACCGAAGAAAATTTTTTTTTAAATTATGTTAAGCTGAAAGAGAATTCTTTTACGAACATTTCGAGTAAAATATCCTTAAAATCGGGTACGAATTGTAGATGTTATGGAAATATGAACGAAAAATCACAATTACTGCTGCATACAATTCTTGAAGACAATAACAGAATACAAACCAGATACTTTGTTATTAAGTGAAGATTGGAAGATTGGTTTCATATCATTTATAATACAAGTTGTTGCTTTGCTGTTTCTACGGAGAAATGGGCCTACGACGTTTCACTTGTAGAGAGCTCGCTCACTCGCTCAAAAAGTAAACATCTAAAAAATATTAGGTCTCAATTACAATGCTCCAAAGTTGTCTCAAGCAACTGCAGAAATATATTGGTCCACATCAAGAATAAGCGATATCTCAAAAATGTAATCCCAATTTAAATTCCTCAAAAGTTGAATATTTTTTAGCGCAATTAGCAATATCTAAAAATTGGATACCCATTTTAATTCCCCAAAGGTGGTTTAAGCATGTTTTTATTATATTACCAATAACAATTTTGTTGCTTACAGTTCCACAAACTGACCAACCAACCCTCTTGCTTACAATTTGCAAACACAGAGGAAGCAATAACAAAGTGGAAGTGGAGGAAGTAGCAGTATATAAAAAAGCTTTGTAGATACCTCATACGCATTAGTCACTTTAAAGTTCGTTGGAAAACTTTTTTACTCATGTAATAGCTCAATTTTAAAGTAGACAACCAAACCAAGACGCAACATTATTAGGCGTTAATTTATTAGGCGCTTAAGGATAGTAAATTATTTGTTGCACGTTGCAAAGTAATAAATTCAATTGAATGGAATACAAGAAAAAGTGTAAACAAATGCAGCACGAAAACAAGTTTCTTGGGCGTAAACAATATGAGTATGGAGTATATGCAACAGCCAGACAAAAGCCAAAGATGACACTGGAATTTTAACATCATGATGTTGTTGATATTGGTTTCTTGCAGCAGAAGATGAGTCGACGGGAACGCGCCCCTTGTTTTTCAATTATGCTCAATTATTGACACAATCATTAGGCAAGGGACTGAACGGGCTGACTGAGTGACAGACAATATTCAGTCAAAGTCGCCTGCAGTTTAAACAATTGGAAAAGTGAAATCTTTAAAACAGCGGGAGCGCGCACGAGCTGAGGTTTGTGCCGGGGACAGCTGCTGCTGCTGCTACGACAAGGGTTGGAGTTAAATTCAAGTTAATTATGTGCCTGTATTTGTGTGTATACAAAGCAAATTGAAAGCAATTCGCCAGCAAAAAATTGAAGGGGAGTCGGGCGGTGTCCGACAGTGGAATACACTGCAGACATTGAAGTGATAGCGCTTACGGGTTGATGTTGATTAGGCTGCCGTCTCTAGCTAATATGGTTTCATTTGTTCCATTCCTACGAGCTTAAAGATGCACACGATCCACGCCTCTTGCTTCTGTTACATACTTTGCACAAATCTTTAATACTCTTGACTAAAGGGTATAGCAAAGAGGTCTATTTGAGCAAGCTTGGCCCTGTCAATCAGTGGCTGGTTATAAACATACATACATCTGCACTTATACTAAGAGCAAGTCGTTTTACTTATTATCTTATCGTTAGCTGCGCGCTTAAGGAATGTAACGTTATGCGGTTTCTTTCCAATAACTTGAACGCGAACGCCACCGACACCGCCACCACCAACAACTCAAGGCGATAAAGAAGTCAACAGTGAACAGTACATTGGCATTGATAGTATTGTATGTAGAGTGCTCTGTTCCAAGTGTTTGTATATGCCACATACAAGAGCGGTACGAAGTCGTTAATTGAATTATATTTTTCACTTCCACCAAAACGGACAGACAGTCACTTTAGGGCGTGTTGCAAGAGTCGCGCAGACTTGTTGTAGCAAATGTAACTTGCATTTAATTAGCGTAAAACGTGTACGCAAAAATGTCCAAGCAAACAACAAACCAGGCACAGGCACATACATATATGCGGGTGTCATCCAGCTGGTTTGCTGCTACGCATAAAATGTTTAAACGGCGCCACAAAAACGGGTCAAAATTCGCGTGACCATCATAACAAATATGCAAACTTAGCACAAGCTGGGAGTGTTTAGTTTGGTTGGGGGAGGTACGGGGTTTGGGCTATGTTGTCAGTCCGCTGGAGCGCCAGTTCTGGCTGCGGCCGCAGCAGCTGTATTAACATTTGACTTATTTGCAATGACACAACACAAGCACACGCGTTCTTTCTATTGCACACAATGTCTTAACGCTGTAATAAAACATTACTTACAGAATTGCAAAGAACGAGTGTCTAGTTAATGTAAACTATATAAATAAAACAACACTTTATAAAAATTCGTCGTAGGGAAAAAAACTAAACCAAAGAGATGTGCGTTTTGTGTTAATCGAGCTGCTGCGATAGGCATGCGCGCAGCTGTTATCGTCATCGCTGGTTGCATTTTTAATGACTGGTCACCCTAGGTGTGGGCGGCAAGCGCGCCATATTTAAAGTTTTAAAGCGCTCAGACTGCAAACGCTTAAACTTAACTTTAAATTTGTTTTAACGCCAAAACTAAAAGTAGCGACTTTGTGATTAATGACTGATGCGTCGTCTTAGACGCACAACCCCCAAAACGGCTATTTGATAAATTTGTCTGCCTTTCCGGCTAAACATAGGCATACGATCAGCTTGCTTCCGGAATGTACGCTTTTTGCCTTTAGTTCAACCCTCGCAAAAACTAAGCAAAAAAATATATATGTATGCATAAAAGAAATCATAAAAATAAAGAAAATTCATGACTTTGGCGAAAAACTCAACGGACCGCATATCGCGCCAAATTGCTAGAGTTTGGGATAACTTTGACTAAGCGCTTAGTGCTTGCTGTTTTGGCCTGGAGGGGTTGTAACAACAACAAAAGCCAACGAAATAAAAATAAATTTAATGTTCCTGTTTTTCGTCTGCGACATCGTTGGGGGGCGCTCCAGACCCAGGCTCAGGACAAACCATATCATATACATACATATATCCGTAATTTATGCTTCAAAATATCTCGAGCATAAACAGGAAACTACAGCACGTCAAAGTCAAGTTTCTAGCCAAGTTCTTCTATGCTGTGCACAAATTCAATTAATTTCAATCGAACGCCTGTCGTTTTGTGCATCCGGCATTGATATCTATTGAAGACGCTACAAATAGATACAAGCGTGCCAAAGTCCTAGTAAACCCAACCACCAAAGTTTCTCACGTCCTCGCGCGCGCCCTAGTCACATAAATCTTGCAGCATGCATGCGTGCTGCTGTTATGACTTTCAAAGGCTCAGCACAAAACCCAAACCATTGTCATGTGTCCTATGTCCTGTGGAAGTCCTGCTGCGTCATTGCTTTAGTTCCGGTTAAGTTTTTCGGCTGCGTCCAAAGATTTATGTCACTTTGTTGGCAAACAACCAAGCCTTTCACATGTGGTCTTCAAGTGACCCACTTGGGATTCATTGACCAGTCAACGGCAGCAGCACTAATTGAGCGATCTTCCGGTTGGCTAATGGGTTAAAAATGTTTTTTTTCGCTTCTAGGCGCAATATATCTTCTATAGTGCTGTGATAATTTTGGCAGTTTTTCTACCAAAATTTAAGGGTTTAGTGGGGAGACGTTACTTGAGAACTATTGTAAAGATTTATGGCAGTCTAATTTACTGATAGTTTTTGGGTTTTGTAGCTATTTTGCATTCTTAATTGGTAGTTAAGGGGTTCAAGTGACTTTGGGGCAGTAAAACGTTAGCGTCTGAGCTTCTAAAATTTCACTTGGCTCATAAGTGGTATCAATTTTTCTTGTAGTACTCATAGGAAGTCTTTCAATTTCAGTGGTTAGAGTAGAAATATTTTTTTTTATGTTTAATCTCATTTTGTTTTATAATTTAATTTAGAATTTTAAAAATGTTCTGACCCATACAAAAAAAAATGGCTCTGTTTTTACAGCGCTATTTCTATCATTTACCTGGTTTCCTGGTTGCCACTTCCGAAATGCAAACAACTTAATTACCGCCATACATTTTTTCAGTGTTTTTTAGGGTAGAATCAAAAAATTAAAGCGCTCTTTCTGGAGATTGAGTTGAACCTTAAATATTTTTTGAAGCTGTACTATAAAAAGTCTTCTAATAATTTGGGTCCCGCGACACCAGCAATACAGACGGAAATTATAAAGCCGGCGAACTGGCAAGAAGTCGGTCTGTCATGAGAGAGGCTCTCGCGGAACCATATATCTTCTCACCACTTAACGTGGTCAAGGGAGACCTCAACACAAAATACCTTAAAATAGCGGGTCGTAGATGGAATAATCTTGTAATATCCAGGACTAATTATGGGCTAGATACAACCTCAAAAAATGAACATCGCTTATTAACAGGAATAGAAGAGATTCCTCCAGGACTAGTAGATCACTATGGGCTAGATACAGCCTCAAAAAAACAACATCGCTTATTAACAGGAAGAAAAGAGATTCCTCTAGAATATAGACGGACGGCAGTCATCACTATCGGAGAATATACGGAGACTTCCTCATAATATTCCGTGGCATAGTTGCAACCAATGCCCTGCTCTTTGGACGCCCTAGGAAGGCCACTTTTCTATGGACTTTGAGTGCTAGCGGAAACATTAACCACCTCCAGCGGTACCTTAACCGCCCGGACTGGCTCTAACCCAGCTATACACACAAACAACCAAGCAACGAGTTGGAGTTTTGGGCTACAAAATGGTACTGAAAGCCACCAGTTAGGCTCATGGACCGAGCCACCAGTTCAACCAGTTAGTCTTCTAAAGTTTTGAATAGTTTTAAACAATATTTAGGAAAACACAATAAATTATTTTGGTTCAAAAATTAAATGAACTTTCATGGCTTCTACTTAACTTGCAAACGATCTCTCACCTTTCTCTTTTATCTCTTTATCCCTCTAATCCATTGCTAAATAGAAATCCCTTTCAGCGTCAAAGATAAGCCGAGTCCTTCTAAGGAGGAATGTCTGAAACTCTGCAGAGAATCTTTCCCAGTCTATGTAAGCCGTGGTCACATATGCATTGCTTTGACTTTGCAAGAGATCTTTCAATTAGTGTAAAACAGTAGCTTAAAAAAATGTTTAAGGATTCACAAGAACTGGATCGTCAGTCATACAAAGCCTGATAGGCTCGAACCGAACTTATTTTTAAGCCTAGGTTTTCTGATTAGTTCGCAAATTATGTGGTTCCGTTCACGGGCAGGCTGAGTCTTGACAAGCACCACGCTTAGTTACTCAATCGGGATTGGAGAGAAGTCTATGTACATGTCACGTAGTCAATAATATTCACTTCCAGAAATAATGAACTCTTTTGTTACTTATTGGTTCCACAAATTTCCATAATTTGTAAAATTTTTGTTTACTATTGTCTAGGACTGGGGTGGAGGCTTCTTCTCATATACTATGGGGTTGGTCACCAGAGGGAGGAGACAGTGGTTCAAAAATTGTAAAAATTGGGTCACGTCGTTTGGGTACGACCCCTTACGAAAAATAAAATTATATAAGCATAGAGATCAACTAAAGAAGCACTCTCGTTAATTTCACGGTTTTTGAAATGTTTGGAACTAACGAGGATCCAGGATTTGGTCTTAGGGGGAGTTTCTCACTTCGAAGTAGCTATAATAATAAAAACATTAGAACTTCACTTTTAGGGGATTCAGGGGTCCCGAATATTTGCCCGTGGAACTGCGACTGGTTTGGAGTAGAGTACTTCTTTTATTGCACTGACTTTCTCTCATTTCGTGTTTTTCAATGCATCCGCAGGTGGAAGACCTGAAAATGTTGTTGGTGAATCTGGGTTATCAGGCTCTATGGAAATGTAAGAATAGTAGCAAATTAGAAACGATGAATAGCATTAATGGGGCACCCTATACAGTTTGAGGAAGCAAGCTGCGACGACTGGATTTGTCTATAGCGATAGCGGTGTAAGATGGGCTAGAGCAGTCCATGATGGTTATAGAAGATTGAGCTATTTGAGAAATGGGAGGTAGCTGGCTGCGGCTATCTAGACGGACAGCTTGTGGTCGTTTTGGGAGAGGTCCAGTGTAGATGGTGGGGTCACAGTGAAGTTCAACGGATATGCTGAGCAGGAATTGTCTTTAGAAAGTGGCCAGGCACAGGGTACATGGCCTCTCCATGATGCAAGTGGTCACCATTGCAACCGGCTGTAAATCTAAGTGCCGAGTTCTGGTCGGTCTGAAATATTACTGCCATAGTGTCACCATTGCGTATTGCTAAAGGCGGGAGCCTATGGACTATTGTTTTCAATTATATTAAATATGGTTGTTATGATTTCTTTGTCCTTGCCCGAAGTACTACCGCCTAATGAATTAGGAATTTTGTTTCTACCACGAATCTTTTCTATAGCTCCTTCCAAATGCTTGGCAAACTGAAAAAGGTGATCGATAACAACGCCAAAAATTTTGGGACATCTCTCAATTTAGATAATAAGACCATTTGAGGATGATATTACGGTCGAGAGAGACCTTCTCAGTGTCGCCATTGGAGCACTTGGTAGAGGGCGTACTTATGTTAAGAAGTAGTAGAAGTGGCTGAAGGTCTGGCAGCCTTAGGAGAGACACTTTACACCAGGTCGAGACTCGTTAGACTTGTATATGCCAGTTCAGAGGAAGAAGAACTAATTGATGTGAGCAAAAATACCAGACCTAATGAAGTGATAGACAGAACCCTGCCTCATTGAATGTGTTGCTAGCCAAATATATTTTAATACATCCTTTGCAAATAATTTTAAGTGTCCCATATAAACCACATAAAGCCAAATGCACGACAAATTTTTGAGCACTCAACTCAAATTTGAATATAAAAATAATAATATTGAAAACAATAAAAATTTATGAAATGCCATTAAATGGCTTTCCAAAAAAACAAGCGGAACAAGCAAACAACTACAAATTGTTGACAGCCGTCAACTTACCCAGGATTTACCCCTTGCACCAAGCGAAAAGTATAATTTTGTTACTGAGGGGGTTGGGAGTTGGGTTCAGGGGCAAGCTCTGCTTGAGCAACAAACAAAGCCACAAATTATTTTTTATAGCCTTAGAGATGAGGCACAAGCGTTCAGTTATGCGCATTAAGATCCTCGAAGCGGGTTGTGTCGTAGTAGTTGTCATAATTTAATGCCGGAACAGTGCCTGGATAGACGTCTGGGTCGTAAAAAGAAAAAGTGAAATGCACACTACAATGAGCAGGGACTTATGCAATGTCACCACTATGCGGCCGTTCCTAGTGGACCAAAATTTTAATTGATGACAATTTCATTAAAATTTCGGGCTTTGGGGCGTGGATGGCAGTGACTATAGATATGTTTGCATCCTGGGGCAATAAAAAAGCGAGTAAACAACGTCAGCTGGCGCGTGGGTGATGTGCATGATGATGATGAGGAGCGGCGCTTGAGTTTACTGGGATTTGTCCGGTTGTTCTGCCGAACGAACCGTGAAGGATGCAAAAAGTTAATCGCTCAGGCGGACGGCTGTCTGCGAGTTCTCGCACTTTGTATCTGGACAGATGTGTTAATGTGCACTGTAAACTGGGGTTTTTTTTTATAGCCCAGCTCAGGATGTGCTTGTGTGTTTGCTCCCGCCGAGAGTGAGTGCGAATTTCGAGCGCAATAAGTAAATTGCGTAAATTTATAGCTCCGTAAATTGTTTAATGACTCAACAGTCTATTTATCCGGGCTATGGGATGCATTGACATGGCCTAATTTGTGTTGAGGTTGCTCTTGTAAGGATGGATATACATATGTATATATGTAACTGGCGTGTGCCATTTGGGTTCAAGTGCTAGTTCAAGGCGTGGCATAAGTTATAATAATAAAATGAGTAAAATATAAATCGACGCGAGAAGAATTCATTAGAATGGGTCTCTATTTAGCGGCAGTGCCAATAAAAGTATTTGCATGGAGAAGGCCTACCTTCCCTAATCGCCAAAAAAGAAAATTTCTTTCGGACCACAAATCATACTTTGTCGGTCCAAAAAAAAAGACTTAAAAACTAAAATGTCCTGCCATAGCATCCGACTCTAATGAAGTCTAAGCCGTAAGCTTAACTACTGTGTCTTCTCCTTCTTAATACGAAATCAAAAATATTAAATTAACGGAAATACCAAACTACGGGGCACCGCCCCCTACATGCTTCGCCGCCAATGACAGTCGGCAACTTCCGACTATACTACAACATCCGATTTTCAGGAGCATGCATTTTATGTCCGATGAATCTACATACTGACATCGATGACTAACTACATTAGTGCCCAAATGGTTTTTTTGGTGGATGGGTTATTTTAATAAGAAGAAGATAGAGAAGTAGAGTCTAGGCAAGAGTTTACAATTTGCACAAATATGGAACTCAATTTAAAGCAGATCATTATTTGACTGAATTTGTAATTTTTGGCGTGATGTTAGTTTTGTCAGATAAAATAACTAAAAAAAAAGAAAATAAAAAAAATTTTTTTAAAATAATCAGCTTAGCCTGGCAATATCTCTCCACAAAAATAACTTCAAGTACAAAATTATTTTTCCAAAATGTCATAAAGATAGAAAGCAAAAAAAGCGGCAAAATGTGGAGGGTCTCGTTTTTTGTACAACAAAGTTACTGAATACGGGCCTAAGCCGGGAAGCTCTTGGAATCTGCATGGAAATGATGAATTTGGGAGTTAATCCAATAATTTTAAGTTATGTTGTTGAAGCATATCAAGCTGAACTATTAAAACAAGAAGAGAGAGTTCACGGATATCCAAGCGAAAACCAGACAAATGAAGACATATAAATCTTAAGGATATACAACTTAAAATAATCAAAAATTATTCAATTTATTGGCTCAATATATTTTCTTGTTTCTAAACCACCTTGCCCAGGTTTTTAGTTGGAATTTTAACATTTTTCGGGGTAAATATGGAAAAACAAAGGACAAGACTAGAGGCTGTAGCTTCGTTACACACGTATTTAACTACAGATGGATGGGGCTTCTTCTTTAAAGATAAGGGAACTCTACGAAAGACATTTGACTTCTCAATGCTTTTTATTTAGCGAGCTATTAATTTCCACTATAGGACTATCCATAGCGCTAACTTTCGACAAAATATACCCCACTCCCCACCCTTTGACATAGTAAGGGAATATTTTTGAAGATTTTCAATATGAATTTTGTGTCTCGGGACGTTTCGTAAGACACGCCCTTCCCACCTGGAGCGTCACTTAGTTTATGAATGATCCTTATACTTTTTCGTCCGTCCCTTATTAATTTGATTTTTTGCGAAAAATATTCAAGAGGCAATATTTCCTATGGTGGCAGTCGGTGGCGTGAGTGGTAGCGTAATCGCCTCTAAAAAGGAAGATCGGTGATTCGATTCCACGCAGTAGCACTGGTGCATTTGCCTAGCACTGGCATAGCTAGCTCAAAGACGCTATTTGCCATAGAAAGTCTTTGTAATAAAGATACCGCCGTTCGGATTCGGCTATAAACTGTAGATCCCTGTTCTGTTCGAACAGTTATTAATAAAGATTCCCCATGTTCCTCCATGGGGTCAAAGAGGGAAATATTTTTTTTTTATTTTCTATGAATATAAATCATATCGAAATCGGAAATGTCCTGCAGGTTTTGTATAGCAAAGTGAACAGGTGGCGGATCCCCCTTATTTATCAACGCAGTACAGCATGTATTTAATACACTCTTAAAAATGTTAGCCACGCTTCCAACATTAATTTAAAATTCTAAAAGAAATCTGGCTTTACCCATCTGCCCCATCTATTCATCATTTGGTTGCAACTATTTAGAGCTCTTAACTATCTGCAACTAAACTGCAATTAAAGCAGCATTTAACAAGAGAAACTGCTCGTAACGCCCCCGCTATAAGTACTACAACAAAATCCCAGTAAAAAAATAGAAGAAAAACCTCATTAACATTGGGGGTTGGCCTTCAGAGCTTCGGGTTTTCCAATTCGCTGACTTGTCGCACCCAGTCAAAATGTCTTCAACGATAAACGGCACTGATAGCGAAGCATTTATCAAACAACAAAAATAAAAACAAGGCAAGCTCAATTGAGTTTCAAATTGATGTCACCATTATCGGGAGCTGTCATCTAAATTGTGCGGGGCGCTGAGTGAATCCCAGAGACAGTTGGAATAGCCCGGTTTGCTTGGGGGAGGAGGTGGAGTGGTACGCCTATGTATATGCAGACAACCACTTTGTATGCGTATTTATTTTTAATTTTTTTCATCATTTATCAGCAAAGTTGCCCCATGTGGCAGTCTCTAAAAGATTCTCACATGCCACAATTGCATATTTATGTAGATGCAATGTGCAATTTTAGTTTGCGCTTCGATTTAAGTGCTCATAAATAAAAATCCACAACAACCCTCGATCGTATCGTCCGGGGGGTAACGGGGGTAACTCTATGGACAACCCAAGCCGACCGACACATGTCAAAAAGGCAACGGAAAGTTTGTAAACAAAACTAATGCCGACATGGGTGTTGATAAAGTTCTCCAAGTTGTTGTAGTCGACGACGTCGTTCCCCGCCGCTTATTGAATTGCACTACACGCTTGATTGCCCGCTAAACGGATGTAAGCCGGAGGAACAAAGTTGGGAATAGCAGAGTTTGGGTTTAGGATTTGGCTGTATGCATCAATTCGACTCATATGCGATATTTGTAAGTATGACATGTGGATTCGTCATACCAAAAAAAAGAAAAAGAGCAGTTTGACTTTTGTTCTGGTTTTTCGCAAAAATCACAAAGGGTGCCGTCGCACTCCATTTCCCTGCACCCTGCACCCTGCTGCCATTTCCCAGCTACCAGTTTTGTATCTTTAGCCAGCGAATTACAACTTGTGTCTAATGGAAGTTGGCTTTGTCATTTATCGTATCTGCCGCGAAACTTAATGGCATGAGAAACTAAAGCAGTTGGACAAACACTAAACATGTGAAGGATTCGTTGGTTACTTTGCCAAACCATCATCGAATTGATTTCATAGTTTTAGGAAGTGAAGTTTTAGTTGTTCGTTTTAACAAAAAATGCAATAATTTTTTAAGTATGTTGGATAATGGAAAGATGTTTGGGAGCTTAGGGTTTAAGCTTAAAACTTATTTTGAAGAAATGAGCCTGATATAAAGGCGGACATCAATTAGCAACTTGCTTTGAAGGAAAAATTGAGTTGATATTTACAAAAAGTAGACAACAATATTATTTGTAAGTCCACTGGGATAAGCCGCCTAAGTCGCCGCATCCCAACGATCGAACATATAATGGTCAACTTTACTTTCTGTAGCTCCTGATTCCTATAAAAAATTCTGGTACACGTATGATAAAAAGGCAGGTAGGTAGGTTAAGGCGGTAATTGGAACTTAGCGTTCCAACTCACTTAGGCCAAGAACAGGCCCTTTGGCACACCGATAATGAGAGTAAGTAATAAGGATATTGAATAGACATTAAGAAAAAAAATGGCGGACGTAAAGTCGAGCGCGGACGACTTTAGGATACCCTGTACCACTAGCTTGTAATAAAGTCCGATTTCTTCACAAAAAACCAAAAACAGAAGAATTTTTAAGCAAAATTTTTTTTTTGTCCGATCGTTCCTATGGGAGCTATATGATATAGTCAACCAATTTCAATTAAATTTGACACAGTGCTTAAATACCTTAAAAAAGATATGAATGCCAAATTTATTTCAAATATCTTTACAAACAAACAAAACACATCGAATTTTGTATAAAAAACGTGTTTTTGGACCGATTGGTCCTATGGGAGCTATATGATCTAGTCAAACGATTTGGATTAAATTTGGTACAGTGCTTAGGAACTATAAAATACTCACGAATGTCAAATTTGGTCCCAATATCTTAAGAAACAAACGAAACACAACAAATTTTGTTAAAAAATCGATTTTTTGGAAGATCGGACCTATGGGAGCTATATGATATAGTCAACCGATTTTGTTCAAATTTGGCACATTGCTTAAGTGGTCTAAAAAATTTCCAAACGCCAAATCTGGTTAGGATATCTTTATTAAAAAACGAAATATAGCGAATTTTTTTTTAAAAAAGTTATTTTGGCCGATCGGTCCTATGGGAGCTATATGATATAGTCAACCGATTTCGATCAAATTTAGTACAGTGATTGGGAACTATAAAAAACTTTCGAATACCAAATTTGGTTACGATATCTTCATAAACAAACGAATTATTCATCTAAAACGCTTTTTTTTGTCGAGGTCGTCTCAAACACCCCCATGGGAGCTATATAATTTATCCCCGATATCAAAAAAATAAAATAAACTTGCCTCCTATGGAATAATATGGGATCTAATGTGAAAGTTTGGTAACTCTAGCTCTTACCATCTCTGAGATCTAGGCGTTCACACGGACGGACAGGCGGACAGACGGACAGACGGACGGACGGACAGACGGACATGGGTATATCGACTTCTCTATTCACCCTGATCATATTTTAGGTAACATACATTTTCGGCTTGCACAAACTTAATATACCCTTGGTACCATACGGTACAGGGTATAATTAGGGAAATAGGAAAAGTGGACCTTGCTCAACGTGGGATTCGAACCCACAACCACTGGAAAGATAGTCTAGTACACTGTCGCTAGGCTATTAAGGCCGCGTAATATAATGTTCCAGTTCCTCCAGGACATGTTGGGGAAACTGAAACCCCGAGAAACAGATTTTGCTATATTAAATTAAATTAAAAATTGTAGCTAGATTTTTGTGAAAAATATCGGAGTCTGAAGCAATTTCATTTATAAGTTCTTGGCAAGCATAACTTGGTGGTTGTCCGTAAAAGTGTTTTGTAGAATAATTTTCGGTCGCGAACTACAAAAATTCCAACCTTTCTTTTTCTTAAGCACTGTTTTCGAAATTTTTTGTAAAAATATGTTTTTGGGCGCTTTTTCATATCTTCGACACGAAAGACAATTCGAGCGAAAGGTATTAATGTGGTCTTTTCAGAGATACATAATATGTACAGATTAAGTTAAAATTATTGAAGTTATAAGCGAAAAAATTTTAAGCAAAAGGTCATTTTCGATCAAATAAATTTTCAAAATTATGTTAAGCTTTTAAGCTGAAAGAGCTTTTACGTATATTTCGAGTCTCATATCTTCTAAATCGCATAGGAACTGTAACGGTATGGAACAATGAAGTGTTGCATACAAATTCGTGGATATGTAAGTGAACGCAAATGAAAAATTTTTAGTGAAACATTGATTGAATGAAGATTGGAACTCCGTAAATGGTTTCGTATCATCTACAATTCTTACCCAATTTTACAGATAGACTCGGCATGAATTCCCTTTCAGCTTAACATATTGTTTTACTTTTTATTTCGTCGATAAAAAGAACGCTGAAAATTCATAATTTTAAAAAATATATAACTTTCGATCTAATCATCTTTCATGATAATAAAAAATATTTTTTACAAGATATTAACGAATAACAGAAAAAATTGCGTAAAAACATGTTTTTCGAAAAAATCTCGAAAAAGTTCCTTAAGATAGGAAAGGTTGTCATTTTCGGGTTTCTCCACCCAAAATTACCCTAAAAAATACTTTTATACGAAGATTCAGTATTTATTAAATAAGCTCAAATAAATATCAGTAACGCTATACAAAATCCAGAATTTTATTCATGGTATTTAAAGCAAACTCATAAAAATTCAACATTTTAAAAGATTTATTTTTTTTATTTTTTGTTAAAGGTAATATAAGAAATCATTTTATTATAGTTTTTATTGCTATATATTTAAAAAAGATTTCTGTGTTTTGTAATATTTATTTAATAGTGAAGTTAAAAATAAATATTCTAAATATTACTTTCTTAATTTAAAAATTTAATATAATAAGTTAATTTATGCTAGAGCAGCTTTTTAAATATGTAACTAACTAAATTTTTCACAATAGAATTTTAAATTGCAACTATCATACAACTTTTATGTTTATTTTTAATCCTTTCTAAAAACTATGCAATCCATAATTTAAAGCTGGCAGAATTTTAAGCACTCCGTTCACACATCTGTGGAATTTTTTTTGCTTACCACAATCCATTAGTAAATTGAATTCATAAATCCCCTGCACTCATCGAGATTCTGCAACATTTGCCAACCAGAGCGAGCAGATACAAAAAAAAAGCAAAATAAAATCAAAGTCCAAGTTATTAGAGGTCCTGTCAGGGTGGGTGTCGACGACAAATCCTTTGCCTTTGCCTTTTCCTAGCAGCGTGACAAATGTTGCGCAAACAAATGGATTACATTGCAATACTTAGCTCAAATGTAACGTAATGAATCATAAATTTCCATAACTGTCATACGATCTGTAGAGACGGCGACGGAGACAAGCCAGCCAAACGATACATACGAATTTATGTATCTCATGGATACAGCAATTTAAGAAGGACTAGATACAGCATTGTTACAATACGCTCAAGTATATGTGCTACAATAACTTTTTATTGCTGTTTTCACTTTATAAAATTTACCAGAAAATAAAATTGTTAAAATTTCTTATGGCGTAAAGCAGGGATCACAAATATGGGGTTAAAAAAATTAAAGCGAAGAAAATATTTTAGGCGAAAGTACAAGCCATCATATATCACATGTTTATAAATATGATACAAATAAGACTGTTATAATGTTTTTAATTAATTGAAATATCCGATGATATATAATTTTTTAACCTAAAGTAAATATACAAATTATGAAATAAAAAATTAAATATATAAATAACAGCTATTTAAATTATATTTTAATATTGGAATTAATTATATTTTGAACCAAAACTGTGAGACTTTTTTATATCCACAATACATTTCCTTAAAAACATCGTATGGCCGCGAAAGATTACGCAAAATAAAGCTTGATTGATCAATAAATAAATTATTTTACTATTTTCCTTTAATGAACAAATATATTTAATGAAAGTTATGGTCCGAGTTTAGTTTTTATAAGGATTTAGTGGGGAATCTCTCTGGGTTACCGATTACACAGACCCACAGAAAAATAAGTGGCATGAACTTTACTACGCAGAGCTCGAATCTAATGCTAAAAAAATGCCAGGGCTCTGAGATATTTTTGGTATCTCTGACTCTGAATCCAAAGTCCAAAAACCTATAAATAATAAGTAAAATAAATCGTTTCATGGGTTGTGTTGGGCATTGGGAGCCTCGGATTCGGATTGTACTTTTTTATTGTTACTTTATTGTTACTTTTTGCTATTTCGGCTCCGTCTAGGTTTAGCATGGAGCGGAAACAAAACTTCTCCAAACACCAGATTATTAAAAAAGGTTAAGTCAACTTAAAACTGTTGTTAAAAAGTTCTTAAGCTTAAACTTACGCTTCATTGGCTTTAAATTCTTACGAATTTCCTTTATTTATCATACACGAGATTTTGCGTTTTTAAAGTGTGGCTGATATTTAATTATTCAATAAATATCTTAAATAATATCGTATATGAATTTACTTTGAATTTTAAATAATTAACATTCCGAACTATTTATACAATAGTCCAGATGTTAACTCTATTTCTTGGCAGTGTATGACGAGCTTCAAGCTATTTATGTAAAAAATAAAATTTATGTCGTCAGGGTTGGCCAGCTGTCAGCATACATACGTTTAAACGTAACATGTATTGTGCAATTGCTTTGTTTTATGGTTATGACTAAAAAACTTTGAAACTATTAATTATATATAGGGTAACAGACGTTGAATCGGGAAAATGGAGTCATCAACAAATGTTTTCGATCATATACAAATGATTTAAGAGAATGGTTGTGGAAATGAATAGTTTTGTTCAACTTGTGCAGTCAGAGTTTGTAAAAGATTAATTATTTTGTTAAAATTTGTTTCCCCCAACTATATTTTACAATTAAAACAAACTTAATTTCCTTAAATGCAAATTAGGGGGCCAAGTCCAAGGGGCATCAGGCTGCTGAAGCTTTTATCCATATAAAAAATGTATAACTATCAGCTGTGCTAAAGAAATACGAATCTGGAACTTTTTATTCGGATTCGTTTTAAATTTTTGCATTTTTTACCCAATTTGATACCGAATGTTTTGTTGCCAGAAAAATTAAAACGAAGCATCAACCATGTTTAGTAAAACTAATCCGAATAATTTGTTGGGACATTTTATTCGAATTCATTTGAATTTTTTATGTCGCTTAAAACCGAAGGCTTTGTAGCAAGCGGAATTTTCATAAAACGAATTATGAAATCATTTTTTAAGTATTCTTTGACATTTTTGTATTCTATTTATGCCAATTTCAAGTTAAATAGCTATTCATAAATGTTTTTAATTTTTGTTCTGAATCAACTCAAAAAAAATCTAACTCAAATGATCAAGCCAAATTTTTATATGGTTCATGTGTGAACTATTTATGTCTTGCATAAAAAAAAATTCCCTTATAGGAATTACATAGTCGTCGATAATTTCCCTAAAAAGATGCCAATTTTTGCCGGCAATGATCAAGAGAAATATCGGATTTGGGAGCACCCAAAAATAAATCTGAGTAAAATTGTTCGTTTTACGAGGCACTATGCTAACTCTTGCAATCTCTAAAATCTTATCTTAGGTACAGCAGAAGAATAAAATAATTTAAATCTGGAAGTACACCCTCAACATCTTGGAATCCGCTAAACTATATTAATTTCAAAATTGACTAATTTTATGTATTTTCTGGATAACAAACATTAAAACTCATACTTTTACTGCTTTAACAACCACAACTTACTTTTTCGATTTCTCGCAGTGTATTCCACCACCAAAAGCTTAAAGCCAATACGAATAAAAACAAAAAATGTGTGCTTGTGTGGGTTGTTCAACTGCCAGCCATAAATGTAGCCATTTTGTATGTCTGCCTGCTGCACGCTGATTGGCTGCTATAAGATCTTAACAGTCGTTGAACTCCCCCAGAAATGGACCAATTTTCTGCAGGTCCTGCGCATTGCCTTCGTCTGAATGTATATAAGCTGCGCTTACATAGGAACAGCCAAACAAAAATAAAACCTTGCATATATAGCTTCTATATGTACGTATATATAGGTAGTGCTTATGTACAAGTTGCTGCTGCTTCCTCCAACGGACTTAACTCAAACCCAAACCCAATGGAACCAGAAAATTTATAACTTTACCGTGGCCGCCGTTGGCTTCTGTCCATTTATCTTTTACTATTTTATTTTTTGTGTGACTTGGGTAAAACCCAAACCGTCAGCAAAGAATGGTAGTAACATTTTATGGCCAAAGTTTTAATGCCCTAGATCTCCGAAAAAGTAGAGTACATTGCGTTTTAGCTGATACTATATTTAAATATTTAGTTAGTATATTTGTGTTCCAGCTGTTAGATTAGTTATGCTCCATATTTTAACCGAAAAATTAACAATCTCTAAATTTCGCTAAGAACCTTTTTAACTTCCCAATGTCTAATTTAATTTTATTTCAAAGTTCTTTAGCTAAATTTTGCCAGATTTTCTAAAAAATAAACAGAATTATACAATCTTTTTTCATTGGTCTGTGAATATAGTATATAGTATAATAGATTTTCTTAAAATGGAATCGGAATCCAGAACAACATTCATTTCTATTTCATTTAGTAGGAATCGAAGTCCAGAATGTGTCTGTATGTTAAAATAAAGGTTGACACTTCTATCGTTCGCTTTTCTTGGATTTTTGTGAATGTTGGAGGGAACGTTTTTTCGTTGTTTCGGACTTAAAAAAAATTGGACAGTTCTTAATCGCTATACCTTCGTTTTGTAACAAATTTTTATTAAGTTAAAGACTAAATTATTCTTTTAAGATTTGAAGATTCAATGTCGAGTCGAGCTAGTGGAATACAACATATCCCTTTCTTACCTTATCAGATCGATTCGTTATTTATTATGGTGTGTATTATTTATTTATTGGGTGTATGCAAAACTTTCTCAGAATTTGCTCGTCAAAAATTTAAAACAAAAGGTTTGAGTCTAAAAATATATTTGTCTTTGTGACGGTCAAAAATCGGAGACAATTTCACATAAACCCAATTTTGTTTTTACACGGTTTGAATTAACTCGTTCTAAAAAAAATACATTTTTACTCGATTAAGCATAATTGCAAAAAGCATTTTTTTTTAAATCTTAACAAAAAATATTTTTGTCAAACTAATCTTTTAGAAATTAAGTTAGAGAATTCCCTAATTTTTTTTTCCCTAATTTCTAATTTAGTTTCATAACTGCTTAAGGATCTATTTTTCAAAAGGTTTTTTTTAGTCAAAAGTTTTTGACTAATCGAAGAAATTGGCACTTTACCCAGAAGACTGAAGATCAACTTTTTGGCCCAGAAGACTGAAGATCAACTTCTTGACCCAGAAGACTAAAGATCAACTTCTAGGCCCGCAGACTCTGATTGGGCCGTAAAGAGTTGATAAGCCTAGTTAAAATTATCTGCTATATTTTCTAGAATTAAATTATACAAATACTTATTCATTTATATGAGTTAAGCTCCAAACATAAAATAGACTTGATATTTTTTATTTTGTACCTTACCCAGAAGAAAACTCAGTGGAGGCAAAGTAGATTCTTATTTGTAAGAGGAAATTTACTAACCTAACTTACTGCGTTGACGAGACCATTCTGCCCTGGAGCTATAAGATTTGTTAAAATGAAGTTAGTAAAGAGTCACTAATCTTTCAAAATGAAGAAGAATGAAGAAATTAAGAAAAATTCTTTCTTCTTTTATACTTAGTAGGAATTCAATCTTCTATCAATAAGATTTTGAGCCTGAAGGCCTTTGTTGCTCTGGCTCTAAACTTTTTCCTTAGAATTAATTTTAGGGTACAATATTAAAAATAAAATAAAAAATTAAATTTTGAATAAAATTTCCTTCGCTTGTATATTTTTTTTTTTTTATAAATTAAGAATACTTGGTTGATTTTGGGCCTTTCCATATTTTCTTTATAAAGAACCAGTTCTAGTTCCTCAGACATGAATTACTTATCAATCACAAAAATCTGTATATCTTAAAGTACTAGAAAAGTCTTTTCAGTCATCTACAATTTTATAAAATCGTCCTGGACTATGATTATTGAGAGCCCAGAATTTCCAGGTGATTATCCTTGACATATAGTTCTTTACTTATTCTATGACTTCTATGTCTATCATTGTGAGATGCTTTTCATATCGTAGATACAGAACCCTATGCACAATCCTGCCAAACGTACCAGATACATTGAGGAGACGACAGGATTGGTTACTGTAGGTGTCACCCTAGATACTTACAACTCTTCGGTTAACATAGATATTTTAATAACAAATCTTGCTAAAATTATAATCTGATATTTTTCTAAATAAACTATATGGAAGAAAAATAGTTGGGCGAACCAAAGCACGTTGCATAAATGCAATGAACGATGATTTGGTAAAAATAAACGTCCTAGGAATATGATGATGACATTATTGTAATATAAGTTCCCAATATTTACATTTTAAAGAGAGAGAAAAATTATTTATTTTTAATATTGTACCCTAGAATTAATTCTAGGGAACAAAAAGTTTAGAAAGAGAGAGAAAAATACTTTTTTAATCTATATGAAATGCTTAAAAATGCTAACATTTTCAAAAAATCGGATCAAGAGTTTCGAAGATATAACTGTTTATTTGGGCACTACCTCTAAGTCTTCCTTATCTTACGCTGGCCTTATAATCAAGACTTTTATCCTATTGTGATTTCGCAATTAGTTTATAAATTAGTTCCATTGCGTCTTTCCGTTGATGTGAGCCTTGTAGAAAAAATTTGACTTATTTCTATATCTGTGCTAACACCAGCTAGTAAGGAAATTTGCATTTTATAATGCACAGTTCCTTAAAACAAAATTCACAAAAATTTCAATACAATTAAATCAATAGTTTCAGAGATAAAAATTTTTATAGGGCGCTATCTCTAACATTTCGAGATGCAGTAAATTAGTTGTTGTTAGTTTGAGTTATGTAAAAGAATCTTGAATATTCTAATATCAAGGCTACAACCAACTAGTGTGAAAAGTCAACTCAAAGAACTTCATGGAGTTTAGCAACCAGTCAATATAGCAGCTTATATATTCATATACTTGCCTTTTCTACGGAGATTTGAAGAATTTTGAAGCGATTCTTCTGTGGCCTGGATTACAAATAAAGTTCTAATAACAATGCTAAAAAAATCCCAAAAACACTTCTTTTTTGGAAACGAAATTTAATATTTACTAACTGAATTAGTAAAATTTCGTATTTTTAAAGAAGTGCATCTCATAATCGGTGTTTCCCGTGCTTAGCAATATTTTTCCTGTCTACCCTATCTTGTTGTTCTTCTTTTTTCTGCCCACACACAGACGCCAAAGTGGCGCCATTTTTGTCGCATTGCCGTTGGCGCTTTTGGGCCTGACTGGCCATTTTATTTTATCCTTTATTTATTTGCACAGAAATAAAGTTTTTCTGTCCATATCAGCGAAAAAAATAAAAATATAACGAACCTAGGGAAGCATTTATGGGCAAGCGTTAAATTAAGCGCTTTAACAAAGATTTTAATCCAAAGTTTTTATTTTTAATTAATTTGCTTATACTTGTGATTGGAATTATGCAAAGATTTTCGTGAAAAGTTTTTATTTTTAAAAGTTCGCTTTTATTTGTGATTGATATTAGGCAAAGGTTTTAATCAAAAGATTTTATTTTTAATAAATTTGTTTTTATTTGTGATTGGAATTATGAAAGGATTTTAATCAAAATTTTTAAAAAACTTGCTTTTATTTGTGATTGAAATTCTGCAATTCATTTAAAGTAAAGTTATAAAAATTTAAATTAAATTAAGCGCTTTAACAAAGATTTGAATCAAAAGATTTTATTTTTAATTTTGTTTTTATTTGTGATAGGAATTAAATATTGTTCCTTTTTGTAAATTTTAATTAACTAAATTTATTATTTTTTTAAATTCCGATAGAAATGTTTTTATAAATGATTGTAGTTTACATTCAACCTAAAAACGAGTTGTGGTATTCGTGATTGGTTTTAAAATTGGAAGCTTGATGTTCCCAATTCCTATGGCGTACACTATATCGGAGTTCAGGCAAACGAACGGATATGGCATTATCAATTTTTGTCCTGACTTTGATCAAATATATCAAAGCCTATTGTTTAGCGAGGATAAAAATATTTATTCATTTTAGTTTATAATCACGGAAGTACTAATCGCTCCATGCATTAATATGTCGTATACAATCCTTCTTCTTATGTCCTGAGCATAGCGCCATCACAAATTGTTTCCAATACCTCCGTGTTTCAATATCTCCATGAAATTTAGGTACCTAAGAATAATCTGAAAACCTGGCAATAAAATTGCTTCTATTAACAATTCTCTGCAGCTGGATCTGATTTTACACTTGTCATTTTTTCAGATCGCAATGCTCTCAGGATACTTTCAAAGTAGTGCGTCTCCATTTTTCCATTTCTTCAAATCCAATGCGCAGATCTCCGTGTTTTCAGTACTACAGAAAGTAGAATTTATTTGTTCAATCCTCTGAGAACAATTTATATCACCTGAAAATTTCAGCAGTCCTGTAGTTGGTTTTTGTACTCCTGCAAATTTTTTGATATAGTGTAGGCCATATGCGTTTTCAAGGCTAACGTATGTTTGATTTCTTTGTTATTTAAGCTTCGACTCATATCCCAATTTGCAAATAGGTTTACTTTTTAGTCAGACGCCACATAAATCAGCGTTCGTTAAAACGTTTCAAATATTACCATAGCTCAGCATTTCAGTTTTTAAAAGCTTCAAAATTTATAGCAAATATTAAAAACTTTTCCTAAAATACGGGATTTCTTTCCCTTGAAAATTTTACACAATTTAAGTAAGTTGCATAAACATTAAAAAATTATACAAAAAATTGGTATTTATTTTCGTTTAAACATTTCTATTGAGACTGGAATGACAACATATAAAAACACATTTATTTCTTACTTATTATTAATGTATTACATAATATATTCAGTAAAAAAAGTCATTCAGTGTTTGACAAAGAAAACAAAAACTTAGTAAGAAAAATTTATTACATAAATTAAATTTCATGCTAATATAACAACAATTAGACTTTTTCAAGTTGGAGTGTAGAGCGCATGAAATGGAAGTGTTTTTTTTTTTAAATAGATTTTTTTGGAATTCATTTTGAAGAGACGGGCGTTTGGACACAAATTATATTTTATTAAAATTAAGAAAGGTTCTTCTTTTTATTTGCTATCTCCGTTTTCTTTTAAAGAAATGCACAACTATTTTAATTTAATTCAAACTGATATGCACAGTTGGGAGCTGTAGAAAATTTGCTTAAAAGAAAAATCTTACCACAGATTTAGATTTAGTTAATTAAATCTGTTAAATTTGTCTTGTGGCTTTTTGTTATTATTTGTTGCTTAATGTTGTTGTCTCATGACTTTTGCTTGTTCAAATTTCTTGTTCAGATTTCATTTAAGTAACCTTCGATTCGTAGATTGATTTTTTTTTTTTGCTATTTGCTCGCATTAAATTATTAAAAAATAGTTCTATATAAAAAAACAATTTTACAATATGTGGAGCACTCTACCTGTAGTCTTAAGTATTTCATTTCAACTAATTGTTGTTGCCGCCCTGTCAGGTGTGTCTTCTCTTTTTCCATTTACTGAGTGTTAATCTATTGGCCTAATAGAACTTTTTCGCTTGTGCCTCGCTACGGTTTCTGTTGGAATAAAATAATTTTAGTTTTTCTTTCTATTTTTCATACATTATATAGTATGCCATGTGTTCCAGAAATATAACAACATTTCTTGAACTCATGGCAATGATTCACTTACTTGAACATATTATAGATAAATACTAACAGCAGCTGCACGACGGTTACGCTTAGGAACAATGTTACGCCCACACAATTACCTGTTGGACAGGGCGCAACTTGCGCCGCCTGAGGTGCGGATCCCAATCTGTACAGAAAATAAAATTAACAATAAACGTTAAAGTACCAATTTATACACATCCAGAAGCCATAAGTAACGAAAGTGCAAGTACATGAAACTAAAAATAGTTTACATTTATCGCGAGATTTGATACATATAATTTAAATTACGTTAATACATTATATTTTTAAAGCAGTGTTATCAGCATCAACAGATGTGTTGTGCTTATCATTTATTTTGCTTCTTCACAAAATGATCTTTTGCATATGGGCCTTCCCCAACGAAAATTTTTTCCCCGTCGATTCTGTTTGTGTAACTAACCTCTGTCCCACATGGGAGATGCCCTGCTTGACCTGGTTCATGCCATCACGCATTTCTGCAATTAATGTCTGCACATCATAGCCTGCGGACTGTATTTGTGCCGTAGGCGCATGCTTTTGATTTGTTTGGATGTTATCGGTGCGCACATTAATATCACCGACAAGTTGTCGAATTTCACGTATAGCACTCAAGAGTATATTCTGGTTTGTTAGTAGCAAATCCACATCGGGTCTTGTAATTGTGGCTCCCGCAGGCAATTGCTGCTGTGGTACGCTACCTGCTGCAGGCGGTGGCAACGCAGCACCCGTATTGGCGGCTAAGCCACGAGAAACCAGTGACAAAGTGTTTTCTTGGCGACCAATAATCTCATCCACTTTGCGTGACAGCTCACGTAAGTGCTCAAAGATTTGGCTTTGGCCCTGCCAGATTTGACGCAATTCGCGTTGATTTTCAGACTCATAGAATTCTTCCCACTCCTCGTCGTCTTTGTGCTGCAATATTAGAACGGAAATTCGATTAACAAATTGTATATTAAAAGTTAAGTATTATCAGCTAAAGAGATAAGCTGCTTTATCAATTAATACACTGCCAACGTGATTTTAATATAAACTTCAGGCGCACTTACCGCCTCATCGGGATGCTCCTTCTTATACTCTTGCTTTTGTTTCTCTAACTTGTCCTGGTATTCCTTGTACTCTTGTGTAAGCTTTTCTTGGCCCTCTATTTTAGGCGCATCCTGTTGCAGCTGTCCAGCGGGATGCAATGAGGTGGTCAAGAAGTGAAACACATCGTGATCATCGGCCAAACCACCAGTAGCGGCAGAAATACCAAAGTAACCATTCTTGGGCAGATGCACACCATCAGCTCTTAGACACATTTCGTAATCCTCATTATTGTTGGTCATACCATTGTGTATGAGCAATGTTAAGACATTGTTGTAGTATTCAATGCGCGCACGTGTTGGGAAAGGTTTGTTGCGGAAATCACGTAGACAGCCACTAAGCTGCTGCGTTGTACCATCGTTGGCATGGTCATACTGCTTAGTGCCATCATTTAGCACAGCACTGATATAAGGATTATTGTGCTTATTGTCGTTGTCGAAGGAATCGAAGATAATGCCCAGACCGTTCCAACGATCCGAGGAGCCAAAGACGGGACCATTGTAGTCACCTTTTTCGGTAGTGTACCAAAAGGCTAGACCATCAGCGCCAATGCGTCCACGTCCAGTCACACGAAACACTATTTCCACATCCCACCAGTCAAAACTTGTCTGTTGTTTGGTCCAGATGGCACCCTTCTGTGAGCGTAGCGATGGCGCTACACGCACACTCTCCGAGCTGGCAATGGCATCTATAATTTAAGGCAACAGGTAGCTTTAGTCTGGTTCAAAATGTGGTAATTAATTTATTTAAAAACAAAGTGCCTGCGTGTACACTTTGAAAGCTAAACATTTGTTGGAGCTGTTGTCAGTGATAATCGCTGCCATCTCACTCGCACGCATGTACTTGGCATGGTAAGCGACTTGAGATGGCCAAAACAACTGACGTGGAGCTGCTTTACTTACTTCCCCCGTACTCCCAGAACGGCACTGTGCCATCTTTCTGAGCCAGATACGGCGGTTTAAATGAGTACTTGTATTCAAAACGCCTGTGTACGCCGACAGCATGTGGATTTAGGTTGGCCGTCACATAGTTTAGTTCAATAAATATGTGCAAAATAGCTAGAAATTTGCAAAACGTATGCAGCAGCAATTTAGACCCGGTCGCTCGCATTTTTATATATTATTTTGACAACAGTTTGACAGCTGCAAAATATGGCTGGTCTGCTCTAACTATCTGGTCTTTGATAGAGTTGCCAAGGCAATCCAAAAAATATCGATAGGTCTGAAAATATCGATGTGTACATTAAACCCAACCAAAAATATCAAATTTAATTAGTTTGATATTTGTTTTGCTTATCAAGTCAATTCCCTTGAAATAAAACATAACATTATTTTAAAACATCGCGTAAATAAATTATACGCGCCTTTAATTATTTACATATAAATAAAACTAACATTTTATGGTGCCAGAGAAACGCAGCACTGAGCTCAGCTAACTTAAACAATTGTGGATCCCTGTTGATTTGTGCGTTGGTTGATTTTTACATGTGTCTGTCGTTTCTTCTCCTCCTTGAAAGCTTCAGCATTTGCCTTCCTTTCAATTCTACGTTCGTTGCGATACTCCTTTAGCAAGCGTTTGCGTTCCTTCTTCTCTTCCGGCGTCTCATCCTTGGGACGTATTGAAAGCACGCTAAGCGTCGACAAAACAGACTTGGCACACAATGATTTGGGTCCAGCTGTGTTTGGTGATTGATCTTCCAAGCTAGCCAGCGCCTTTGCTGTCAATTGTCCATCGACTCCATTACGCAATACATTTGTGGGCAAACCTGTTTTGGGATCGATTTGAATTGGTGCAACATTTGTGCTGGCGCTAGAGAGACGACTGCGGCGTGGTTCATCAATTAATTTGGGATGGTTGTATATATTGGAATAGGTAGATAGTATAGACTCGCAGTCCCATTTCTTTTCCTTAGGATCTTCCACCTCAAAATCAACCAACTCTTCGGTGGGATCTTGCTCACCCTCCACTACATTGCGATACTTTGCTATGCGCTCGCGATCCCATTCTTTATTATATTCCAATGATTTGTCTTTCTTTTTGAATTCTTGGAAACACTGCATAACCACAGGATGTTTTTGCTGCCAGCTGCCTTCGATATCATCTAAAGAGCGATCGCCCAGCTCGGGATCATCGTAGCTAGCGTAAAATTGTTCAAAACGGTCATCAAGCAACGTTAGCTGCTCGTTACGGCGTATAACACTGGAAGACATCGAGTATTCGGTGAAACGTGATCTCACTTCCTCGTCATCAAAACGACGTTCACGCATAAGCGGCGCCAAGCGATCCATGAGCTCATCATCATTCTCATCATCGTCATTTAAATTGTCAGAATCAAAATCCATATCTTCACCTTCGCTTCCATACTCATCATCTTCATCATCATCATCATCATCATCATCGCCCTCCATTGCTTTCATCACAAAATCATCTTCTAACTCATCAAACTCTTCACAATCACTGTCTAAGGCAGCAACTACATCCGGATCCCAATCTGGGCGTGGGCCTGGTTGGGGCGCAGCCTTGTTTAGCATACCTTCCTTCTCTTCAAACTCACTTGCAAATACGGAACTAGGCAAATTAAGCCTTGGTGCTGCCTGCTCGTTAGCTAGTTGCTTTTTGAGCTGATTTGGATTAGCCATAAACTCCCAAACAACTTCATCTTCTCGTTTTTTGAGATGCTGCAAATAGTTGTAGTCATCATCAAAGTGAACACCAAACTTTTTCTGCTCCTCCATACGCTTGGCCGGATCAACGGGAGCTTCATCTGGCTTTGTAGGCTTTTGGCGTGCGCTGGCTTCCAGCAAAATGCGTTGTGGCGCAGTTTCATCTGTCACCAAAGGGTCGTGCTGACTGCGGTGCACAAGATGGAAAGTGACCGCTTTCTTGCGGTCAATATAAGGTTTCTTGCCTTTTACCTACATAATTATAAGAATAAATAAACCTTTCAAATGGCTTTAAGCAAAAACTTACCATTTTTAAAAGCTTCTAAACAAATATTTTAACAAATTTGTTTTTTTAACACTCGCAAGCAATATCAAAACACATGTGAAAGACAGAGTTGCATTATTAGCGATTACATCAGACTGTTTCATGTTGTCATCGTTCAACCGATAACTTTATCGAGTAGTACCTTTAGCGCCAAATACAAATAATTCAAACAACATAAGTTTTGTTTTTACGAGTGGAAAACATTTATGTATTTGAAAGTTTCTAGAGTGTTTACGTTGTGTAAAAAAATAAAATCAAATTTAGCAAAATTACGAAATTTTTATCTCATACAATTGTTTCGTTTGTTTAGTCGTTTCATTCAATTGCCTTTTGCTTGATATCACCAAAGTTTGAAAAATATTTTTTAGCATATACAATACATATAGTACATTATGTGTGTGTAGTTCGAACTTACATCTAAATTTTAGGTTTTACTGCCTGGTTAGCATTTAGTGTGGGCTTTATAAATTATTGTTTGTTGCTCAGCTTAAATGTAAGCTTGGTGTGTTTCTGTATTTGAGTGTAATATATAAACTGTGTGTCGACTATCACGAGCAAAGTGTACATCTTTAAAGTATATATTTAAGTATATATATGATTTTAAGTCGCACCATTTTAAAAATGTTAGTTACTCAATTGGAATCACAATTACTTTCGTTATAGTTGTTTATTATGGTCAGGCAAATAAAAAAGTTTACAAAATAAAAACAAACAAAGTTCTGCTGTCAAAAAACTACATTTATATTTTATTTTTGTGCAATTCCAAAAAATTCGTAAGTAAGGTAAATGCCAAAAACATATGAACGTGCGTTTGCATAGATAATAAATTATTTAAAAATGTGTTTGTTTCTTTTTTTGGATTGCATAAAGTACATCAAACTGAACTTAGCTTTTGTGTAAGTACTACCAAAATATATTAAGGATTACGATTTTAAATTATTTTTCGAATGTTTAATTGGCATAAAATAAATGTGCGCTTCCTATGCTACAAAAAATACAAAAAACTATGCATGTATGTATAAGTATTTATATACTATTAATATTAATTATTATGTTTCGAAAAAAAGACCCTATGCTCTTTTTCATTCCTCAAGATTTTTGCAATTTTCTTGCATGTTTTATTTCTTTTATTTAGAGCAAATTTATGGTTTTGCTTTGATTTCTTCTTGTTTTAAATTCATAATCACTTTATAACTTATGCACATAAAACATCTTACATTAGGTGTGTAAATCATAGCGAACTAATTCGTTAACTCAATGATGGTGGATTGTGTTGATAATATGTACAACACAGTTTTTTTTTTCAGTGGCAGTTGTCTTTCCTTTCCGTGTTCCTTGTTATGTTTTTAGTAGGTGTGTTTTTCAAAAACCTTTTTAACGAATGCATATTGTCTTTAGTATAAACAATAACATATCGGTGCATCTAACTATTACTAAGTGACTCTTGGCCTCTGTGTATACGTGTGTGTGAGTGTGTGTGTGTTTGTCTATTTGTGTGACTGGGTGGCACCTGCGCAGGCAGGTGTTGAGGTAAACAACAAAATATTACAATTATAAAAGAACTATGCTCGAAATACAACATAATACGTTAGATTCTCTTTTAGTTTTAATGCACATGCTGATGATGCACACCCGCGTGTGGCTGTGTGCCAAATACGGTCATTAGATCGCCTTCGTATATTGCAATAAGCAGCATTATGACCACTCCGCTTAGCATGCCGAGTATTTGCAAAAGAAACTGAGCCAGCGATTTATGCGAAGCCGAGATTTCAGGCATCTGAAATAATAGAAAACAAAGTGTGGGACAATATCTCTTTAAAATGATAAACTACACTTACCATATCAACCAAAGCTATGTAGATAAACAGTCCAGCCGCAACGGCAAACATCCACTGTGCCACATCCTGCGACTGCCCAAAAACAATGCCAAAGATCATGCCTATAAAGCTCAGTACACCAGTCAGCAAATTGTAATAGACCGCCGACTTGACCGACATGCCGGCCTTCATAAGTATGGCAAAATCGCCCAGTTCATGCGGTAGCTCATGACAAAAAACGGCCAGAGAAGTAGAGAAACCACCAGCAATATTTTCAGCAAAAGCTGCACCAATAGCCATGCCATCTGTAAAATTATGCAAGCCATCACCCATGATGATCATCCAAGCCACAGCGCTTAACGTCTCAGGCGGCGAGTGCACATGACCATGACGATGGCTATGACCATGATGCGAGGACTCATGTTCACGCAATATCACGGTGACATGATCATTATCATTGCCATTATTGCCTTCCCTATTATTGCTGCTGGCATACACCGCATTGCCATCAAGATCGGTGGTTATGGTATTATTGTCGCTCTTTCCTTGAGGCGTCTCCTGCTGCTGATGATTATTGTGATTATGATTATGATGGTTCATTTCTGCATAGTTATTATGCGACGTAGAAAGCAACGATTGCGCTGCAGCCGCCGATTCGCTGGTGCCATCATGCTCAGCTGTGCCGTTGCGCAAGTTGGCACACTCTGCGCCCACACCAGTAATTGATGCATTCGTTGATGTAGCCACATCACCTGGTAAATGCATCCAAACATCCTGCTTGTTATCCATAGTAATCTCATCGTAACAGTAAGGATATGAACTATACTTTTGTTTGCAGAATTTTTCACTTGTTACGGGATTACTAACCGAGGAATCGGGATCACGCATAACTTTGGCGCGTGAAGGTTTTTTCGTTTCTTTCTTCTCGACACTTTTGCGCCATTCCGAAATCATGGTAAGCGCATGCTCAGTGACATAAAAGAATATAATGCCGCCCAAGCAGCCCAAGCCTTTCATAATCATGCCATGTTCGCTCTGTCCAGCAAGAGCCTGAAATAATAAATCGAAAATAAGTAAAGTTTATGATTGGTTTTTTATAATTTATATTTATGGGGATTGAGTGTAACGATCTTAAGATCATCGCTCGTTTGCATAAAATTATTTTTTGTGCCACAGCGATTAAACTCTTTTACGAGATCATACTAATAATGAGGTCATCCTATAGATACACTTCTTATTGTTGCTATTCAGTTAATACTCACATGTGGCAGCAAATGCAACAATGCATCGCCCGTCATGGTGCCCACAGCCAATGAGACCAGATATTGTATAATATGCTTATAATAGCGTGAGTTCATAAATGGTATAATGGCCACGCCCATAAGTCCCAAGATGCCACAAGCAAATACCGATACAAAAGCATATATCCACACTGTCAAGCAAAGCAGAAGTTTTAAATAAAAGCTCTATTTATATAATAATATCAAATACTTACCATACATAACATCATTTTTACGTGCCTCAAATTGACGCGCCTCAACGCTATCAATCTCAGCCAGCACCGCTGGCTCTATGCAACCCATACGTTGTGCAGCATTTGGCGCTGCTAATTGATACAGTAGCACCGGACATAAATGCAGCAAATCTCGCTCACTGAGCGTATAATTCGTTCTATCACTAGAATTCTGCTCTGTCATTGAGGGCGGGGCGCAGGTTATATTACTTAGCGTGTCATTGATAGCAAGCGTACAGTTTGTTAGCTCCAGCTCCTGTGCCTGCTTTTGATGGTGCTCTTCATGATGACTGAGATCGTGTGGCTGCACATGATGCACCAGTTTGCTGTCCGCAACGCACTGTAGGGTAACAAAAAGAGGTTTTAGAAATTTATAACTTAATTAACAAGAATAAATACTCAAAAAACTTGTCAAGAAGCATTCAGGAAATTACTTCTTTTAGAAATAGTTCCCTATTCCTTTTTTCCCCAAATCCCCAACCAATTACCCCTTCCACGTTTAGATTTTTTTTTACAGTTCTGCTATTGAAGTATTTCCCAAAGCGTCATAAAACGCAGAATTTAAAACATTTTGATATTTTAAGCTTTAAGTGTTTTGCGGCATTGTAAATAGATTCACAATTTTAATAAGATTATTTCTAGTAAGTAAGTTATTGTAAATTCAAGATCACTGATAAGCTGCCCGAATAGAAGACCCACGTTCTACATATACAGATCATACTACTTACCGTGCCATTGCCGCCGCTCAGCAGCTGTTGCAGTCCAAGCTGTTCCAGCAAACGCTGAAATGCAATTGCATTCAACTTGGTTGGGATTTTGTCATCTTCGGGCATATTAGCGCCATATTGTTGTATTATTTGTTGCAAAAAGTATTCTGTTATTTCGGGCACATGTGACATCAGCTGATCTTCCTCGTGCTGTCCATGACCGGCATGTCGCGTGCGTCTTCTATGCGGCGGACTTGTGCTGTAATCTTGGGTATAATCATCGAGCTGTCTTTGATCGGTGGTTTCACTGGAGGGACTTAGGTTGTTATAGACACGTGCGTTCAATTGTTTATTGCCCTGCGCCACAGCCAGCATATCCTCAACATGATCCTGACAGTGCAGGCGATCGGCGCAGAGTAAACAAACCACACAAACGGCCATTATGTGACGCGCCATCTTGCATAGCTTATCTCAAGTGTAGTAGTGTAGTAGTTAATAGTCAGTCAAACGTGTTAAGTATATATATAGTATATATGTATATAGTATATAATTATAATTCGTTAACTTTATGCTTAATGCTAATGCTGTGTTTATTGGTTGTTCTTGTTCTTGTTGTTGACGTTGTACTAAACAAATGCAGTTCAAATCATTGTAGTCATCCAAGTACCTCCTCGTTTGTGTAGTATAGTGTAGTTAGTTGTAATCTGTAAAAAAATTAAGCAATAATTTTTTTAGTTGAAATTGGTTCACTCAAGCGTACAAGCTGCCCACAGGCCATCGCATTTTTTGCGCAATTTGGTCAGATACGGATCAGCTTGGTTCAGCGGGGCTTTACTAAGTAGGTATGCGATAAAATAAGCCTACACTCTCATTTTGTACTCGTGTGGTGTGTTCTATTGTTGATTTGGCTTAAATCAATTACAATTCCGATTGCATAACGACGCATAACTGCCGCCAACGGTCGGTCGTTGGTCTATTTGTTTAGGACGGCATATCTATTTATACTCTTTCGCAAAGACTGGGCATATTAACTTTGTCATAAATCTAATTTTAGGCGGTTTTTTACTTATTCCTAACTAATATAAATCAATAAAGCTGTAAAAAATTTATTTAAGCGCTTTCTGAAAACTTGGAACGATGCGATTTTCGAAATGGAAATAGGAGTTTTATTTTGTACTGTAAATAAAATATACTGATGAACTTTTCAGTCTTTAAGCACGATTCCATTTTAAACACAGCGCTACTTTTAATGTATAAATTTTCGACTTAAATCGGTTGGTATAATTTTTAGAATTTTGAAAATAAAATTGAAAAACATTTGAAACAATAGAAATTTTCAGAAACTGAATGAATGAATTTTTTGGGTTTTTTTAACTAAAATTAATTTGAACATCTTGAAATGTTGGATCTGTTTGCTGGAGTCGTAAGCAGTAAGAATAGAGAATAAATTAAATTAAACTTTTAAACTTCTAAGGCTTGATTTAAAAATTTTCTGTTGCTTTTACAAACATTATTATAAGAAATGAACTGTTATGGTCTTGAAATATTTTGATCATAAACTCTTTTAATGCAGGGAATACAAAGACTAACATATCATGTAAATTTATTTTGCAATTTATAAGACGACTAAAGAGTGGATAAAATGATAAAGAATCACTTAAAATAATGGATAAGAATCAAAAGAATCATTTAAATCCATTTATATATATATAAACTTCAATCAAACTGGTAAAAATTAATTACTCTAAAATAGCTTCCACAAAAGTTAAACTTAAATAATTTTAAAATGCTTAAGTCGGACTGAAAATTTTGCTCACACTGCAATCCAAACGTGGAATGGAACATCCAATACGTGGAAAATCTCAAGGAAAACTTGGTACTGCAAAAGGGCAACCAAGGAACTGTGCTGTCTAAATAGAGGTCAATGTTCGAAAGTTAGCCGAGTAATCACCGGACACTGGCTGGTGGAAACCCACGCATCAAGACTTAACGCTTCTCACCATAACTTCTGCACAAGTTGTGGCGATGAAGTGCTGGATATGGTGGAGCAGCCCTTCTGCCACATCCTGGGATTGTGTAGTCATACTTTCTAAATTACTCATCCCAGCTCTTAAACAGAGTCCAAAATAACTCTCAAGGTTTATTCAGGCCATCGAAAGGCTGTGAATGGGAACATCTAGAGGACCTACTAGTGGGAAAGGGTTGAGGAAAGTCCACTCTTGCGGTATCACAATAGGCCTAATTTTTGGCCTATGTGAGTTGGGACGTCAAGTCACAGCAAACATAACCTAACCTAAAGTTGAACGCGAACGACTTTAAGACCTCCTGTGGCATCTTATTGCAATAAGCATGTTATATACGCAAAAACATTGGTTGCAATATCTTTATAAGCGAATTATACCATAAGAATGTTTTTTTTTTTTTTTTTGAATTATCGGTTTTATGGTGGCTATATAATATTGTCGACCGATTCGATATCTCCAAATCATTTTAGACTTGGTTTTTTTTTGAGGTGCTCTACCCATATGGGAGCTTTATAATATATCACTGATATCAAAAAAGAAAATGAACTTATCTCCCAGCCATTATAAAAATTCTAATCTGAAAGTTTGGTTACTCTAACTCCTGTCATGGACATTGGTATATCGACTTCTCTAGTCACTCACCGCCCGAAGTTACCTAAAGTATGACCAGGGTGACTAGAGAAGTCGATATACCCATGTCCATGTCCGTCCGTATGAGCGCCTTTATCTCAGAGATGGCATGAGCTAGAGGAACCAAACTTTCTGATTCGATCCCTTACAATGTTATTTTAATTTTTTTTTATATCGGGGTTATATTATATTGCCCGCATAGTGGGGTTTCATACGACATAAAAAAAAATTTTAGATCGATAATTTGTTTGTTTATGAAGAAATCTTAACCAAATTTGGCGATCCCAAGTACCAAATATCAAAATCGGTTGACAATATTATATAATGGGTGATTCGTTAAGACCTTTTTTTAATGATTTGGCAAATGCAAATTTCAAAGGAATAATGGGATCTTTATTTATGATTTCGAAAGGATATTTTATGGCATTTATTTTTTCAAAATAATCTCGTTCAAATGTTGACCGCAACTGCGTTTTAAATGGTCCATCCTAAAGGTCCAATTTTCCATGACTCGTTCAAGCATTTCCACTGGTATTTGGCCAATAACACGAGTAATGTTGGCTTCCAAGGCCTCAATCGTTGCTGGTTTGTCCACGTAAGCTTTTGGCTTTACGTAACCCCAAAAAAAAAGAGTCGAGCGGTGTGATATCGCACGATCTTGGCGGCCAAGGTACGGGTCACGTACGTGAAATTAATCGCTCATCAAATTGACCTCGCAATAGAGCCATTGTTTCATTGGCAATGTGGACCGAAGCGCTATCCTGTTGGAACCAAATGTCGTCGAGATCACGGGCAACAATTTCAGACAGCAAAAAGTCCGTTAACATGGTCCGATAGCGTGCGCCATTGATGGTAACGTTCGCAGCTTGCTCATTTTTAAAAAAATACGGCCCAATGATTACACCAGCCCACAGACCGCACCAAACCGTTGTTTTTCTTGGATGTAATGGCAGCTGGTGAACCTCTTCGGGTTGATCTTCTCCCCAAATACGGCAATTTTACTTATTCACGAAGCCGTGGAGCTAAAAGTGGGCCTCATCACTGAACAAAATTTTGGTCGAAAACAACGGATCTTCATCAATCTTACCAAGAGCCCATTTTCTTAGTACAATTGTACAATTTGTAAATGTTTTTCGGGTGTAAGTCTTTGCATGATGATTTGCCAATGAATACTGAACAACTTTGCCTTTGACAGCTGATATGGATCACGCGTGATCCACACGAAAATATCTATTGAAAAAAAGGTCTTAATGAATCACCCTTTAGCTTACATTAGAACCAATAGGTTTAATAGGTTACAAATTGTTCTGTTTTTGGTTGTTTATGATGGTACCTTAACCTAATTTGGCATTCAAATGTCTTAAGCAATACACTGGATATTATTGGAAACTATTCTTACAGTGTATCCCAGTGTACGTCTTTTGTTTTTTTTAACATTTACTAATTCTAGTTTGATCCTTGTACCGCTGGTACAATAAAATAAACTAGCTCAGTAATGTTAACATTATTCGTCAATAAAAAAAACGACAATTTTGTGCATAGCTGCAAAGAGTATATAAATATTGGCGCTTAGTAAATAAAGCTGTCAATTTTTGTAGTTAACCAAGCAAAGCGGAAGTTCAAGTTCATATTGTGGCCGACTGCTGGCAGAGCTTTGTAGGTTGAATGAGGACTACCCTATATGGTCACAGCGTTCAGCGTTTATATACATATATACTATATATACATTTAAAGCCAACCACAAACACACGCTTATATGCATATTAACTATATTTCGAGCTTATACATAAATGGGCAAACGCCTGCTTGCAAAACAATAAGCTGATTACTTTTGCAATTCATTAGACAAGTTGGTACTATAAATAAAGACAACACCTTAACACCTTATGTATTACACATATATACATATTTACTCAGATAGTTTCTTTTATGTACATAGCTGTTGTCCGGCAATTAAATGCATTCAGATTAAACTTAGTACACTTGATAACAATTATTGACACAATTAAATATAATACACTTTCGTTTATGTTTCACGCTTATCGGCTTGATTTCTACGTCATCAAATTTTATTTCAAACGCTAACCGCAAAAGCACGTTTATTTATTTAACCACACTGGCAGACGCCAAAATGCATTGGATCATAAAAATAAAAAGATATTCCAAAAATATAACGACACTATCGTAACAATTTAAATGCTTTACTTCTGCTATGCGGCTTAACAATTTTTCCACTGCGCGTTTGGTATTAGAATGTTGCAGCGGTTTCATACTGACTGACAGTGAGCCAAGTTAGTAACAAAAATCCAATTATTGATAAAACTTTGGTAACAAAATTTACGACGCGGCATTTACTTAACTTCTCGCCGCATGTGTGGGCGGCGCTCTGATTGCGGAAACTTTTCTTAACATTTTTGTCAAGGGTCTTCCATGATGATTTTGTATACTATATAGTAAGCATGTACGCAATGTCTACGCTATCGACTTAATAAGAGAAACTAACTTTAGGTTAAGGTAAAGTGTGCATACACTACAAAGATATCTAAGAAAAATTATCTCCAAAATATACTTCGGCTGTTTTTTATTTAATTCCAACAGAAGATTCTACTCAACGAAAAATTATCTCTAATTTTTTAAAGTTTAACCCATATATGCCCTTTGTTCTACATATAAGACATCTCGTTTATGATCGATCATACACGCCCATTCGCAAGTTAAATTTTTTTTTCAGAAGGCAGAATTGCATATTTTTTTTTTTTTTTTTTTTTTTTTTTTTGTGACGTTAAAGGGAGTTATTGCAAAATTGGTAAAAATAATAAATTGGAAAACACGTTTTGAAAGAGGAACTTACAAAATATAATTTTTTTAACGAAATACAAATTTTATATTGAGTTATTATTGAACGTTTTTGAGAAATAAATGTTTTTAAATATCGTTATATTATTTTCAAAGGTTTTTTTTATAATTTAAGGGGGTACAATAGATCCACCTGGGTCGCAGTACATTTATCCCAATAATAATAATAAATAAATATGATTTAAGGGGCACACCTAGCGTGAA